>CM077457.1:25481409-26081409 GCA_039654765.1 Mylopharyngodon piceus | reverse complement strand
AACAGAATTAAAATAAAAATAATGGGTAATTGACATGTCATCAGGGAATTGAAAAGCACAAGTTGTCTCATGGTCTTTGTATTCAGAAGCACAGGATGTTGTGTCTGCAATGCACCAGAGATTCATTACCTGGCTTGAAAGAGCTGGAGGAGGTAGGGAGCGTCTGTAGAGAGCGGCTGATGTTCTGTTTCATGTCATGGTTCAGCGTCCGTGGCGACGACCCCAGCCAGCTCGGCTCCTCCCAGCTTCTCCGTCCTGACGGTTCGGCTTTAGTGGGACTGGATGGGGCACTGAGAGCCCGATCGTACATCTGAGACAAACCAAACTTAATTATACACCAATAATAATAATAATAATAATAATAATTCGTTCGTACGTAAACATGGAAGCCTGCACTGTGCTTACTGTGTCAACTGCGTAAGAACACTGACAGGGAAGAGAAGAGATTGTTGAATAAAGTCGTTATTTTTGTTTTGTTTTTGCGCACAAAAAGTATTCTCGTCGCTTCATAAAATTAAGGTTGAACCACTGTAGTCACGTCGACTGTTTTAACAATGTCTTTAGTACCTTTCTGGACCTTGAAAGTGGTGATTAAACTGCTGTCTATTGAGGATTCAGAGAGCTCAGAGATTCAATCAAAATATCTTAATTTGTGTTCTGAAGATGAATGAAGTCTTACGGGTTTGGAACAACATGAGAGTGAGTAATTAATGACAGAATTTTCATTTTTTGGTGGGTGAACTAACCCTTTAAAAGCTGTGTTTATTTCATTTGTCTTTATTCTATTGTAGTTATTTGTGCTATAATTTGCAATTTGTTTTTATTTTATTACTGACTTATTAGTTGTTGTTTTTTTGTTGTAAATTTAGTTCAAAGTTTCAAATAAAGCCTCCCTGTGCTGTGTGTAAGCTACTGCAACAAAATTATCAAAAAATTATGAGATGATAATAAAAATATCTGTATGGCAGTATATATGGCAGTTTTCCCTGTGGTATCGAAAATGGTATCGAATATTGTTATTTTTCAAGGTATCGTATCGAAGTTGGAAATTCCAGTATTGTGACAACACCATTTCATAGTACAATTAATTCAAGGGAAGATCACAGGAAATTTGATTCCTTAGGACAGCATTACATCATGTTCCTGTACTCACTCTTTTGACCGCCAATGTGGCGATCCCGAGCATGGCTGCTCCCCCGACTCCCAGCACCAGCTTTGCATTTGAGAGCACAAAGTCGATCGCTGTCCCAAGCCCATTGTCGTCTTTCTTCCCCTTCCGATCCCCGTTCACTCCTGCCATCGATCTTTCCCCCTCTCTCTGAGATGGAGCAAGAAAGCAGAAAAAGAAGAGACAAGAAATGGATTTTTTCATCAACTAAAAGTTGTGTAAGATGCAGAGCTTACATGCAGTTTACTTAGTGATGACATCACATGAGTCAATGTCACATGACACATTCCAGTTATGTCAAAAAATATGGCGACAATAAGGACTGCCTGATGGCCCAGGGTCAACGTGAAAGACAATCGGGGCAGTTTGGGAATTTGTAATAGGTCAATTGTGAAATATGTTAAATATATTAAAAATGTTAACAGCTGATAGATAACCAGATGTGCGTCAATATACAGTAGAGGTGCATGAGGTCTTAAAGTGACAGCAGCCAAATATCCCTGTGTCCTTAATGTTAATAAAACACCAAAAGAAAAATAGAAAAATCACTCACTGCTCTTCACTGAATCACTTTTGTACCTTTAATAAGGATTAATATTTAATTTATACAAAGACTGTATCCAATGTTATTTTACTTTTGATTATTCCATTTCTGTAATATTTCTTACATGAACACTACTGTTAAACCTACCTGAAAATCTTAAAGCACTGTTTATTTCATTTGAGTATTTGCTCTACTTTTACTTTATTTGTGCCATCGCTTGTAATTTGTTTATTTGTTCTTATTTTATTACTGACTGTTTACTTGTCTTTGATAATGTTTGAACTTTATATTAGATATGCTAGCAGTTTTTGCTGTAATATCAGGAATTGTAAAATTATACCAGTCTAGTTTTGTTGTCATAACTGTATATATTCAAATACAAGGTTATGTGGGTTAAGAACAATAAAAACAATAACTATTTTTATTCACTAGCTGGGCCAGTAAAAATCTGAACCAGAAAAAAATCCTTAACATTGAGCTCTGTTTTTTTTTTCTTCACAGTTTTTATTAATATTTTGAATTAGCTTTTATTTTTATATTTTCAGTTTTCTTTTTAATTTCAGTTTAATTTTTAGCAATGTTGTTATGTGCTTTTGTCATGTTTAAATATTTCTATTTAGGTAAATTTATTTTTATTTTAGCTTTTATTTATTTCCAGGGAGCAATTTTAGTGCTTCAATTTATTTGATTTAGGTGCCAAGGCAATATTTCTAATTTTGAATTAATTTCTAATATTCATATTTTATTTCAGCTTCATTTCAATTAACAAAAATGTTATTTAACAGTTTTAGTTAATGATAAGAACCCCGGTGTAGACATGCACCTCCTGCGGCTGCAAGGTGCCGACAATGTTTCAGAAATGCTCATCTTACCGGCTATCAGGCAGACTGTCTGGTGCTGATGGGCCACTTCTTCTACACCAAGCCACCCAGCCTGCTGTTGAGGAAGAACTGGCCTCTCTTCAGCGCGTCCTCCCTCTCTGCTGGGGCGTTGAGGGTCTGACAGCGTCTGAACTCTCGGGTCACTGCGCGCCGGTAGTAGTCGCGGTCGGTGTACTGTAGATGTTGACCTGCACGGAGCAGAGCTCGGTACAGCTGCAGCACGGCACTGCGGGACCAGCCGCCCATCAGGGAGGGTTCAGAGTGGGCAGAGACAGACGTCTCACACGCACCTGGAAAAGAAGATGGACACTTTAAAGTCGGCATTAAACGGAAGTTGCAATAGTCTTTTCTTCCCTATTGTGACGTATATCCAAGTGAAACGGAAAGAAAACAATGTAGGACGGGACTTGATTTTGTCCATGGGGAATTGATTGGATGGTTGTGGTTTGCTATTGCTGTCATGTCATGTGAGTGACAGGTTGCCCCGCCCTCACGCTAGTAAACACTTCATCAGAGAAGAGATGTCACTGCAAGAGGGAGGGAAATTATTTTGATTAAAGATTAAGGGCACATGAATTTAATAAAATAATGATGTGCGCGGATAAATCAGTTAGAATAAATACTGCAATATTAAAAAAAAAAACAAGAATTTTCAATTCAATTTCATGGTGACTTAAATACCACCATTTGGATGGATGACAACAGGTCACTGAACACACCAAAGTATTGTGGTAAATGTCATAATGCTATCAGAGATTCAATAAACAGCTGACACACCCAAACCGCATTCAAATGACCACAATTCAGCGCTCTTCTTCAAACTCTCTTCTCAAAACAAAACACATTATACTAGACCAATGCTGGCACGTGCGGCTTCTTGACCACATTATCAGTCATATGACCCTGTAATGAAATGTACAACATCACAGCACTAGTTATTATCATAAAATGTTGGTGTTTTTTTTTTAAATATATGCATCACATTTAAATGCCTTGATTGATACCTGAATAAATTGACTGAACTATCGCCTTTTTAACTACTGCAATTTCCAGTGCAATAAAGCCTGTTCCACATATAATATTTAGGAATATCAGTTAAAAATAAAAACATAATAGTTTGTACAGTAATAACACTCTCTACGGGAAGCAGTTCTAGCGATTGTGTATGAAAATGAGACGTTTACAAGCAGAGCTGCAGTTATTTTGCATGCTACCGTTAGCTAGCCTCATCTCCAGTGACCTTCTTTAACTGTGTAAATATGACAATAATCTCAACCTCTCAGGTCTCAAATGTTTTATAAACTCATATCCGGAGACAACAGAAACTTTTACTTACGTTTGAATTAGACAGAAATGAATGTTTGGCTTGTCAAGGGTGGAGGAGATCAGCCTTCAGTGAAGGGTCGACCAATTGCCGCTCCGGAAGAAGATAATAAGTGACTACTTCCGGTTTGTAACAGGGGCTGTGGCTCAAAAACAGTGTGCTGACTAGTTAGTTAGCATTACCAGTGTATTTCGGGCCTTTCTACAATGTACCATGGTTTTTAAAAAATATATATTTTATTATATATATTCATATATTCATTGTTTTTTAATACCTTTAAAATGCTATTTGTGGATTTTATTTTACCCTTATCCAGACTTTAAATCTTAAATTATGAACCTCTATTATGAAAATAGTAATTATTGATATAAACATAAAACATTTCAATATTTACTGTGTGAAATTACATAAATTAGTCTTTATATTACAACACAGTCAACAAAGAATAATTCTGACCTAAAGTTTTATCAAAGTTAGAGAATTTTATTAAAAAACGATCATGCCAAACAATCAAGATGAAATATAAGACTTGATGTGTGAAAAACAAAAGAGGTAAATATCACAAATATTTTTATTGTTCTTTTCTAAACAGACTATAATTATGCATTATCATTTACATACATAAAATGCTAAACTAGCCTTACCAAAACAAATGAATAATATTTTTTTCCAAAAATGTAACATGCTATATTAAATACAGAATCTGAGATGTGCTGGAAACGATTAATGGGCATTGTTAGTTGACAAATTAAAACAAACAAACAAAAACTAGTGAAAGTGTGTTCTAAGATTCACAGGAAACACTCAGGAACCCAATCTCCATATTCAAGAAACACTAAAAGAGGAAGTTAGGCAAACAATAATGTAATAACATGATAAAATAGTACAATTTTTCAAGGAATGCCTGATCAGGACGTGTTCAGCCTGAATGTCACAGTTGTTCATTATCTGGATGTCTGATAACAAAGGGCACCTGCAATTTCACTAAAAATTTGGTCTTTCTCACGTGAGTCACACAAGATTACTTACTCAATACATTCTTTGTTCAGCTAGCAGAAGACACTCACACACAACAAAAATCATCACCACACAGCACATCACATGACATGTTTTAGGTTTCCATGTCTGTTGAGGAACTCCCAATCCTTCTTCTACCATCTGATATCTTTTAGCGAGATAATGAAACTTCAATGTCCTTTACAGACAACCTGATTACAGTGTGCAAAAGTTACCTAAATGACTAGATTATATTACTGTCATAATATGATATCCTAAAACTGATGAAAGAGAATATAAAGCAATACTGAGCTAAAAGTCAGTCACATTTTGCAGGTTATTCTGAATGACGGAAGGATGTGAATGCAGAAAGAACATGTGTGCATAGGAATATGTGTGCATATGACATCAGATTAATAATCTACAGAGAACAAGACTGTCATTGAACACACTTACATGTCATTCCTTTCATTTCCTCTATTTACAACTAGCTCAAAGTGCTGACCAATCATGAAAAAATGTAAAGGACATAAAAACAAACATTACATTACATCAAAACACCACTCAACAAATCAACACACCTGTATATACAGTAGCAAATCTGTTTTTCAGAGCATACTAATAAAGATCAAATGCAGCATCCACACAAAATCTAGAAAGGTCAATTTATATAGACTTGACTTTAAAATAGCTTCTGCTGGAGTTACTGTTCAGAATAAAACTGTGGTATCAAAAATGACGTTCAGTTGTAGAAATTATAAATAAGGCTGATACTCTTTTATTGCATATAAAGAAAAGGAATGTCAGTGTGACAATCTTCCTGTTATACTATCCATATCTATTGGGAGACAGGAAATTAAATTCCTTAATTGGAATCACTAGGTTCAGATTACAGTCCTTTTCTGGTTTGTTCACTGCGACAAAAGGTTGTTGCACTCTAGCTCTCATCACATTGACTAGTCGACATATACTTTGGAAGTCTTTACTGCTCTGAGGTGAGTTAAATGTTCATATATTGTTTTTTGCTTAATGTTTCTTCTCTGACATTAAAATACACAAGTTTGTTGACAAACTTTAAATAACTTTGCACTGAAAATCAGTAACGATAAGAAATTACATTTTGCATGAATGGCATTAAAATCTTGTCAAGTTTTCACTGAATTGGTGTCAACCAAACTTTAAACCACTAACCATGTGCATTGATTTGTTAGTGTACTATATATAAAAATGTATATTATTCAATAATAAATCTGAACATTTAAAAACTGATGTACACAGAGCCAGTTGTGTTTTAAATCAATAAATGAATGGTAGTTGGAAGCTCAATCTGGAAGCACATTCATTTGACCTCACAATTCTGTAATTATGCAATGTGAGATCATGATTTTACTTTCTTGCTTGTAATTTTTTTTTTCCAAAAACACATCAACTTACTTGCAATATACAGTTTAAATGTTGTTGTTTTTTTTTCTTTCAAGATCAGTGGTTTGATGTTTTTTTTTTTTTTTTTTTTGAACAGCCACAAAACATTTTTTCTTTTCAAAAATGTATACAAATATATCCTGGCTTCATTTGTGATTGAAAAACATTTTGAGAAATACTGAGAAAAAAAAAAACAAAAACAAAAAAAAACATACATGCATACATTAGAATAACAAATCTGTATGTAAAAAATATTAAGTTCCTTGCAAAAAAAAAAAAAAAAAAAAAAAAAAATTCCTAAACCAAACAAGATGGTTTGTTGGTCTTAACTGGTTTAATTTAGTCTCACAGTCTGGCTTGGTATAGGATGGTTTAAGTGGTTTTAAGCAAGACAATGCCATGTTTTGCAGGCAATTACTTTTATAAGAATATTGTATCATTCTTTATTGAATAAGGAGTATGTAAATGTAGATTTTATTAAAAAATAATATGTATATATATATATAAATACGGCAGAGAAAATGTCATGAAATGTAGTTTTTCTTGCAGAAAATACAGCTGTCTCAAAATCGTACTTACATGGGTGTTGTTCCGATTTAAAGTGAATGAATTCAGTAGTAATCAATCACATCACGTGATCAAGGTCGCCTAGAGTGAACTTCCTTGTCACCAGGGTCCATAAATGGAAAAAAGAAAGGCAGCATTACAAAGAGACAGAGCGTGATTAAATCAGCCAAAATTGAATTAAACAACTAGGAACATGCAGCATGAGACATATTCCCATGACAACTGGCTATACAAATAGCATCCTATATCCATTATGGCCAAATGACCAAAAAGTATCTTGACAGAAGTTAATTTGTCTACGTTTAGAAAGTGTAAATGTCATCAAGTCATCATGTACATTAATAGAGCTCATCTTTAAATGTGTTGTATGCCTTTGAAACATGCTTGTAGAGTTAAAGTACATTACCAAACCACACTGAGACTTTTGTGCTGTAAATAAGACAATTTATTAAGCCACGTAATGAAATTATTGAATTACACATTACAAAAAAAGTCATGTGTTACATGTACCCTGAGAAAATGCACTTGGTGTAATCATACAAACATGGTATCAAATTTAAATCACATGACACATCTTAAGCATGTGGTATAAAGTTTTATGTTTTATCCTCTACTCTGCAGGATGGCGTTACCTGATTATCCCATTCCAGAACTGGATGTTACTCTCCAGGAAGCTAACCGGGTGCTTCAGCTCACCTTAAATCCCGACCAGTACCAACACTATAAAACTGCCCTCTTTCAGCAGAGAGATGCACTCCAGGAAGTCCAAAAACACCTGAAGGAACACGCATTTGGGCGTGAGAACTGGGTGACTGAGGAATTCAAAAAGAGGCTGCTCTCCTGCTACGATCCCCTGCCCGTTTCCACCGCTATTCCTTCTGTCCTGCCCTCCTCTAAGCTAAAGGGGGAGTTCGCGCAGATAGAGCGGGCTACGGCCCTGCTGTGGGCAGCTGCTAAGCTGTACAGTGAACCATGGCTGGTGGAAGGGGATGTACCAACTGAGCGAACACAACAGTCACAGGTTTTTGCAGCTAGCCGCCTACCAGGCAAGGGCCAGGATGAGCTAAAGGTATTTTTTTTTCAATTAACCTCCAATTTTTACTATTTTCAGATACATTAATAAAGTAAAACTTATATTAATGACATAATTCACTCATCTAAATGACATATTTTCTTGGCCTTAATGTTCCAGACATACCCAGACAGCCTTCATGCCATATTGACCTGTCGAGGGGGTATATTTCCGATTCAAATTTTATGGAAACCAAGTTCAAGGGAATCGCTTTCTCCTTTACCTCTCAATGACATCTACGCCCAACTGATGCATGCAATGAGTCACCCAGAAGCGGCCCCCGAACAAGACTCCTCTGCTATATGTGGTCTGTCTTCTCTTCATCGCCAAACCTGGCATTCTGTGAGAATGGATATCTTAAAGGCAGGGGGTGAAGCAGCAGTTTCACTTGAAATGATGGAGAGTGCCATTCTGGCTGTTTCCCTGGAAGACCGCCCAGCACCGGCTGATCTTGGAGAAATACTTAATACAGTCCGACTAGGGGAGAAAGATGGCAGATGTTTGAGATACTATGATAAGGTATGTAAAAAAGGATGTTTATATAATTAGAACCTTATAATTAGTACTGTATAGCAGTAAGCATAATTTCCTATGCTAATCGGTATTTAGCAAATTTCAGAAATGAAGAATTCCATCACTTTTTAAATTTCATGTGTTGGAATTTGAATTGGATTGGTGCCCAGCATGAAGTTGAATTGGAATTTTTATTAAAATGACAGGAATTTACTTAACTGCTATTCAAAGAAACACAAATTGTGCATTAATAATCCTGTGCCCTTCGACCACGCAAATCAGTTCTGAATAATGCACAACCCTGCTGCTAATTTGATTTTTTTTAAACGTACAAAAATACTACCAATGTTTTTTATTAAGATAAAATCAGGTACTGTTGAAATTAATGGATTAAATGACTTCCTATTGTAATGCTAAATCAGATTTAATTGGCTGTAATGTTTAGATATGAACGGAAGAATGACATAACTATTTACCATCTTCATCAACAGGTGGTGAACTTGGTTGTTTTTAAAGATGGCCAAGCAGGCATGTTGTTTGAGCATAGTGCCCTGGATGGAATGGTAGCTGGACTTGTTGTTGAACGTCTGTGGCAACTCTCGGAATCTGAAAACATAGAAATAATAAACACCCAAACCAATGGGTTAGGTACATCCTCAAATGCTGGTTCTCTTCAACCTAAACCTCTGAAAGTGCCATTGAAAGGCATTACTGTGCCGAATCAGTCTGTTCCTAGTCTTCTACAAGCCAGCCAGTCCGTCATGACTTTTGAAATTTCATCTTACCCAGATGTGTTCACCACCTTAAGGGGTCACAGAGGTCTATATGATGCATGGATTAATTTCACTTTGCAGCTGTCCTTGAGGCAAACACTTGGGGATGCAGCTACTAGCCTTATCATGGTGACACCTACTCACATGCGTCACTTCAAACACGGCCGCTGTGATCCCACATACTCCACAACTATGAGATCTCACCAGCTTGTTACAGCACTGACATCCTGCATTGGCCCAGACAATGTTCCCCAGTACACAAATGAGCTTTTCCATCTCTTTCACCTTGCCTTTTTAGAGCACAAAAACCTCATCAAAGCTACAAAACTTGGCCTTGGAGTGGGGCCTCATCTGGCAGCCCTGCGCAGATCTATGTCTCAAGATAACCCACTCAAGAAGTTTCTTGACCCTTTTGGATGCCCTTCGATTTACTTGACTGGATCAGATCTAATGGAGGGTGTTGAGTGTGCTGTAGGTAACGTCTATGCTACAGACCAGCTGGCTGTCACGTATCTAGGCAGGAAAGACAAAGTACGTCTAGTCCTGAATGGGAAGGGTACTTTCGCCAATGTCCTGGGAAATCTCAAAGAAAGACTTGAGTTCAATCTAAAACTAGTAATGCTTCTGGCACTAAGGTATGCCATTGCAGGGCAGATGAGAGCCATTGAATGTCTCCTGCAAGACAATGAAGAAAAACTAGTAAATGGATCTTCAGTGGACGATGCAGTCAGTGCTGTAAAGCAAAAAGGACACAACAAAACCATGAAGCCAGATTTCACTTTAGTGATCCATGGTGGGGCAGGAGAGGAAATGATGTTAAATCAGAAGGTGACTGGGACCATTGAATTTGCCCTTCAAACAGCTCTAACTCTTGGAGCACAAGTGCTTTTTCATGGAGGTAGTAGTCTGGATGCAGTACAAAGAAGTGTAGTTGCGTTGGAGGACTGTTTCTTGTTTAATGCTGGTAAGGGATCAGTATATAACCGAGATGGGGAGCATGAAATGGAAGCCACCATTGTGGATGGACATGGGAAGAACTCTGGATCTGTGGCTTGCCTGCGAAGAGTGAAAAACCCAATAAAAGCAGCCCGCTGTGTTATGGAAAAGAGTGTGCACTCATTGCTGATTGGAGAAGGTGCCGAAGAGTTTGTAGACAGTCTTGGAGAGAAAGAAACAACATTGAAATCAGAGTACTTTGACACCGACATAAGATACAAGGAGTTGCTTATGAAGTCAGGTGATGGCAAGAATAACCATCCTCAAACTGTAGGTGCAGTTGCGCTGGATAAGTGGGGCAAGTTAGCAGCAGCCACATCCACCGGAGGTTTAGTTGGCAAGTGGAAAGGCAGAGTCGGTGACACTGCTATAGTGGGGGCAGGAATTTATGCTGATGAGAAACTTGCTGTGACATGCTCTGGTGATGGTGATGCCTTCTTACGCCAAACAGTTGCTCACAAAGTAGCCATCTTATACAACCTCAAAGGTTACAGTCTCAGACAGGCTTGTCGAGAAGTTATTCACAACGATCTGGAAGAAAAGTGTGCAGGAATTATTGCTGTAAACCATCATGGCGAAGCCGTTATTGAAACCAATGCTGGGGTCATGTTTGTTGGTTCAATGGTCAATGGCATTCCTCGAATTGAGGTTTTAAGACCTAAGAAGGAGTTTATGAATGTGATTTGGGAGACTAATGAATTCGTAGCTCACCTACAGCCTAATCCTTGGACCCCAGGAGCCACTGTTCTCACTCGAAAGACTCTTAACGGACCAAGTAGCATCTTTCAGTTAGTGTTACCTGACTACATAGCGATGATGCAGGGGGCACAGACTGTTGCCAATCTCCTTTGCGAGAAACTTGGTGTGCATCGCTGTGCCCTTGTGTCCATGCCAGAACTTGACAAGCCAGCTTACATCAAAGTCTTGCCTCTCCATGACCTAGAACCAAATTGGAAACCTCAACTAGCTGAGGAAATGGAGTTCAATCCTTATGACCCTGGATACTGTAGCTCCAAAAGTGGTCCACGATGTGAAGATACCCTTCTTGACCAGGTGCAGGCAAAGATTCGCTCTCGACTCCCTACACCCAATGCCCCTTCTTGCTTTGACTTTCATGGGGATCCTTCTGATACCGGCCTCTTCCCCCGCATTATCCGTGGTGAAGAGCAACAGTGGCGTGTCTGGGAAGACAATGAACATGTAGCCTTCCTTACTCCTTTTCCAAATACACCAGGCTTTACAGTTCTAGTGCCAAGAAAACCTCTTACCAGTGACATCTTCTGTCTGAATGAAAGTGACTATACAGCCCTACTTGTGGCAACACGAAAAGTTGCTCATCTTGTGCAAGAAGGAATGAATGCCCATGGTGTAGCTCTCATATTTGAAGGGTTTGAATTTGATTATGCCCATGCCAAACTGATTCCATTAGTTCCTCAGCCTAATGCCCCCAAATCCCCAGTCGTGGCTTCTCAGTTCTGCCCAAATTACACAGGATATGTAACATCTGTAGATGGTCCTCCAGCTAACAAAGAGGACCTTACAGAAATCCACACCAAGATAACAAGGACTACTCCACCTCAGTCCTGGGAAGACCCCCAGACTCATGCTGCATTAGCCATCAAGAGCAAATGGTATCGCAATCTCTTTCAAATCCAAAACACCCTGTTTCACAGCACAGTAGAGTACTTCAACAAGAAATGCAAGTATGCTTATGCACTGACACCTATCACAACTGACACAATTTCCTCTCCAATGGGTCTGGGGTCAGATTCTGAGCCTGTGTTTGTCAACATGTTGGGCCAAGATGTATATCTGGCAGACTCCATGCAGTTTGTTTTAGAGTACTATATGAGGTTTCATGATGGTCTTCCTGGTGCTTACTACGTGTCCCCCAGTTTCAGAGGGGAAGATCCAGATGCTACACATCTCAACCAGTTCTACCATGTGGAATGCGAGCTTCTGGGTGACATGGATGTTGCCATGAGTATAGCTGAAGGCTATGTTGCCCATTTGACTCAGGCAATGGTAAAGGAACATTCTGACATTATCTTAAACACAGCTGGTACACTATCTCATGCCCAAGAACTACTGAAGAACTTAGAAAAACCTCTTCCAAGAGTACCCTTGGATCAAGCCATTAGCATTATGCCATCCTCTGATTGCCTTGAGTGGGTTCAGGAGGGACAACCACAGTTTGGCAGGAAGCTAACTCGAAAGGGAGAAAAAGTCCTAATTAAAAAGTATGGAGGAGCTGTTTGGCTGACAGAAATGGACCATCTTGGAGTGCCCTTCTACCAAGCATATATTGAAGGTTCAGGCAGGAGCAAAGCCAAGGCAGCTGACCTTCTCTTGGGGTTAGGGGAGACAGTAGGGCTTGGGGAACGTCATTCTACACCTGAAATGGTACGAGAGGCCTTACAACACCATGCCGTACCAGAGGACTCATACAAATGGTACATCAACATGCGTCAAGCCATCCCTCTTCTAACAAGTGGATGGGGTATGGGCACAGAGAGATACCTGTGCTGGCTTCTGCAGCACAATGATGTCAGGGACATGCAAATCATACCCAGACTGAAAGCCAAAAAGTTTATGCCATAAATGGTATATATGGTCTTCAAACTCTACATCTTGTGCAAGGACTTTCTACAAACACAGGATACTCAGTATTTATATTGACAGTTACAGGGTTTTAGCTTGACATATAATGTATGGAATCAATGCCAAATATACTCTTAAGAATTTTAGCAAGAATACAAGTTATACTATAACTACACTACATTACAGATTGTTAAGTTTTCTGACAACAGAATATTTTATGTGGAGCTGGCCTTGATTCATTGTTTGATTCACATTTTTTGGTGTAAATCAGTTTCTGCTATACTTATTGTATTTACAGACTTTGTTTTAGCTAAGATTAAAAATTTGTTTGCAAGAACTGATGTACCTTTCAGAGTATTTCAGAATTTTAAATACCGCACTTACATATTAAAACACTGTATTTCTTTTTTTTTTATCTCCATCTCTGTATCTTTTTTGCTTCTCTTTTCTGATTTAATACTTTCCTAAAATATTATATGGATGCATTACAAACTGGCTTACTGATTTATAAAAATTGTATTATAAAACTTTTATAACATTCTTTCAATGTATAATAATAAAATGCAGATAAATCACCCTTATTGTATTTTAATTGTTTTATCATTAAACACTGAACTCATTAAACCAAAGCAATAAGAAGAAGCTTGTCAAAATATGTGATAACTTCAATTCTTGTCATGTAGCTGGTGAAATATTTTAAAAGAAATATTTTAACTCTTAACTGATGAGCAAGAGAGCACATTAAACACTATAGTAATCAAATGCAGATTGATAATTCTGTTGACACAGTGAAAGCATGAAAACCACTAAACAGTTCATTTTGATCAGTATCTAAAAGGATTAGAGCTGTGCTAAAACCTTCAACACTATGTAATTTTATTCTCATGACTCCCACAGAACTGCATACCTTGTGACAAACTAATAAAAAGTCTTTCAAAAACTGACAACAACACTCAGTGAAAGAAAACAGTGCTTCTTTCTCCAACTCACAGAAGTCACATAAGGGAAGTAAGCATAATCAACAAAACAAAAAAATTCTACTTAAAGATAATTCTACAATATATACCTTGAAGCATCCTCATTTGAAAATATTGGGACATTACACAGCTAAATCGAGATAAAACAAATGAATGAAATAGGTCGGTTAGAAAAGCTTAACTGTCACCCCTCTTCTACTGAGAGCTAAACCATTATATATTCTATAATCATCACAGTGCAGGCATTCGAAGTTCATACATTTCAGAAACCTTGCACTATTAACCCTTTGCGTCCATTAAAACATCACTTGCACTCAATTCTTTCCAACATTGTTGTATTTCTGATGTGTTTCTTGCATTTCTATACTGTTTAGAAAAGAAGAATATTTATCTTTGGAATGGAGTTAACTTTTTTGACATCCAGTCATGCATTTGTCAAAAAAAAGAAAAGAAAAAACCTTTAAAAAAAATTAACTTAATTCTATGCATATGCAATCATATATTTAATACTAAGTGTTTTTACTAAATAAATAGCATTGTAATGTATAAGACAACAGATAACAGAAAGACAACAAAAGACAAAAGAAATATTGAAGCAAAGCCATTGTACTAATGTTATCTGGCTGAAGTGTGTTTAATTACTAAATGCATTGATCACTGAAGATACTAAAAGACAAACCAGAAGAAAAAAAAAAAAACAATTTCACCAGGGGGCACCCGGATTTGAACCGGGGACCTCTTGATCTGCAGTCAAATGCTCTACCACTGAGCTATACCCCCTTGCGGTTCAAATAATGATTTCTCTACCATATATTCGCATTGCTGTATGTCATACTTAAAATAAAAACCAAAGATTGTAAATATTAAGTTAAATAAGTAAGAAATTCATTATTTATATTCTCCCTTTTCCAGTCAACAAAATATCACACCATGGTTATATTTGAGCCCTAATTCGTTGCTCGATATTTGCAGCATAGACTACCGTCGAGAGGTTGTACTGTAGAGGAGCGCGTGAGTGACATGGCTGCCCAAGCTCGAGCTCTCGTAGCAGCGCGATGGCTCGCGGACGCTGTCAAAAGCAACCGAGTTGGACCAAATCTGCGGATATTAGATGCATCTTGGTATTTACCTAAAATGAAACGCAACCCCAGGGCCGAGTTCGAACAAACTCACATCCCCGGAGCTTCGTTTTTCGACATCGACGAGTGTTGTGACAAAAGCTCAGAGTTTGATCACATGCTGCCTACCGACGGCGAGTTTGCAGACTATGTGGGTAATCTGGGAATAGGCAACAACACTCATGTCGTCGTTTACGATGCCAGCGACTTTGGCTCGTTCTCTGCGCCACGGGTGTGGTGGATGTTTAGGGTGTTTGGGCACAATTCCGTGTCGGTTCTGGACGGTGGGTTAAAGAACTGGTTAAAGGAGGGTCATCCCGTTACCGACCAATATAGTAAACCAGCGCGTGCCGACTTCAAATCGTCCTTTAACAAGTCCTGGGTCAAAACTTATGAAGACGTTTTGAACAATATTAAAACCAATGCATTTCAAGTAGTCGACGCCAGAGCCAATGGAAGATTTCGTGGGGTTGAACCAGAGCCAAGGGCAAGTAAGTATGGATTGTTAGTCGTCATACCTGTTACACAGTTATTTCCCAGTACAAATATCTAAACATTCTTAAATTAAGATATGTTTACTTGAGGAGAAATAAATGACATACGTCATAAAAATGACAAAATATTAAGTCTTGTTTTCTGAAAAATGTATCAAAATTTTGAGTTTGTTTAAAACAAGAAAAAAAAATGCAAATAGGGTAAGACAAATAATCTTGTTTTCCCTTTGAATTAAGTGCATCTTTCTCACCCCGTTGGCAGTTATTTTTTCTAGTTTTAAGCATAAACTCACTTAATTTTGAGACATTTTTCAGTTAACAAGACTTAATATCTTAAGTCATTCTGCTTCTCAAGTAATATCTTGATTTAAGAATATTTAGATATTTGTATATATTTTATGTACCACTGTATGACATTACAAATGTATATTTTGGCTTATTTTTATGGTACACAATTTCTTTGAAGAATGGAGTTATGAAAATTAAGGCAGATGCTTTCAGTCTATGAATGCATGCATGCACGTTACCACTTTTACTCTTTGCAAGGACTTTGCACAAACTTTGTGCATACTATCAGTTTCAACTATTGATAGCTTTTTAGTTCTCTACAGTAATGCAGTAATATCAATGTCATACCGTGCAATAGTTAATCTAAAACTATTTTAAATTACTTTTTTTTTTATTTATTGCATGCATTTTGTAACCACATTCATATGGACTTCTAAGTTATTTCTAAAGTACTCTTATAGAACATAACACAAGGTACAATAACCAAAGACTTATTATAGACATAACTAATTTATTTATTTAGTTAGTTATCAAAAATGCAATTGTCTTATTTCTCTATATTTCTCTATGGAAGGTGACATCACGGCGTTTTCACCTGCGTTGCATTTCGGGAAGTCGTCGCCATATTAGAAGGATACACTATCCGTTGCCATGGTTACTTCGACAGTGAGACCGAGAAAAATAGCGTGATATCAAAGTCCCTTTAAGACAAGTCATTTCACTCGGCGGCCATCTTTGAAACGCCTCTCGGGCATCCAAGTGCAGCTCCTATCTCTTTGAATGGGGAAACATCAAATTCTCCAAAACTGTTTGCCAAGCTTTCGATTAAATTTCATATTTGAAACCACCAATTAAATCTGACAACAACTGTCTCATACATTTTGTTTCTAAACGCTCCATTAATGACAAAAAAACGGTATTTTCCAGGCTGGATCAAGCTAATGCGCAGTCCTAAATGCGCGTCTCTTGTGCCTCATTTCGGAGGCGTGCGTCTTATTGTTTCATCATACAATAGTGAAATAGTTTATAATTAGTCAAGACATCACGATAACAACTTTTGATCAGGCATTACCGCCTGGGTCCTAAAGGAGACCCGATTCTTAGTGGGGACTCGATTTCTCATGACACCGGAGCTTCTAACGGCCGCTGCAGTGACGCGATGACTTTGCCAATCGGCGATTGGCTCTTATTTAGAAGGCGAGACTTATTCCGCCATATTGCCCGTTGCACTTTCTCCCATTCATAATAATAAGAGTGACGCGTCTTGTGTTATTTTATAGTCTTTGGTGATACTTGTTTGCATTTTTGCGATATGCCGCAGTTTCTTGGAAAGAAATGGAGAAGGAGGAAGCGAAAAACAGGGACTCTATCGGGAGAGACTAAATAACGCTGCGTTATTTAGAGAAACTGCTTGACATAAACAACATCGAGCCGTATGACCTGCCAGCTACAGAATGGACGAAAGGCCCAGAAGCACTACCACCTGTCACATACCCTGACATCATCAATTACCTGGTTTATATGGTATCAGTGCCTACACAATGCAAGAGTTCAGAAGCTTTAAGTCATTAGAAGCAAGTTATTAAGTTTAAGTTATTAGCAAGCAGCATTATTTAGAGAAACTGCTTGACATCACTAACCAGTCTGACTCAGTAGGCGAAAATAATTTCATTTTTACAATTCAGTTTACAATGAATATAATATTATATTTAACCTTTTTTTTTTCTTTTTTTTTTACAATAATAAGCATTATAACTGTTATAAAAGTGGAGTGTAACCTTACCTTAGCAAGTATGACTGAGCTCTCGCAGTTTACATGTTTGTGGGTTTGTAACACTGTGTCTACACATGACCAGTCGTCCCCGTTTTCCGGGGACAGTCCCGGTTTTATAGCTCGTTCAAAATAACCCGCAAATACATTGCAAAAAAGTCCGACCAGCATACAGCAGCCTGCTGGTTATCGGAGCAATCGCGTAGTGATTATTTTCACCAACAGAGGGAGCTGTGCAGCCACACTACACTTGGTCGCGCGCGCGCCGCTACTTCATGAAGAACGTGAGAGCAGAGCGCCATTATCATCAGTTATCAAAAGAAACATCGTAATCGTTTTCAGCTTTCAAAGTAGTAACATACTAACTATTCATGTTAAATTAAAGTAATACGGCTATGTGTTTTATAACAGGGCCTCAACAGGATGCGGGATCGTTCTGAATAATTTTAAACGTCCCCAGTCACAACGCAGCGATTTCCACACACGTCTTAACTATATCACGTGGTGAAGGTACACTCAAATATGAATAAATAAAAAAATAATAACAATACACTTGCAACTCACTTAGTGCTTAAAATGGGTCTAAAATGCAAAATAGTTAAAAATAGTTAAAAGTTTAAAAAGTTGTAATTTCTGTAGGCTACAGTAGGCATATAAACAGCTCGTGAAAATGGAAAATATTAAAATCAATAATAAATGTTAAAAATATTTGTTAAATGCCGTTTTATTTATCTCTTATTTATGTTGTTTTATTTTGTAATGTGATTTTTCAAAATAGTGTAATAGTTTAATAGTTTTTTTGTAATTAGGCCAGTGGTTTTCAAACCGGTCCTGCAAGCACCCCCAGCACTGCACATTTTATATGTCTCCCTCATCTACCACACCTGATTCAACTCATGAGCTCATTAGTAGACACTGCAAGACCTGAAATGGGTGTGTCAGATAAGAGAGACTTACAAAATGTGCAGTGCTGGGGGTGCTCGCAAGACCGGTTTGAAAACCACTGAGTTAGGCCTACCCAGCCACAGCAGAATTGTTCATAAGCTTCTAATGACTCAAAGCGTGTGAACTCTTGCATTGTGTAGGCACCAATACCATATAAACCAGGTAATTGACAATGTCAGGGTATGTGACAGGTGGTAGTGCTTCTGGGTCTTTCATCTATTCTGCTGCTGGCAGGTCGTATGGCTCGATGTTGTTGATGTCAAGCAGTTTCTCTAAATAACGCTGCTTGGCTCCATTTCTCCATTTCTTTCCAAAAAACTGCGCCATATCGCAAAAATGCAAACGAATATCAAGCTATTTCTCTCAGTCTCACTTTCGAAGTAACCATGGTAACGGATAGCGTATCCTTCTAACATGGCGATGCCTTCCCGAAATGCAATGCGGAGTGAAAACATTGTGACGTAACTCCTCATTCTCTATTAGACACAGAGCCTGGTCATATTCCTGGATCGATCAACATGCCTTTTCAGAGCTTCATGGACTCGACATCAGGTCTAGAGCATCCTGTGGAGGAACTCACCAAGCTTTTCCAGCAGGCTGGAGTTGACATGCAGAAGCCCTTCTGGGTCACCTGTGGCTCAGGTGTGACAGCCTGTCACATCGCCCTCGCCGCTCACCTGTGCGGCCACCCGGGGGTCTGTCTGTACGATGGGGCATGGGCCGAGTGGTTCACCAAGGCTGCACCTGAACATGTGATCTCTGAGGGAAAGGGAAAACAGCCATGATTAATGGTTTCTTAGACCTGTACAACACCTTTTCTTTGGAATAAAGAACTGACGACTAAGGGTGTCACAAGACTAGTAATTGTCTTGTAATTTTCTTTCTGAAACTATTGCACAATAAGGTTATTAAGTACTGCACTATTCTACTACTGCTGCATATGCATTTAAGCTTTTTCTGGTTAAAATAAGAGTTATATAAATTTAGGAATAGAGTTACAAGAATTCATAGCTTAATTCAGCTGTCCAGAATAGAGAAGATGTTCAGCATTTCAGAAAAAGCCTCTGGAATGTTATCAGAAAAAAAATCTAAATGACGTTAAAAGGATATTTTTATATCAATATATTTTAATTATTGTGCATTTAAAATAACATTGCAGACCAGATAGCCTGTATGAAAAAAAAAATAATTATGCCAAATAGAATTTTTAGGCAATAGAAATGTGATGTTACCATTTTCTTCTTAGTTTAAAAAGTAAGCAAAATATAATTAGTGACCTAACCCAGTTGTTCCTGTTTTCTTTATATTTCAGAGTTTATCTAATAAATGCAATATACACAAATATCTCATGTCTTGTGTGCCAGTGGGGGAAAATGGTTTTAACAATACACACACGAGGAGCATTTTGTCATATTGCCCTCACTGACAAATTATGTCAACTTACACATAAATATAAATGTAGATCTCCCGCATGGGTTGTCTTGTCAGGTTTCTGTTTGTGTGGGTGTCAACCCCTCTTGCCACACTTCTAATGGCCGCATCACACTGGCGCCCATAGTCGCCACTAATATTGCCTGATGGTCCTGAGAATAAAAACAAACAGAAGCTGCTCTCCATTCCACTGTCCTCATGACTTAACGTTGTTTGTCTATTTTCCCGACATTTTAGACAAAATCTGGATGTAGTTTTAGATCTATTATAAGATCGGTTTGGCAAATTCATGTGGATTTTTGAAATTCAAAATCATACAGTTGATTATCAAACGCTAGGTTGAGTCACGAGCACTAAGTGATCGCGAGGTATTTTCCCCACACCTTGGGATCTTTTTAACATTTCGCGTTTTTATTTTAGAGTACGCTAAAACCATTCACTAAAACCGTTTTGTATTGGCTGGAAAGGCATTTAGAAACATTTGTTTAAGGTAAGCCAGCGACTGTAATTGTTGACAGCTAGTGGCGTATGATGCTAATGATGACATGATGTACGTGTAGCAAAGTAGCGCTCAAAACATTGAAAGTGGTTCACTTAACTTTATATGATGTATCTTTAGACATTATTTTCATATAAGCTCCTGTTTAATGTTTATTTCTGTCTTTACGGATGCGCCAACGACATTTTTGATGGTGTATGTTTTTCTGTCCGCAGAGTGGCGCTGTTGAGTCATGTCTGGAATTGCTTTGAGTAGATTGTCACAGGAGCGCAAAGCCTGGAGAAAAGATCATCCTTTTGTAAGGGACACACAAATACACAAGATCAAATGTGAAGAACTTTATATATATATATATATATATATATATATATATTAGTCATAACTACATTTTGCGATATGGTACTTTGTTTCTCTGTAGGGTTTTGTGGCTGTACCAACCAAGAACCCGGATGGCACCATGAATCTCATGAATTGGGAGTGTGCGATACCAGGAAAAAAGGGGGTTAGTTTCCTTCTCAACAATCTTATGGGCCCGTCTAAATGAAGTTCTAGATTATGTACCAATTAGAATATTTGTTTACACCGTGTCCTAACCAGACGCGATGTGATAAGATTCCAGCGACGAGCAGTTTGACTGTTCACACTAAACGCGACGCGAAAATGAGAAACGATCAAATCAATCAAAAACCACAGCCAATCAGAAGAGAGTGTGGGCGGGCTCTCTCGGCAAGAGCACAGCGGACATAATGAAATAGGCAAGTACTTAGTAAAATTCATAAATATTACACTATTTAAAGTACATACGGAGTGACTGAACCAGTCTTTGTCATATAATACACTTGTTTGTTCAGTTGACAGTTTAAACCTTCTTGTGCCCTTTTTAATTATTTATTTTCAAGATCTGAGGTGAATTGGCCAGTGTTGTTTTCATTACAGCTAAAAAGCTGGGAACACAGAACGATATTCAAACTCACATTAAACACTTTTAACATTAAATAAAGCACATAAACAGTACCTGATATTATCATTGCCATACTTTGTGTTGCTGTTCCAGCCGCGACGTCGCGGAGAATAGAAACCGTTTCTAAAATAGAATCGTCGCGGCTGGTTAGGACAAAAACTCAGATTAACATGGAAAAGATACTTTTTATCGTGTGTCGCGGCGTCGCGTCGCGTCTGGTTAGGACACGGTGTTATTAGGGTATTTTTATACTCATATTTATTTAGCATAATATATATATATATATATATATATATAATAAAAATAAGTGAATATTATAATGTGTTTTTTTTTGTAGTATTCACTTATTTTATTTTTATGATCCGTGTCTTATTTTTTCTGTGTAATGGACGTTTTTATCACCTGTATGACATACCTACAGACAAATATGAATCCATGGTGTTTTGAACTAATTCAGAGACTATCATATATCATGTTTGAACTGTGAACCAGTCATAATGTTAAATGACTGGAGTTTTAAAAACGTTCATTCTGTGTCCTGTAGACTCTTTGGGAGGGAGGTTTGTACAAACTCAGAATGTTCTTTAAGGATGATTACCCATCTTCACCACCCAAATGTGAGTTTTTTGATTGATGTTATACCCTAAATGTTTGTATATATAGTGCTTATTATTAATGTCATTGTCACCACAGTTCACCCTTCATATAGGTGTTTTATTTGCAGAACTTTGTAAAGCTGTTCATTAGCACCTAAAGACACTGAAAGTGGAGTTGTACCTGTTGTAAAGCTGTTTTGAAACAATATGTATTGTGAAAATAAACCTGACGTGTTAATTTTCTTCTCAGGCAAGTTTGAACCTCCGATCTTCCACCCAAACGTCTATCCTTCAGGTACAGTCTGTCTGTCCATACTGGAGGAAGAGAAGGATTGGAGACCAGCCATCACCATCAAACAAGTATGCAAAAATACACAAACACAATTTGTGCAGTTTTACACTACTGTTCACAAGTTTAAGCTTGGTAAGGCATTTTTTTTTTAAAATGTTTTTGAAAAAAGTCTCTTAAAGGAATAGCTCACCCAAAAATGAAAATTTTGTCATTATTTACTCACCCTCAAATTGTTCCAAACCTGTATGAGTTTCTTTCTTCTGTTGAACACAGAAAAAGTTATTTTAAAGAATGTTGGTAACCAGACAGTTGACAGTAGCAATTGACTTCCATAGTATTTTTTTCCTACTATGGAAGGTACCGTCAACTGTTTGATACATACAGGTTTGGAGCAATATGAGGGTAAGTAAATGATGACAAAATTTTCATTTTTGGGTGAACTATCCCTTTAAACTAAATATTATTACAGTTTACAAGAGTTGTTTTCTATTTGAATGTATTTTCATGTAAATGTGATTTATTCCTGTGATGTCAAAGCTGAATTTGCAGCATCATTACTCCAGTCTTCAGTGTCACATGATCCTTCAGAAATCATTTATTATTATTATCAATGTTGTGCTGATTAATATTGTTGTGGAAGCTGTGATACATTTTTTTTTTTTTTAGAGATTCTTTGATGAATAAAAAAAAAAAAAAACAGCATTTATTTTAAATGTTTTTTCTTTGGAACATTATAAAGGTCTTTACTGTCACTTTGGATAAATGTAATGAATTTTTGCTTAGTAAAAGCATTAATGTCTTTAAAAAAAAAAAAAAAAAACTTACTGACCCCAACCAAACCTTTTGAATGGTTGTGTACATCTAATCATTGTGATCATTGTTGCTCATGAGTTTAGGCTTTTGAACAAACCTTTTAGGCCAATAAGCAGTGAGCTTTTATATCTCATTGTGTTGTTGTGGCTGTAGATTTTGTTGGGCATCCAGGAACTCCTTAATGAGCCCAACATTCAGGACCCAGCGCAGGCAGAGGCATATACGACATACTGGTTAGTTCAGCCAAACATCACTTGCATGCTTTAATAGAAGATTTTACTGTTTACTTTGAACCGACACCTTGCCCACACCATTGATCTTATCTCTCTCTCTCTCTCTCATTCTCCTGCAGTCAAAACAGGATGGACTACGAAAAGCGTGTGAGGGCGCAAGCTAAGAGATTCGCTCCGACATAGAGCAATAAGTGCACAATCTGAAAGCCTGTGCCGAACAGATCCAGTTCCTGAAAAGCTGCCATTCTGACGCTCCAGAATCCTCCACCACTCAATAAAAAAAACTGCAGTTGCGAGTTGAAATAAAGATTTGTTCAAGTTGGCTTCAGAACTGAATAAGGATGGGTGCAAAACAACTCTTAAGATGAAAGCAACCAAGATTGAAGTTAATGTTGGCTGCCGATCTGTGACCAGTGTTTTACAAAGTTATAGTGAAAATTTGTTTTGTTTTGGTAAAGGAAACATCTGTTTGCAGATCAGATGCTAAAAATAAACTTTTACACAGAGCAGAGATGGTAAAGGTGGAGGGTTGCTGTATATATAGTATAAATATTGAAAATTATTGCCTTTTATTTACTTTTTTACCGTTTCATTACGTTAATTAAAATATGTGTGGCCATAATATATGTTTTATTTGAAATAAAAAGAAAAAATGGTTGCTACAAACATTGTTGTTTATGTAGTTTCTATGTGACAAACTGTTTCCTTTTTCACCTGTATCATCTTGTTTTATTTTTTAAGGTAGCTTTGATTATGGAAACAAACTGTTGTTATGGCACTTTGCCATGTTTGTTTGATGTTCATGATGGCACCACAATCCGTAACCACTGATACTCTATATAAGTCCATTATTTATTAAAATCGCAGGTAAAGTTTCGCCCACACCAACTACAACATGCCCATTCGCTGGTCGGTAGGTACACCCGTTTACTTGAACTTTCCAAAAGTATGATTCTGTTTTTATTATTGTTTTGTTTTACTTTTTTGGATTCACTTTGGTTTCAGGACATTTGTCCAGTCAGTCACTAATCATTATTTTAAAAATATCATTTTATGAAGTACGTGAGTGCTCTTATGTCTAGGCTAAGTAAATGTGTGATGGCTGAGTGAACCTGGCATGTTGCATCAACAGTTTCGTCATATTACTGAATTACCCTGCATGTATTCACACTGTTTTACTTGGAACTTTGAATCTTGATTTCCAAGCATGTTTATACTTATTGATAGGACAATTTGAGGATGAGCACCAACAGCCAATCAGAGAAGAGGACAAACGGCTGCAATCAGGTCCATTCTGCTTCACAACACCATTTTAGAACTGGTGCAACAGATATTTAAAATTTATATTAAAACTCATATATTGTGCTCATATCATCATGTATATGTGTGTTTATGTGCATATATTCAGGTGTGCAGAGTGCACTGCCCACAAGTTCCTCCTCTTTGCGCTCCTCATTACTCTGATACAAGCTCAGATAGCACAGATGAGCACAGATCCTATCATATGATGGGCCACTATCTGCGCGCAAACGTCTTCCCTGGTGTGTCTCGAACACATACACAAACTGCATCCATTTAGTATCTATATTGCATAAACAGTAAACACCAACCATTAAATCCCATATCTGTCCATTAGAAATCTTGTATGTGTCTTTTTCACAGGGCCCTCGGTTGTGTGGTCATCTTTGGTGAAGGACTCATATACTCATCATCATCTACCAGCATTTATCCAAGATGCAGAGCACTGGCACGGCCACAAAACAGATCACCTAGGTATTTTTGAAGATTTGAATCCTGTTCGCTCATTTCTCAAATCAATAGATCTCAACCAGTGGCCAGCGGGGACTCAGGATGACATAAAATTATTTATTAAAATTATATTAAAACTATTAAAATGATGTGAATGGCCAGACTGGTTCAAGCTGATACAAAGGAAGCAGTAACTCAAATAACAACCAAGGTCTGCAGAAGAGTATCTCTGAACGCACAACACGTTGAATCTTGAAGCCTAATTGAGCATCGTTTAAAGCAACAGCTGACCTGAGTATTGTTGCTGACCATATCCATCCTTTTATGACCACAGTGCACACATCTTCTGATGGCTACTTCCATGTCACAAAGCTCAAATCATCTCAGACTGGTTTCTTGAACATGACAATGAGTTCACTGTACTCAAATGACCTCCACAGTCACCAGATCTAAATCCAATAGAGCACCTTTGGGATGTGGTGGAACGGGAGAATCACATCATGGATGTACAGCCGACAAATCTATCATGTCAATATGGACCAAAATGCTGGAATGCTGCGATACTAGCAAGGTGTACCTAATAAAGTGGCCAGTGAATGCGTGTATATATATATATATATATACACACACACACACATTTTTTTTTTCTCCCAGAATATTCCTTTGAATATGCTGTTTGATTATGGGGGGTGTCAAAAAAAGTTCAGGACCACTGCTACAAATAATGTTCGTCACTTTTGGGAAATATTTAATTGGCTTCTCTTTATCTAGTTATATGAATTAAATGAAGATCTGATCTTAATGTATGTTAGATTTATGCAGAAATACAATAAATTGTTGAAAATATCCCATCGAGGGACCAGAATATCATATAGACTTAATGGCTGAAGTCTTTTGAATTAGGCCAGTAAACAACCACTTAGTATCCACATAGCAACATGCTAAAAACAGTCATAATAACCTACTATAGCAACTACAAAATAACAAAATGCAGAAATGTAGTTGTATTTCTGAAATAGAATACTTATATATATATGTATATACTATAGTTAGAGAGGAAGTATCTTGAATGCCTTATTTAAGCCACATTTGTCTTGTTCTTCCTTCTTCTTTCCCCTGCAGTGAAGTGGACAGAGCAGAACTTTCTCAACAAGCGACTGCATAAGCTGCTGAAGGAAATGGAGATCAAGGGTGTGTCCAAATGAGCCTGACGTTTTCGAAAACCACAGCAAATTAACATTCGCACCTCAGAGAAGTGTTAACACAGCACCCACACACTTTTAGATATTTTCATACACACACACCTACATGCGTATATAACCACACACAAGCCTCAGTATTCACTTTATGTGCTGTGTGTATAACTCAAGTCAAATGCAGTGACTGAAATGAACAACTGACTTTGCAGAAAGTCAGCTGATAGAAAAAATAAGTTGCTATCCGGTAATAGGCATGAGTGAAATACTAGAGAATAACTGTGAATTTGTAGGGCTGGGCATATAATTGGTGCAACTCTTTCCTGCCCTAATACTTCAGTAGTCCCTTTAAAGGTACACAGTGCTGCTTTTAAAGTTTGTGAACCCCTTGCAGAATCTGTGAAAATGTGAATCATTTTAACAAAATAAGAGGGATCATACAATATGCATGTTATGTTTTATTTAGTACTGCCCTGAGTAAGATGTTTTACATAAAAAATGTTTACATATAATCCACAAGACAAAAAAATAGCTGAATTTATAAAAATGACCCGCTCAAAAGTTTGTGAACCATTGATTCTTAATACTGTGTGTGGTTACTGGATGATCTACAACCGTTTTTTTTGTTTTGTGATGGTTGTTCATGAGTCCCTTGTTTGTCCTGAGCAGTTAAACTGCCCAATATTCTTCAGAAAAATCCTCCAGGTCCCAAAAATTCTTCAGTTTTCCAGCATCTTTTGCATATTTGAACCCTTTACAACAGTGACTGTATGATTTTGAGATCCATGTTTTCACACTGAGGACAACTGAGGGACTCAAACACAACTATTAAAAAAGGTTCAAACATTTACTGATGCTTCAGAAGGAAACACGATGCATTCAGAGCCGGGGGGTGAAAACTTTTGAACAGGATGAAGATTTCCAAATTTTTCTTATTTTGTTTAAATACCACTTTCTTTCATGTATTACTGCCCTTCGGAAGCAACAGAAGACACTTAAATGTTTGCCAGAAGACAAATTAAGTACAATATTCCTTGATCTTCAAATTTAAAAAGTTTTCACCCCCCGGCTCTGAATGCATCGTGTTTCCTTATGGAGCATCAGTGAATGTTTGAACCTTTTTTAATAGTTGTGTTTGAGTCCCTCAATTGTCGTCAGTGTGAAAAGATGGATCTCAAAATCATACAGTCACTGCTGGAAAAGGTTCAAATACACAAAAGATGCTGGAAAACTGAAGAATTTTCGGGACCTGGAGGATTTTTTGTTTTTTGTGTAAACATCGTTTATGTAAATTCATATACTTTTTAACCACAAATGCTCGTCTTACACTGCTCTGCGATACGCCATGCATTACGTAATCACGTTGAAAAGGTCACGCGTGACGTAGACAGAAGTACTGCAGCGGGGCGAAAAACTCCATCTCATTTTCTCCTCCAACTTCAAAATTGTCCAACGATGTTCAAAACATCGTTGTTTTACCTTTTTTTTGTATTTTTTTTGTAAAGGCCGTTTGACTTAGTCTTACAAAGCATGTTTGCTTTGTAAACACTTGCTCGGTACTTCCGCCTACGTCACGCGTGACGTTTCCAATGTGATTACGTAATGCGTGGCACATCGCAGAGCAGTGCAAGACTGCACATTTATATACATTTGTATATATAGTAGTAAGTGTATTTTTTTTTAGTAAGTGTTAGATTGTTTTTATTGTAAAATTATTTTATTATAATTACTTAATAGCTTTTCATTAAACTCATGAACCCCCTGCAGTTCTGTCATGAACCCCAGTCTGGGAAACCCTGACATAATGTAATATTTAATGCACTTCATGTTTTTATGTTTTATATATATATATATATATATATATTTGGCCTGTACTTGTACTCAATCTTTTGATCAGGATATACTTAAGTTTATTTAAAAATATTACAACTAAAAATAGTTGGAACTAGGGGTTGCACCGACTAATCGACTAGTCGACTTTAATGCTCTGCCATGACGCTTTAAGCATGACGTCGACTAGTCGCTGGTCATGGCCTATAGAGGGCGCAGCAAGATAAAGTCCACATTTACGCTTCATATCCAACAGTTACTGACAAATAAATGCATATTCCAATAGCGCTCCACAAGATATGTTTGATTATACCATCTGGATTCTCAATATTGATCAGATGAATGCTTGTTTTAAACAGCTTATTGTACACGCAAGTTAATCGCCGTTCTAAACTGTGCTGATACATTACGCACACACATAGTACAGGTGCTGGTCATATAATTAGAATATCATCAAAAAGTTGATTTATTTCACTAATTCCATTCAAAAAGTGAAACTTGTATATTATGTTCATTCATTACACACAGACTGATATATTTCAAATGTTTATTTCTTTTAATTTTGATGATTATAACTGACAACTAAGGAAAATCCCAAATTCAGTATCTCAGAGAATTAGAATATTGTGAAAAGGTTCAATATTGAAGACACCTGGTGCCACACTCTAATCAGCTAATTAACTCAAAACACCTGCAAAGGCCTTTAAATGGTCTCTCAGTCTAGTTCTGTAGGCTACACAATCATAGGGAAGACTGCTGATTTGACAGTTGTCCAAAAGACGACCATTGACACCTTGCACAAGGAGGGCAAGACACAAAAGGTCATTGCAAAAGAGGCTGGCTGTTCACAGAGCTCTGTGTCCAAGCACATTAATAGAGAGGCGAAGGGAAGGAAAAGATGTGATAGAAAAAAGTGTACAAGCAATAGGGATAACCGCACCCTGGAGAGGATTGTGAAACAAAACTCATTCAAAAATGTGGGGGAGATTCACAAAGAGTGGACTGCAGCTGGAGTCAGTGCTTCAAGAACCACTACGCACAGACGTATGCAAGACATGGGTTTCAGCTGTCGCATTCCTTGTGTCAAGCCACTCTTATACAACAGACAGCGTCAGAAGCGTCCCGCCTGGGCTAAAGACAAAAAGGACTGGACTGCTGCTGAGTGGTCCAAAGTTATGTTCTCTGATGAAAGTAAATTTTGCATTTCCTTTGGAAATCAGGGTCCCAGAGTCTGGAGGAAGAGAGGAGAGGCACACAATCCACGTTGCTTAAGGTCCAGTGTAAAGTTTCCACAGTCAGTGATGGTTTGGGGTGCCATGTCATCTGCTGGTGTTGGTCCACTGTGTTTTCTGAGGTCCAAGGTCAACGCAGCCGTATACCAGGAAGTTTTAGAGCACTTCATGCTTCCTGCTGCTGACCAACTTTATGGAGATGCAGATTATATTTTCCAACAGGACTTGGCACCTGCACACAGTGCCAAAGCTACCAGTACCTGGTTTAAGGACCATGGTATCCCTGTTCTTAATTGGCCAGCAAACTCGCCTGACCTTAACCCCATAGAAAATCTATGGGGTATCGTGAAGAGGAAGATGCGATATGCCAGACCCAACAATGCAGAAGAGCTGAAGGCCACTATCAGAGCAACCTGGGCTCTTATAACACCTGAGCAGTGCCACAGACTTATCGACTCCATGCATTGCTGCAGTAATTTAGGCAAAAGGAGCCCCAACTAAGTATTGAGTGCTGTACATGCTCATACTTTTCATGTTCATACTTTTCAGTTGGCCAAGATTTCTAAAAATCCTTCCTTTGTATTGGTCTTAAGTAATATTCTAATCTTCTGAGATACTGAATTTGGGATTTTCCTTAGTTGTCAGTTATCAAAATTAAAAGAAATAAACATTTGAAATATATCAGTCTGTGTATAATGAATGAATATAATATACAAGTTTCACTTTTTGAATGGAATTAGTGAAATAAATCAACTTTTTGATGATATTCTAATTATATGACCAGCACCTGTATAGTGCGCAGTTCTCGCGCGCTCACAGAATCATTCAGTAGCGCAGAAATGTATTGTCAACACTGTTCTGTGATTTATCAATAAAATAGCTTAGAAACTGAAAAGTTCTAGCATATATTTCTTAGTAACTAAAACCCACAGCTTCACTATTTGTAGAGAGAAGCTGCCAGGTAGAATTAATTCACACACTCGCTCTCTCACTAATGCATTCATAAGAGTAATCTTTACTGTGCTACATTATCTGTATCTGATTTAGAACGAGCAGAAATCTGTGAGAAATATAACGACCCAAAAACAAAAGAACTGATAAAAATAAGCTGTTATGTAGGAGAAATATTTGTGGGCAGTGTCATATCATGCCATAGCTGTGCACCTCAGCTCGAGGTTCAGACTTAGGGCTTGTTCACACAGAACGCATTTTTGCTTTCAAAAACGCAAGATGCGGGCAGTGGAATGGGGTAAAAAACGCAAGATCTCAGGACACGTTTTTAAAAAAAAGTTGACGTGCGCAATGGACATACATGTCTTGTCTATAGCGCGTGTTTACATAGAAAAACAATGGAAAAGTAGCGCATTGGAATGGAAAAGCGCGTTCTGTGTGAACAGCCCCTTATTTGTTCATTAATGACGTCATCATCGACTAGTCGACGTCGACTCGACTTTAATCACTTACTTATGAACTTACATATTTTGGCATCCAATAGAGACAGAGCGACACGCGTCATAATCTGAAAACCACGCCCACCGGGGGGGGGGGGGGACAATCCAACCGTCTCCATTGACTTTGTATTGCGTGAGGCTGCCTCCTTGTCATTTCTGACTTATAACAAAAAAAAGAACAATGTCTAAAAGCTGCTATGTGACAAGGTGTACAGAAAACAAGCTAAAAAAAACCCAGAACCATAAACCCAGAAGTTTTTATAAGTTGTCGACCCAAAAAAACGAGCGTTTAAGGACTAAAAAGTGGACACAGGCGATTGAGACAGAGCGCGACATGTCATATTACTCTGAGAACTACGCCCACTGGAGGGTAACGTAATCAGCGACAGGAAATATAATATATAAAACTGACATTTGGATATTTGACTTAACAGTGACAAAATGTTTACTGCACACGTAGGCTTACTGAGGCATACTGAGTGTCAGGATCCCACAATTTACCCATTCTTCCTGCTGATGCTTCACGTCTTATTGCCTGTATCCACTTTTGTCTCCTTAAAGGCTGGCTTTTACGGTTCGGTAGCTTATAAAAACTTAGTTCTGGGTTTTTTAGCTTGTTTGCTGTACACCTTGTCACACAACAGCTTTAAGGCATTGTTCTGTTTTTTGTTATAAGTCAGAAATGACAAGGAGGCAGCATCACGCAAAACAAAGTCAATGGAGACGGTTGGATTGTTTTGCCCCCCCGGTGGGCGTGGCCTAAATGCGCTCTGTCTCTATCCACAAGTTTCCTACGCCCCATGAGGCCTTGCGTCAAAAGTGGGAGCGTCTTCCGGTTCGAAGTAAACATGCTGGACGTGCACACTCTGTTCATTCAACAGTTGACAGTCTATCAAGATTTAGCGATCCAAACTTGCGAACGTTTGGCCTTTACTTAAAGACTTAAGATTCCAACATCAATATTTGAACAATGTTTTACAGTAAAAAATGTTACAGTACCAGTAATTTATTAATTTATTTCAGGAGTGCACATCAGTCATGCTGAATCTAACTGATATTTATATTGACATAAAAAGAGAACACATACCTATTCAGTTGCACCTGCTTCCAGTTATTTACGATCACAAGAATGCACAAAACAACTCCATTAAGGCTTTTAAGTCCAAAGGCTAACACATTTAGAAATATATTGATAAAATATCATATGTTTATGTCACTTTTCTGAGCATTTCTATTAATTTTCCTTTAAATTATGCGATGATTGCAATCCGAGGACGTTTGAGCGATCTCTCAATCTCTACTGTTATCCTTTCAGCCAGAGCAATAGAGGGAGCTCATGAGAACAAACATGAGTTAAGTGTGGGAAAAGATATGCGTATGCATTAGTCCGGTATCAACAAAGGCACAGGGAAGAGACAGATAAAACATTAAACCAAATAAATACAAGATTATAATTAGTGATGGGCAGATCGAGGCTTTGTGAAACACTAAAGCAGTTGAAGCAAATGTGCCGTAATGTGTCGAGGCTTCGAAACAATCTCACATCCATCTCCACGTTGACCCCTAGTGGTCAGAACAGTGTAAATGCAACAAAACTCAGGCCAAACATGCATAAAAACACCTTTTACAAATCTATTGCAAAAGTTTTACTGAAAGTAAAATCTGTCAAATGCAATTAAATAATCATCTAATAAGATTAAATATAGAGTGTCTGTATAATATGTGTTCTTTTATGAATTTTCATGGCTTGTTTTATTTGTTCCATGGCTCAAGCTAAACAGGCAAAAAAGAGATTAATAACTACTATTATTCATTTTAATTATTCTAATGTCTAATTAAAACATCTACAAATGTATAAAACTGATCAGATCTGGTAAAACCATAGGGTAAAGCCCATAGACACTTGTTCAATAGTTCTCAGTGAATCTGCATGATTCATAGGTTCACTTTATCATCGCCCTCTACCGGTGAACCATTGAGTTTTGAAACGTTTCGAAACAGTGATGACATAATGAAGCCTCGTTTACTGAAATCACGTGACTTTGGCAATTTGATACACGCTCCGAATCACTGATTCGAAACAAAAGATTCATAAAGCTTCGGAGCTTCATGAAGCAGTGTTTCGAAATCGGCCATCACTAATTATAATCATATATGAGTTGTCTACGTTCCTCAAGCAGTCTCTGGTATTTTCCATAAACGTGTGTATTTATTATAGCAATGGTTAGCATAAGTAGCCTTTAGCATCGCATATATGACAGTGGAAACGCGACTGGCTCTGGCACGCACGACACGTTTCACATCGTAAGGCTTGGGTGCTAGCATCAGTGACAGGTGAAGTACAAACAGCGGGTTGTTCATGTATTGCAGGGCCAGGACACTCTTGTAGTCATGCAGCAGCACTTTTGTGGAAAGTCAGTAAAGAACAATTAAGGGAATGAAAATTATTTATTTTATTGTGATATTATTGATTAACTAATAAATGTACTAAACTGAAATGTCCCTGCTCCGTAACAACATTTCTCATAAAGGTGTGCAACTTTATAAAGTAAACAATGATCCGAAAAACATAGCCTCTTCGCTAATTAACACACAAAAGGGATAACTGCAGGCTGGAGCAATGCGCGTGGCTAAAGGTTCGGGCGTGCCGAAAGGTAGGAGCATGGAGTAAGGTCTTTATGATTGGTCGACACAGCTGTCTGTCACGGTGTGGGGGTAGGGTTAGGGGTAGTTTCAGTTGTACCGATTCACCTTTCGGAACGCCTCTTTTCGGCACACCCATTGCTCCAGGCTGTAGCCAGAGATCGTATTATTATAGGGAAATAATTAAGAGGGTCTGTATCTCTTACCATTGGAGAAAGCGTAACGGCTAACTTAATCACGTGCGGCACCTCTCAGCCTATCGTGTAATGGCAGTGACATCAGTCGCAACATTCCCTAGTCTGCCTGAAAAAATACATTTTTATCAAGCTAAAATCTACATATAGTTCCCAAAGAAAGTATTGTTTAGTGTAAAACATGCTGAAGATTAGCAAACAGGCTGTCCATTAATTAAATGATTAACTATTTCCCCACAAAAGCTGTTTAATCAGCATAGTGAAGCCTCTCATCCATTGACATCCATTAAAAAAACAGCCTCTGGTCTCCTTCTCTGCGTACCGCCGGGGGCGGGGCGTTAGCATTAGCCGTTGCGCTTTTTTGGCTAAAAGTTGCAGGCTTTCCAGTGGCTTTGCTTTAGCTACCCCTGTCTCGAAATTTCCGGCAATCCACTGTTATACGGTAGAGGGGGCGCTATTACGCATCTTCTGAATTAGTACAGAATCTCCAGTTCAAAACACAGCAGAAGAAGAAGCAGAAATAAGCGATAGAGGCATATTGCTAACATGCATGTTATCTAACGAGATCATCAGACATTATACAACATATAAATCAAAACTGCCAAACGTCACCGAATGAAATGTCAACCCAGGACGAGGTAGGACGATCTACTCCATCTATGTTTTGAGCATTGTTCTGAATCCGATCCGAAAGTTGTCTGACAAAAATGCACTGGCTGGCAACTTTAAAAAAAAAAAAAAAAAAAACACGGGCGGGGAAAGAGTTAAAGTACAGTTAAAAGTATATTTCAAGTATATGAATTAATACCTAAATAGGAAGCAAAAACAATATATAATTTGTAAACTATAAGTATGATGTTAAGTTCACTTAAAGAAAGCTTACAAGTATACGTGCTGTATAAAACTACTAAACTAAAACTAGTAATTTATTGAGAGTATTCGTGTACATTCATAAATTAAACATGTGCCACAAATACTTAACTAGTAAACTATCAGTATATCTATAAGTTCACTTGTAGTATATTTGCAGTACAAACTAAACTAGTTGTGTACTCAGTTTACTACTGCTACACTTAAAGTATATTTAAGAGAATACTTATATACAATAAAAAGTCAGCCTATTTCGTCACAAGTAGTATTGAAATAGTACACTTACAAGTATACTACTAGTACATTGATATTAGAATACTTTTTACATAAAGTATACTTAAAAATATACTTGAACTTTACTACAATTATTAGTATACTTATAATGAACTTGAAGCACTTATTTTTGTAACGTTTGTGATGCAGATAGTAGTAGTTGGTAGTTTACTCTCTAAAATTGAATCATACCCATGACCTTGGTCATTGCGAATACCATGGTATTTGAAAAATGGAAAAATCAATCTCCTTATTTTATTTCCATCTATATTTCCTTGTAATTTCAGTTTTTTGAAAAACTTGAACTTTGAACTTCATCCAGTCTTCACCAGATTTTGGTGAAGCTGTAGACCATGTTGGCAAAAAGTTGTCAAAAGACTTGATTACATTGAAGACTTGCTGAAATAGAAGTGAACCTTTCTTGAAGAAACACCAAACACAAGTGTTAAATATTTTGATTCATAATTCTGACTGGTTTAGTAATCTTAATAGCAACATAAAACAAGAGACAAAATGTGCCTTTTGAGAAAATAACCAGAAGGGTCTAAAAATCACTAGTTACTATGATGTGCAAAAGTTATAATGAAAAGTGAGTCAATATTTCCATGTGCTGTTATTAAGTGCACTTTTAAAGACCATTTTCATAGCCCTGTTGTGCTAAAGTTTTGCTTGAAAGTGAATATATTTATCATAATGCCCTGATCATTGTGAACATTCCTGTAGAGCATTGTGCTAGCAACTCAAGATCATGGGTTTAATTCCTATGGACTGATATACCTTGAATGCAATACACATCAAAAGAGCCAAATGTATCATTATATATATTGAAATGGATTGTATGGCAGGTTAAGCATTTTTGGATAAAAGCATAGTATATGACAGATATAGACGACATTAAAGACATTTGGCGAGGTGTTGTGGGGAAGTTTCTGTGACTGATGTCTTTTTTTTTTGTTGTAAGATGTGGTATGAACGTAACGTAAAACTGACAGTCTCACTTGCGTGGTTTGATCTTAAAAACCACTGAAACCTGTTTTTTTTCCCTCTCCGGTTGTGATGGCTTGTTCTTTTCATGTAGAGCTTCCTGAAAATCCGGTGTCAAATCAGAGGCATTACGCAAAATTAAAACAACACTTTCTTAAGAAGAGCTTTTTAATACCCACTCGGCACAAAAACAGTACAGTGCACTCCATTACATAAAAGTACTGTGATAGTACCATAGTAGAGAGAAGAAATCAGGTGGTACAAAAAAAAAAAAAAATGGTAGTGCAATAAAACTTTTTTTTATTATTTTTGGGGCTGGAAGAAAAAATGCATTGTTGAAATGTATGGAGTATGGAGATTTGTGTTTGTGAAATCTCTACACCCTCATATTTTTCCACCCTTTTATCTGTTTATCAGTCAGTAAACACCACAACTCGTATCATGTCAGATTTCAGACAAAAAAAATTCACTATCACCACAGACTGTTTTTTTTCTATCTCGATAGTTGTTGAACCACAGGTTGTTTATACCGCTGTTTCTGTGGTTTGTACAACTCAGAATCCAGGACTGATTCACGTGTTTGCAGCACACGTCAACCTCACAAATTCTAAATTTTAAGTTGTTCGTATGACAAGCAATTGCTGAAATGTTTCACAGTGCTGACAACTGCCTTGTAATGAGGCTGTTCGCACTGATTCTTGTCATGAATTTAATTCACTTTAGTGAATTTTAGTGGGTATGTATATTACATAAGATCTGTGCTCCATTACATAAGATCTGTGCTCCATTGCATAATATTTTTCTCTGTTTATGGTCTTCCTGCAGACAGACTCCTTCGTAACACCTCCAGCATTGATTTAACAAACGCCATCTCAGCCTTTTAAATCATGAGGTTGAGTGTGTTTTTTTAAATATAATGTTCAACTTTTTTTTTTTTCTTAACCAAAAAAATGGATTCTTATTAAGTCTCTCTTGTATTATTTTAAAGCCTGGTTTCTCTAATACAGTTTAAAATCATAAGTTCACAATAGTAAACAATAAGCATCACAAGTTATTAACATTAACAGAACTGTATATAATCCAATCCATTTTTGGGAATCTTAATGGGTTTAAACTTAATGAGTCTTTTTTTCTCTTTCAGAAGTTTGAGCTGTTCCAGGGTTTATTTCATAATAATAATGAGACTTTAAATAGGCAATATTTAAATCAGTAACAATAATCAGAACTTGCTGAAATCTCAGTCTCAACCATAAAACATCTGTCTCATTTTGTTGTGCAGACTTTTTTTTGGCTAAAGAGATTCATTTTTGATCATATTTTAATCACATTCTACAATGCTTAAGCATGAAAATCACAGTAAATGTATGTAAAATGCACTCTAAAAAATGCTGGGTTAAAAACAACCCAAGTTGGGTTGAAAATGGACAAACCCAGCGGTTGTGTTAAATGTTTGCCCAACGTGCTGGGCAGTTTTATTTAACTCAACTATTATTTAAAAATTACTATATGTCTGGCTTAAAATGAACCCAAAATAGGTTGGAAATCAAAAATCAGACACATAATTACTAGAGGCAACAATAGTAATCAAAAGGTGAAAAATTATTAATAAGCAATTACTAAATGTTTATTATTGTATTATTCATTAAACTTATTAATAAATGGTCATTTATTAAACATATTATTGAATGTTAATTTCCAACATATTTTGGGTTCATTTTAAGCAAGCAATACAGTCATTTTTAAACAATAGTTGAGTTAAATAAAACTACCCAGCAGGTTGGGTCAAACATTTAACCCAACTGATGGGTTAAAACAACCCAGTTGCTGGGTTTGTCCATTTTCAACCCAACTTGGGTTGTTTTTAACCCAGCATTTTTTAGAATGTGTATTTTAAAATAAGCAGCTGCCATTTTGAAATAATTACTATGGTGGGGAAAGAAAGGTGAGATTTTTTTTTTTTTGTTCCACAAAATCAATTCTTGAAAAATATTTTTTCTGTTTATTTATTTATTTTACAGGAATATTCCAGTTCCAGTTTTTAACAACTAACAAAAAATATATGTACTTACAAGAGACAGCTTTCATTCTGTACCTATTTTCTGCATAATTTAGATACAAAATTATTATCTGTGGTAATCAACAGGATGACATGGATGCTGTCGAAGTGTGTTGTTTTCTATTGTACTGAATGTGGTGTTTTCCTTTCATTTTCATTCTTGATCTTTTTTTTTTTTTTAATTCTGTTATGCCGTTAAACATGAACATTTATTCAGACTCTTTTATCCTGTAGAAATATTAATTTTAAGTGACTTACAAATGAGGACCATCACAAGCAATTTGTCATAAGAGCCAGCAATATTTGTTGTACGTAATAGCTAGATTAATACATAAGCTATAGAGCAAAAGTAAAATGCAGAACAGAAAGTGAAAAGGTGTTGTTGCTGCTGTAACACTTAGCAATATTACTGTGTTAGCATCACCTTTAAACTTTGTGAAAGCTGATTCAGATACTTTACAGTAGATTGATTATGTAGATTTAAAATGAGTTAATGCTTTAGGCATCACAAACTAACAGTAATTTTTACTGCACTTGTAATATCTCAATGCCAGCTCATAATGCATTAACATGTAAATGTATACTAAAAATCTAAGTATAGCCAAGATTAATAAATGCTGTAAAGGTATTTTTTATTATGTGAACTCTTGTGTTAACTAATGTTATTCTATACAGCCTTGTTGAGTGGTACTCGGATGATAATATTCTAATGGTAATATGATGACACTTCCACTGCAAGAAGCTGTAAAACGCAACATTGATTTGGTTTATTTTGGGTATTGCCGGTCAAGTTACAAAGTGCTTTGAATGTAGGTTGTAGTTTCTACCCACACATATGCACATATACATGCTTAACACCTACCTAAGACCCCTCAAACACCCTCTCTTTGCGGTCTTGCAATCCGAGGCTGTTTTCTTGTTTTGCATGAGTGTCAATCCCTCCCCCTTCCCTTCACCGAGACAACTGACCTTTACCAGAGCAGCGTGTTACACGTCTTGTCGGCTCACCTCATACTTTGAGTTCCTGTTCTGATGCAGCACCAAATGTCAGTCGTTCTTAGTTAGTTTGGGTACTTTTTTAATTTTTGTGCTCTCACTTGAATCATATTACATCATAGTACAAACTGTTAACTGCTTATGATACCAGGCTGTTAACAAAAACGAACCCTGAGGTTGTGCATGTAGCTTGTGGGCTTGTAAGTACGACTGAACTTTTGGAGAATCGTTGTTCTTCATGATAAGAAAATATAAACAGTGACCTCATGTGTATTATGATGTCTATTCCAGCTAAATCTACAGTCACCAACTTGAACCGGATGCTCATCTGTCTTGGGAAATTTTTTCCCCTCAAATTCACGATTGCATAGATTCTTAATTAAATGACTGCAAAACTTTTGCAAAGCAATGGTAAATGTGAGGGCACATTAAAGGATCAGTTGAACTATCCATTTAAACCATTTAATTTCTCTAACAGGTCTCATGAGAAGTTGTAATAATTGTTCATTGTCAATATGTAGCGATATATTTCAAATCAGGCAGCTTTCTGCAAATTTGCTTGAACCCAATGCAAAATCTGCCAGGGGAAATCTTTCGTCCTCAACTTAAAGGGTTAGTTCACCCAAAAATGAAATTTGTCATTAAGTACTCACCTTCATGTCGTTCCACATCCGTAAGACCTTCGTTCATCTTCAGAACACAAATGAAGATATTTTTGATGAAATCCGAGAGGTTTCTGATCCCCAAGAGAAAGCAACGTAATTACCACATTCAAGGTCCAGAAAGGTACTAAAGACATTGTTAAAATAGTCAACGTGACTGCAGTGGTTCAACCTTAATTTTATGAAGCGACGAGAATACTTTTTGTGCACAAAACAAAAATAACAAAATACAACGTAAACAGCGTAGGAGACTGACAAGGGAGAGACGAATTTGTTGAATAAAGTCGTTATTTTTGTTTTGTTTTTGTGCACAAAAAGTATTCTTGTCACTTCATAACATTAAGGTTGAACCACTGCAGTCACGTCGACTATTTTAACAATGTCTTTACTACCTTTCTGGACCTCAAAAGGTGCAATGACTTGCTGCCTATGGGTGGTTCAGAAACCCTCAGATTTCATCAAAAATATCTTAATTTGTGTTCTGAAGCTGAACGAAGGTCTCACGGGTTTGGGATGACATGAGGGTGAGTAATTAATGACAGAAATTTATTTTTTTGGGTGAACTAAGCCTATTGGAGCCATTTGATTTCTCTAATTGGTCTCTTGAGAAGTTAATACATACAAGATGGCTGGCACTTTTTTCGTTGTTGTTGTTGTAGAACACAAAATCTAAGAATAAATTCCAACCCCTTATCCAAACCCTAAACCTATAACCATGATTAGAGAAAATGGGGGGAAAAAAGTAGAAGCTTTTCATACAGTTTTGTCTACTCATGCATATTATTTCGATGAATGTGTTGATTTCCACTATAGCTCTGTGACGCCTCAAAACATTGTTTTGTTTGTTTGAGCTTCACGACCAACCCGACACAACAGTATTAACTCCTTGACTCGTGTGAGTTTAGGGTGGGACTATCTGTCTGATCGACCAATGGCAGATGCGGGGAGTGTCCAGAGAACCTGTTTGAAATCAATAGTTGTGCCCCAAATGATGCACTATACACTATGTACTTATGTACTCAATTGTGTAGTGTATGAATTAAAGGTTATTAATAAGGTTATTTTGTCATTCAACATCAGAGTCGGATAGCCCCTCCCCCTCCTCTACACAGTTGAGTGCTTGAAGTGTCCAACGTTCCACACTTCATGCATCATCCAGGCATTAAAATGCACTTTTTTTTATTTGGAATTTTCTGTGTGAACACACTACTCGCACTATTATACTACAAAATGGCGTAGAATAGTGTACAAGTACACAAATTGGGACACACCTGATCTTTTTCTTTTTTTGGTATAGTGATGCAGAAATTGCAGACTTTAGCTGTACTTGTGTGGTGTGTATGTGCTTGATACAAAGTGTAAACATCACTGACTTCCACATCACTTAAATACTGAACAAATGTTAGAGCATTAGCAAATGTACTCATGCGCTGATGATGTTGTGTTGCTAAATTTACTAAATGAGGTATTTATACAGACTGAATTAGATGCATACTTCTCAATGATAAGAGCACAGATTGTTGCAAATATGCTTTTCCTTCAGTTCATTTTTCTATATAATTTTGGTTATCCTTACGTTTCAGCAGAGCCCATTTGTCAGTGCATGTGGATTCTTGTATGCATGCATGCATGTGTTTGTTTATATGCATGTTTTGTGTGTGTGTGTAGTTTGTGGGTATAAAAAGTTTGTATGAAACAGGATGTGGTCCTCATCAAACTTTTGTGCTCTGAGCACCGCTCAGGCGCCGTGTCGAGCCCAGCGTGGGGCCCAGGTGGCTAATATTTTCTCTTATCAAAAGCCAAGAAGTTCAAATTTCCTGACCTCTCCAATAACATGTTATAGCTTGCACTAAAAATCAGACTTCAGACTGTTACAAAATTGTGCATACTAAGACAAAACAATAAAATATATAAATAATAAATTACATATAAATAATAAGAATTAAGAAGAACATCCTTGCATCAAAGATTAAGAGGGTCTTATTTCTCTCCAGGCCCTCTAACCTCTTGATTTAGCTTTTCACGCTTTGTAAACTTGTCAGCAAACCCTGTGGTTACTCAGTCATACACCGAGCAGAGAGGAAGAAAATGCAATTGTCGAGAGAGAGAGAGCGAGAGAGAAAGGTCGGATGAGTAACAGAAAGGAAGAAGTAGAGTGATAGAGAAAGAGAGATCATCCTGACAGATGGAGGTAAAAGGGGAGGGGCAGATAGAGCAAGAGCGGTAAAGAGAGGAGGATGAAGAGTAGGTGGTCAGGTAGACAGACAGACCTCAGCATCCATGGTGCCTGTGCAGACAGCTGAAGGCAAAGGGTAAGTCGTACACTTCCAATATTAAATGACTGCTGAGTTGAGCAATGATGTATTGTATGTTAAAAATGATGTAACACTTAAGTTGCAATTAAAATTGGATGTCATTGCATTATACTTCAAGCAAAACATTTCACAAGAAGAAATTTGTTGGGTTTCACATGATAAAACAACGGATATACCGTTGAAGACTAAGTGTATTATGACTTTTTGTGGATGTGAATCAATCTTTACTTCATTCACTAAAAGTCACTAAAAGTAATCGCAAAATGACACAAAAAGTGAGTAGAAAGTTAGTTCTGAGTAAAGATGTAGCAGGTGCCACTTGTTTTAATAATTTGCCATCTGATGCAATGACATATAGACATTTTTAAGTGTGCCCAGACGCTTACGGTCATTGTATGGGTTGATTATTAGTCGCCACTCATTGGTAGAAATATGAGTGGTAGATATATTTAGTTAATTTACCAACACAAAGTACAATTTAGTTCCTATTAAACTTCATGTGCTCTTAAGAATAACTCAAGAAGTTAGGAAGTGCTGAAGCGTTATGTGAAACCAAGAGTGTTGAACCAGATGTTAGCAGCGATCAGTCAGATCACAAGTTGAGGTCTGAACTTATGTCAAATAAACTGCTATCCAAATTACTCAGCGCTCACTTTTAAAAGTGTTCAAGTAAAACCGCACCGTCAGTGTTTGCTGTAGAGTGTCCTGTCACTGTTTGATATCTCTCATTGCTTTGACAGGCAAGGCATCTTCAGGAACATCGGTCTACAAGTACGCCTTTTTACAAGAAGTTACCTTACGGTTACAGCTGAGGGTTTCTGTTGCTGTCTGTGGGTGTCATTTTGTAGTGTTAGTGGAAATTGCCTGTATACAGATTGACCACCCACTCACAAAGAGGGGTGCGCTGCTGACAATGGCCCACTCAGCAAAAGAGCCAAAGCTAGCTTGCGTCATATATGTGCATCTGAAGTTCACGTCAAGAATTTTGCAATGGAATTCAATATGCGTGCTCTGCAGTTTACCCTTTTCTTTGGGCAACATCCTGTCAGGTAAAAAAGCCACAGCGATGCCGTTTAAAAGTGAAAGAGTTTTAAAAATTAAAGCTCCTCTAGTTGACTGGCTGTTTGTATTATTATGCACAAATGTAGCAAATAAAATAGTCGACAATTATGTAAAAACATTTAGAATCGCTTAAATGGACAGTTCACCCAAAAATGAAAATTCTGTTATCATGTACTCACCCTCATGTCGTTTTACACCTTTTTCAGAGTTTTGTCATTCTAGACATTTTTCAAAATATCTATTTTTGAAAGAAAGAAAGAAATAAAGTCATACAAGTTTGAGTTCAAAGTTGAGGGAACTATCCCTTTAAGGTTTAAACTTAGGTTCATAACTGTGAATCAGCTTCTTGAGTGCTAAATAAGTGCTTTGTAAGTAATTGGACGTATGATTTTTAAATTTATATTTAATAATTCCTGACGCTTTTATCCAAAGCGACTTACAAATGAGGAGAATAATAAAAGCAATCAAATCAACAATAGGGCAATGAAATGTAAGTGTTGTCGCAGTCCCAGTAGCCTACACATAGCATAAAAATAAATAAATAGATAGAATAGAAATATAATAGAATTGTAAGTGTCAAGTGTTTTTGCCTTGGAGATGATAAAACGGATAAAACGTTCTTTCATTGCATAGATTGGACCCAGAACCTTCGTGTTCCCTTCCCAGTTCACCGTGACTAAACTTAGTCCTCCTTCCCAGGAGCAATATTGTGTGCATTTCTATATGTGTCACACTTTCAGCCACAGGTAAAAACCAGCTTCATTTGTGGTTGCGCTCTTAGTCATATCTCCATAGCGACAGTTTGTGACCTCACTTTGTTACTGAGTTATTAACAGATCACCATAGATCATATCATCTGATTACCACACCAGGTATCATCATAGATCTTGATTTTTAGACAAAAGATTAGGGCAACCACAGTTACACAGTATTAAGTAAAATTTTTAACCTCCTATAAATGATTTTAGGAAGCAAGTTTTTGAGTTAATATGCAGTGTGTATTGCACTTATTGAGTGTGCATCACTTATATTGATAAAATATTAAGTGTTGCTACCTGTGTGGTATATTTAGTGTTTAATGACTTAAAAATAAAAATTCTAATCATTTATTTACCCCTCCAGAACTGATTTGCAGAATGCCCAAGCTAATCGTACCAGATTTTATTTTTTTATTTTTTTATTTTTTTTTATTCTGAATACAAAAATATCATATTGCTTCAGAAGACTTAGTATATAGCACATATTGACTACTTTTTTGGTGCTTTTTGTCATTTGGGAGATTGACAGTTTTTCCTCCATTCACTTTCGTTGATGCACCAATATGAAAATTTTGGCCAATACCGATAATTCTTTATATTTGGGGTGTATATAGGGAGCACTTTCTTGCACATTACTGTAATATTAAAGGTTACAATTAACAACAGAACCCAAATTATTAAATTAAGTTGCTATTTATTTTTAGATATAATAAACAACACACATAAAAATTGTATGCGAACATGTAAACTGCATATAAGGCAGTTTTTACATTAACTTTTGCATTAACAGTTTTTGCATTAACTTTAACTTAACGTTCAATGTTAAAATATATTAATTACACAGTGGCTGTCATAACTTGTTTTCATGACAGATTTATTTATAAACATATACATTAAATAATCAAGACAGGTTAAGTAAAATATAATGAATATATCAGCTGATATAGTGCATATATGTAGCGAAAGAGTTCATTTCTCTAGCGAACTAACAAGCTGTGGACACTGAATGGCTTTTCTGAGGTAAATGCTATATGACAGTGTTTACAAGCTGTTTTATTGATGTCTTTCCGCGGTTGAAACACTGATTGAGTGATTACACACGATATGATACGTTTCAGTAAGTTGTACTGTAACTTTCAACATACCTTCACATGTTCATTTGTTTATTCTGTAACTAGTAGAGGAAGAGATGATCGTGTTCACTCGCGCTCCCGCTTGAAATGAGGCGCCTGTACAGTGATCTGTCACGCCACATCAAAAAGCGTCAAAACGGCATTTATTGTTTGAATTTCATGATAAAATGGACAGAATTTGAGGGATGAGACTTTGTTTCTTATCAAAAGTAACAAAACACAGAGCTTATTGCGATTATTGGTGGTTAATGGTGGGTGGTTAATGGACTACACAACTCTGTATTCGTCGGTACACGTGTAACGAACCGAAAGACGCGTACCGAAAATTTTCGGTACGAATACATGTACCGTTACACCCCTACCGATAACCGATATATTGGCTGATAAATCTAAATCCAAATTTTTATAGCCTGATTACAAAAACAAACGTCTCACCATTAAAAGCCATGTCCCAAGCACACAATTATAATGTTTTCATTATAATTTTATGTAGCCTTTATGACTTGCGCTGCACATGTTGCACGTAACTGTATTTTCCTTTTTGAAGTGACTCCAATCATATTTCAAGCAATTCAAAACCATTGTGGTGAACAGTGCGCATCTGAAGTGTCTCAGCTGAAGAAAATAATCCATTATTTATCGGCTTTAAAATATCGGCCAAATTTTCTTATGGGGCTGATAACGATAACATTAAAAATGAACATATATCGGCCAATACCGATATGGTGGCCAATATATCGTGCATCCCTAGTAAAATATTCCTTTTATACAAAAGATGTTTTTTTTTTTCTTTAAGAATGATGTTTTATATGTGTGTTTCAGATCCAAGTAGTGATGAAGGATTACTGGTATACTCCTCTCTTCATCTTCATCATACTTTATGGAACCGGCCAGTCCAAGAACACACAAACAGGTACCCAGCAAACACATTAGTATTTGGTTCCTGCTTAGTTATTTTTAGGGTTTTATTTTTTTTTTTTAAATAATAAAATAATTAAGTTTAATTAGACAACATATAAAAATAGATTACACAATGTTTCCTAATGGTTATTTTTAGGCTTTATCTCTACAACCATAAAACAACTTATACAGAACTTTCCCTAATTATTATTACGTTCTGCAAACCTAGAACAAACATTTCATTCGGTGGGACTTTATTTTACAGTCCTGTTTCGCATGTACATACTATATATACATATTGTAGTAATTACAATAACTGAGTAATAACTAGATAGTCCTGAAACTAAACATAATCTTTACCCATGTAGTTTCCTTATATTACTCAGTACTTTCTTGGTAAGTACACATGTACTGTAAAATGAAGTGCAATCAATAATTATATATCCGTAAGCTTTCCTAACCTACCAAATTTAAAAAGGTATGTTTCGGGAATGTTCTGGCAGCCAAATAATATTAGTTGGGTATGTTTATGCATACCTGTGTTGTTCAGAAACAAGCTGTTGTCCAAAACCAGGCACTGTGTTTTATGTATTGACAGACAAAGTAAATGTTTACTTGTTTTCTATTCACTTATAATAACATTGGTCCTCTGGTTTTACCAAAAACAGAAGATCTTTCCTGTGTGAGTGACTACTTGACCAAGATTTCTTGTGTGTGGCGGAGCTCTAGAAATTACTCCGGCCAGCGATGTGAGCTTGTGGGGGAAAAAGACACAGAAAGGTTTGTGATTTTAGTTTCATGTCTCAGGATGGACACATTTATCATTGATAAATAAACCTTCTCAAATGTGAACTGAAGTTGAATCTGTGTGCAGATGTGAGCTGGTGCCACTGAGCAGTCAATCACATTCTACCAGAAGTTGTTCTATAACCTATCAAAAACATGTGAGTAGAAATAGATCGAATTTAAGTTAAATTACTATCAGCATGTATTCTCTTCTTACATCCCACCCTCTCTCTCTCTCTCACAGTACTTTTTTTTCGTGAACAAAATCTGGTTGAGTGTCACCTGTAATGGAACTCTCCGAACTAAACAACATTTTCAGCCTGCCCGACACAGTAAGTGGATTCATTCTGCTATTAGTGGGTTGTACTGTAGATATGTTTAAAATGGCAGGTTAATGTAAAAAACACAAAAAGAGCGACTAAAATTGGAGGAAAGCAGGGGTAACTGTAACACAATATATTTGCCTGGAAAACGATTTTGCTATTTAAATGAGAAAAACATTGCCATCACAATACAAAATAATTAATTTGATAATAAGGGCGTTTCAAACATGATTAAGGTTTTTGTTGTTGTTGTTTTAATAAAAACTTCAAATTCCAGGATTGGAATATAAAGTTGTCTGGACAAAATCAATTATCGCTAAAATAAACACAAAACAGTGCATTTCTTGGTAAACTGTGCATAAACTTGGTATGTAAATCCATAAAAATGTGATAAATTAAGACCGTTTTTTATTGACATACCTCATGCTGTTTGCTGTTGCTATGAACGTCATGAACGTCTGTTTGACGGCGCGACATGAAATACACACTCTGATAAACTTTAAATGAACTTTACGCGATTGAAATTCTCCTTATGTTATATGTCGTTTTAAATCTGTTTTTTACATGCATCCAACCTTTTGTTTTGATTTTTATTTTATTTTATTTTTTGCGTTCAAGACATAATTAGAGGGTTCAAACACTGCAGATGGAGCTGAGTATGTTTACATTTATGCATTTTACATCACAGTCAATTCTTTGAGAACAATTGAACACATGATGACTTAGCACCATACTCTGCATGTTTATCAATGTAAATGTTCTCTTGTTTATTTGTTTTTATTTATTCATTTGAATGACAGTTAAGACTCAACCACCAGATAAGCCCACTGTAAGCAGGGATAACATAACTTGGAGTAAAGGCAGAAAATTTCCAGAAGACATAACGGATTATGAATTCCAGCTGCAGTTTAAAGCCGCACATACAAGATGGGAGGTAAGCAAACATTTGTGTTTGATTTACATGTTTTATTTAACATTTACCTAATGAATTGATCAAAAATAAAATGCCATTAATTTGAACACATCCTGTCCCAAGTCAATTACAAAATTATTTTGAGTGCAATTTTTTTTATTTTTGTGTATGATTGTGTATGCTTCTGTGCTATAGATGGCAAGGCATTGGAATATCTCTCATGGAAGTTACGTGCTGCTGGACCCTCATTCCCTGACTGCAGGAGAAGAGTACCAGGCCAGGGTGCGCGTGAAGCCTGTTGAACCCATAAATGATGGTTACTTTCAGGGGCAATGGAGTGACTGGAGTCCTGCTGTGTCCTGGAGGTCTGAGATTGGAAAGCCAGTGAAACCAGAGGATGATGTGTCATCACCAGGTGGGGCCTCTTGCCAGCCCTGTAATATTATATAATTTGCGAGTTATGACAACAATTTTAATCTTTTTGTTTTCATCAGTGCCTGATGATATGCGTGTAGTTCTGATCATTGGCTTCCACATCTTGCTTGTTCTGGCTGGTCTTTCTTTGGTCATCTATAAGGCAAAGAAAAGCAACCGGTGAGTATTAGATGTGTATGTCTCAATGTCCCTTCTTTAATTTAGTAACAATTTATTTATTTTTTAATTGTTATTATCACACAAATCAGAGTTTTTAAGACATGCATGTTCCAAAGTGTGTAATAGTGCATACGTAGATTATATGTAAGCAATAAGGTACGAGAGGCTGTGCTGTTTTGTGAATAAGTCACAGCTGAAGGGTGTTGTTAGGTATGACGCAAAGCGGAGTGCCTGCAACCCCTTCAGCCATAACTTATTCACGATACAGCACTAGCCTCGAGTACCTTATTCCTTTTAAAAAACGGTTACCACACAATACAAATATTAAAGCCAAAAAATATATGTATCAATGCAACTTTCATGAAGTAAAATCACTAAAAGCCTTTCTTCCACCCTGAAAAAGTAGTCCCTGACTTTGAACAGCAACAGAAGTTACATTATTAAGCCATTAGATGGCGGCAAAGACTGTCTTTATGAGTTTTATATTGAAAAGACTGAATTGTTGTGAACACAGAACAAGATGCAACTGACACATGCTTTGACTAGCGCTGTCAGTCATGGGAAAACCCCTTAACTGTTAAAAGGACAAGATATTGCAGCAGACATTTAAACAGATTTTTTTTATTATGAACATAGGACTGACCTGAAGGAAAATGCTAAATCTGAATGCAGGTAATAAACTCGCTCACTCGATCTCTTTCTCACAATACTCTTCTACATAATACAGTAAGCTTCAATGAACAATATCAATTGAGAACAAACAGTTTACGTTGCTAAGAGTGGTTGCTAAGGGTGTTGTGTAGTGATACACAGAACCGTTGGGTGAAGCGGTCATAGCCGTGTTTTATCGTGAATAAAACACAGCTATTGACCAATCAGAATCAAGGACAGAAACTAACCGTTTTATAAGTAGAAAATGAAGTATTAATAGTTAGTTTGACCTCCTGGGGTGGACGAACAATATTTTCTGAAGGGTAAAGCCTTATTATTGACCCTTTGTTAGAAAAGAACAAATATTTGACCTCATTTTTAAGACGTTCAAGGCCTAGTTTTCACCCCATTTGTGGAAAGTGCTGTGTAGGCGTCTGTATGTAGGTGTGTATGTTTCTACCTACGGTATTTCCGTGTAAGCGTGTACCCGTTGGTCTTTGTACCTGATATTTTTGTTTGTTTGTGCATCAGTATCAAGCATTATTATGTCTTTGCAGGTTATTAAAATCAAACCATCAACATGTTCCAGACCCCTCCAGATATTTCCAGTGTCTTCACACCGTTCACGGTGGAAACTTCCGGGTGAGTTCAGCTGTATCTCCTGCATATGCTATGTTAATTTAAAACTAGTTTCCAAAGTGCTACACTACCATTCAAACTGGGGTTACTGGGGATAGTAAGATGTTTTAATGTTTTTTTAAAAGAAATCTCAAGGCTGCATTTGATCAAAAATATGGCAAAATAGTAGTATTGTGGAATATTATTACTTTTTTGAATATATATATATATATATATAAGATATTATATACATGATTTGCTGCACAAGAAGCATTATTGTAAGTGTTAAAAACACTGCTTATGCTGCTTAATATTTTTAACCGTGATACTTTTTTTTTCAAGATTCTTTGATGAATAGAAAATTTAAAAGAACAGCATTTAGTTGAAATAGAAATCTTTTGTAACATTATACATGTCTTTATTGTTAGTTTTTAATTGATTTAATGCTGTATTAATTTAATCAAAGTATTAATTAAAAAAATTTAAAAAAAAAAAACATACTCGCCTATGGAAGCTTGTTTCCACTACTTAATAAAAAATAAAAAAAAGGTAATTGCGACTTTTTTATCTCACAATTCTGACTTTTTTTTCTCGCAATTGCAAGTTTACATCTTGCAATTCTGACTTTTTTTCTCAGAATTGTGTGATATAAACACAATTGCTTGTTATAAAGTCATAATTGTGTGATATAAACTCGCATTTGTGAGTTATAGTCAGAATTGAGTGATATAAAGCTGCAATTCTGAGATATAAACTCCCAATTCTGATTTTATAACACAATTGCGAGTTTATACTGTATGTGTGTGTGTGTGTGTATATATATATATATATATATATATATATATAAAAACTCGCAATTGTGTTATAAAGTAAGAATTGGGAGCTTATATTGAATTGGGAGTCAGAATTGCAAGAAAAAAAGTCAGAATTGTGAGTTTATATGACTTTATAACACCCAATTGCGGCTCACATAATTCTGACTTTATAGCTCGCAGTTTTGAGTTTATATCTTGCAATTGTGAGTAATGTATACTGATATTGCTGTTTTCACCAGTATAGTGACAATTCACTCTTTCACTTTCTATGTTGTGAACCCACACCAACGCATTTAAGCATCCAGAAATGTATAGAAATACTAAAAACATTCTCAGGTTCACACATTTTAACTCTCATGCACAATCTTAACAGTACAAACTCTCACACACACACCCAAGTTTACAGATGTGGCCTAGACCTGCATTTCTTGCAAATGCCTACTCATATCTTCCTTCAGCAAGCCAAAAATCACACACACTGACCACATGCATTTCCTCTTACTTGTCCACAGAATTGGCTGGGCTTTCAGAATTCTGTTGGGCCATTTCTTACCCCTCAGTCATGTGACGATATCTCACCTGTAGAGATCTCTGATATTTGGGACCTGTCCTTGATGGATCCCGACGCTCAGATGGCTACTTCCGCGCTTGTTCACTCCAATCAGATGGACTCTGGTCTCGAGAACAGCGGCACCAGCCATGCTTCGTCATCTGGTTTCTCTAACATGGGCTACTTCTATAGCAAATCGCATTCAGGCTCTCTTTACCTCGAATCCTGCCCCGTGTACTTCACCTATCACCCTGAGGAAGGCACAAGCTCCACTGTCTCGTCGCCTGGGTCTTCATATGACTGTTTGCAAACCCCAAGTTACCAGATGGAACAGCCGAATAGCCCGGATTCAGGGTTCGACGTGCCTGGAGAGCAGAATTGTGAGGAAGACCAAGATGATGAAGACATCAATGGCGAGGAGAGGGCCGCGGCAGAAGGACGTGCGCTGGTTTCCTTCATTATGTCACTGTCACAGGGTTCCCTCGGTGCTGTTCGACCAGCAGAGAGTTTCACTCCGGTGCCCATCATCACACCGTGGTCTGAACCTGTGAGAGCACCCAGCTGTAGTTCCACCTCTGAGCCTGCAGAGGGTGCCGTGGTCAGACCCTCCTCCATGATTGAGCCTTGCGGGAGTGGATATTTGACCCTGAAGGAGATGCAGAAATACAGCAACAAATCCATCTGAACGCCTGTCTATTCCATCTCTGTCTGTATAGGGGTGACTGGGGCTTCTGGGTAGGTTTGTTTTTGAAAGTAATTTTCTATACAGTCAGATAGACTACTGTTTAATGTTTCGGGTTGGAAAGATTTTTTAATGTTTTTGAAAGAAGTCCCTTATGCTCAGCAAGGCTGCATTTATTTGATTAAAAAAAAAAAATAGCATTATTACTCCAGTCTTCCGTGTCACATGATCCTTTAGAAATCATTCTAATATGCTGATTTGATGATCAAGAAACATTTCTGATTATTGAAAACAGTTGTGCTGCTTAACATTTTAGTGGAAACCGTGATACTTTTTTATTTTCCAGAATTTTTTGCTTAATAGCATGTTCAAAAGAACAGCATTTATGTGAAATAGAAATCTTTTGTAACATTCTGATTGTCTTTACTGTCACTTTTAATAGATTGAATGCTTTCTTGCTGAATAAAAGTATTAATTTCTTTCAAAAAAATAAAAAAATCACTCACCCCAAACTTTCGAATGGTAGTGTACCATAAAGATTTGGCTACGAAAAAACTATATAAAACATTTCTACATTTAATATTCAGGAAATAAGATACAGTTCACTGAACCTTTTGTGATAACGTGCCCCAATAGCAAGACATATTTTCACACTCTGTAGCAGTAAGTTGTCACAAGGGGAACCTTAACAGCCTATTATAGGTGTTTCAGTGAAATTTAACAAAACCAGTCATAAAGGCCAGTTCACACCAAGAACGATAACTATAACAATATCTATATTGTTCTGTTTATTATAAGTGTGCGCTGCAGTTTTGTTGTCCGTCTCTTTAAATGCTCGAGCTCGTTAAAGCATGATGGATTCTGATTGGCTGTCAATGTATTTATCATTTATCAGCTGAAAAAAAAAATCGTTCTGAAAGTGATTCTAACAATGTTGTTTTACTGTGCCTTTATCGTTATAGTTGTGGTGTGGACTCTGCTATTCTTTTATATTTTGAACTATATCTTTATTGTTATCGCTATAGTTATTGTCCTCGGTGTGAACGGGCCTTAAAACAGCAAATTATAAAATTCTCTGTTTAAGGACTACAACAAACAGCTGGTAGGGACTACAATGAGCCTCTTCCTGGGTTGGTGACATCACTAACCCTAACATTTACATAAACCCTGCCCCCGAAAGCATGCAACAAAGGGGGTGAGACCATGTTACTGCATTACAGTACGTAACACAAATGCAATAGCATGTCATAAAAGCAAGATGACAAAATGACAAGTTATAACTATAATTAAACTAAACTATACCTGTTCTATCTTCATGCAACATATATTCTCTGGCTCTGTAGGATCTTACAACAGTTCCCACACGAGCAATTTATGGATCATTATGACAGAATATGCTAATCAATGACGTTAAGATAGTTAACTCCACATCAGCTACATAAATTCATCAACTAACCATTCAGAAACGTCCTGCTGCATTCTACATGTTGTCACATCTTCCTGAGTCTCTCCATCATTGTCCGACTCCATTTTGAACATAAAAGGCTGAACAGTTTCTGACATTTCAGTCTGTGTGAGTTAATCGGCGCTGCTAACAGTACTATGTGCTAACATGAGCTCTTGAAACCCCGCCCTCTGCTTAGGAGCAGCAGCTCATTTGCATTTAAAGGGACAAACACAAAAACGGAGCGTTTTTGCTCACCCTCAAAAAGTGACAAATTTAACATGCTATAAAAAATTATCTGGGGGGTATTTTGAGCTAAAACTTCACATACACACTCTGGGGACATCAGAGACTTATTTTACATCTTGTAAAATGGCATTATATCACCCCTTTAAGCGTTTTTCAATAGAAAACCATTATAAAGAAAACATTTAGCCATTGAGTGTGCAGCGTTCTGCTCGCCTGCATATAGTATGCATCATCAATAAGGTGAATACTGAATTTGATCTTTTAATAAACACTGTTTTTGTACACAAAAGGCACATTTAGTGTTTTTCACGTTAAGCATTTTATAATATCCCGTTGTTTTTAGTGATTGAAATTATGCAGCAGGTGCTGTATATAAATCACAAGTGCCCAAAACTTACATTTTGTTCACGTGTTTTTGATTTTCTTCTTTTGAGATGGAAAACTGACAGGCTTGTAATGGATGTTTTGCCCGCCAGGTCTCCGCACCAGTCACGTGACTGAAAACTATGACAATTTATTTGCATTAATTCTGAATGTAGTTTTATACTTTCCTATATTCCATTTTAATTAATTAACAAAAAAGTCAAAGGTCCTTCACAGCTGTATTATAACAGCTTTGAGCTGTTATAATCTGCCTAAATAAGCTAGATTTAAAGGCATGTTCTGGGTTAAATACAACTTAAGCTCTGTTTGAACATCAGTGCCACTGCAATAAGGATGATATAGACAAATTTACAGCTCAAGTGACATGTTTTTGTATGGAAGAATTGATATTAAGTGCTTTGACAAAAATGCAAGCTTCACATTTCAGCTTTTATGCCCTCTGGAATGTTTTGCTCCATAGACTTCCATCGTAAGTGCATTATTACTGAAAAAAAATGCAATTTTCATTTGTTTTTACAAATTGAGGGACACGTTTAAATCATTGTCCGTGGAAATTGGCAGAATGCCACAGATGCTGATAGAGCTTAACATGCACAATATTTTTTTTTTTTTTTTGACATATGAAGGAAGCATCACATTTGTGTTTTAACATGTCTTAAAGGGATAGTTTACCCAAAAATGAAAATTCTGTCATCATTTACTCACTTCCATAGTATATATAAAAACTTTTTAAGACAGGGACCTGAAACTGTTTGGTTACCCACATTCTTAAAAATATCTTCTTTTGTGTTCAGCATTATGAGGAACTTCATGCAAGTTTAGATTTAGAAAAACATGAGGGTGAGTAAATGATGACAGAATTTTCATTTTTGGGTAAACTATCACTTTGATTCAATAATGTTTTATTTAGCAGATGTTCATTTGAATATAGCTTGTATAACTTGAATTGTCAAAGGTAATTGTGACCACTAACCTTTTATGTTGCTAACATTTCATATTTTCATGAACTGATTTACTTGTTCAAGTCTCCAAATTCAACATTTTTAACATTCAAGAACGAGTGCAAAGCATTTGCTTGATTTTTAGCTGCTATTTACTGTTATTTCATGTTTAATGCCACTGAATGCTATGAACATGGTATAAATGCTGCTTTTCAAATGTGAATTTAGAAATTCAGGGTGTCGTTTTGACTGTGGCAATCCACGTATGCAGAAACGTAAAGGCTTTTCAACTGAAAAATCTCTCTCAAGATATTACAACACTCATTTATACTGATGTCTGTACATTTTCTAGCAGAACGTTTTAAGGACTTTAGTGGTATTTGAGCATTTCTGGATTGTTCCTTTTAGAAAGCTCAAGAATAAGCCATTTTTTCATCAAAATAAACTATATTATTCACTTTTTTTTTGGAAATGTATGAAAAAAATGGTTTTTTATTTTAACAAAGAATGCACTTATACAGTATAATGATACTTATTTTATGTTTCTTACTTTTTTTTACTTTGTTTATTGTAAGTTTGTTATCCGATAGTCACAGCTCTTACTTGTATGTTATTGTTGAGACTGAAATAAAATCCCAAGAAATATAATCTTGTGAGTGTCATCTTTACAAAAAAGCTGTGTGTGTGTGTGTGTGTGTGTGTGTGTGTGTGTGTGTGTGTGTGTGAATGAGCGGAGTTATTGCAGGTAGTGTGTGGTCTGACATTTATAAGTGCCAGCCCGTTTCCGTTCACTGCTGTGGAGCGTGGCTTGTGTAACCAGAAAAAGTGAAGAAGAAATGAACTCAGTGAACCATAACAAAGTTGTCTTCTGAGAGGAGGAGGAGAAAGAATATGCTTTTTAACTTACCTGACTTTACGTTTTTGATACTATTGAACAGCTTGGCATCCTGGTCCTCATATAGTTTGATCTCCCCGCTAGAAGGCAGTAGTGAGCTCATGACTGTGATATCAGGGAGGAGACAGATCGCTATATGGATGATATCTGGATCAAAACATACAATGTAGGAGATGTCACGACTTTCATATATAAAACACAGTTCAACAGTTTGGGGTCAGTAAGATTTTTTGTTTGTTTTTTAAAGAAAGAAAGAAATTAATACTTTTATTCAGCAAGAATGAATTGCTTTTTGCAAACAGCGATGACGTGTTTTGTGGGCGGAGCCTACCTGGTGGCAGAAAATGACAGTAGCAGTCTATGGAAGACACGGAATAAAAGAATAAAAAGGTCATTTCGAGTGTATATCTCACAATTCTGACTTTTTTTTCTCGCAGTTCCGAGTTTATATCTCACAATTCTTATTTTTCCTCTCAAATAAACACGATACAAACTCGATAGTCTGCCTTTTCCCCTCAGATTTATGATAAAAACTCGAAATTTTGAGTTATAAAGTCCGAATCGGGAGATAAAAATGTTTAAATGTTTTCTATGCAAAATGTTTTAGTTTTAAATATTTTTCAAGCTATAACTGTAAGGATAATACGTTATGTCCCCTATGAACTGCAGATATGTCGATCTATTGTTTACATAAAATTCATGCTTTAACAGTAGGATAAAACAGTTATTTGAAAATGTAATAATATTTAGCTGCTTGACAGTCATTGTTCACTTTGTTTTATGGAAAATAACAGCATGAACATTTTCCCTAATATCTCTTTTTGTGTTTCACACAGAAGAAAGAAATTGAAACTGGTGAGTAATTGATGACAGTGAAATATTCCTTGCATTTCTTTTATATTCTAACACTCCAGAGAGTTTTACTAAACCCAAAAAGAAAAGCTTCATAATAATGTTTTTCACAAGATCCTGATGTTAACGGAGAATAATTATGCATGCAAAGCCACAGAGGAGAATGTTGGACAACAATATTGAAAGGAAAATGAGGAAGCATGGAGAGGAATGCAGCACGGGTTGAGTAGAGGACAAAATCAGCCTTTTGTCAATCAAAGGTCAATGGCAGACCTTAATTTTCTTTCCATATGGAGAGAACGAGATGATTACTATTACATAAGTAACAGGAATTCAACCAGTGACCCAGACGTACTAATGCAAAACAGATGAGAATGTGTATTCTAAGAAGGGTGTGTGTCACATTTAATATTTACAGAACCTCAAAAGTCTTTTATTACACTAGATTTTTTTTGTGATCCACATGTGCTGAAACGTAAAGTCGTGCATGCAGCATTGGCATCTTGCAGTAATCGCCATCATTTATTTTCTTATTATTTCTAATTACCTGAGACCTTAAGTTACCTTGGAATACCTCATTATTCCAAATAAAAGTAAATTACCCACATAAGCAGCAATGTATATATGATATCTTATATCTGTCCTATTGTAAATGCTGCTTTCATCTCAGCAAAGCATTGTATCTTCAGATGAAATAGTGCATGTCGGTCAAGATTTAAGTCTTTTTGGGATGCTTCAGCATAATTAGGAGACAATTCACATTTGAATGTTTCTTTAGCAGTATGGTCGGGGAAATCTATGGTAATTCTAATATATATATATATATAAGTATATTTTAAGAATAGAATAAAGTACATACTCAACAGGGTTGCCAGGTTTTCACAACAAAACCCACCCAATTGCTACTCAAAACTAGCCCAATTGTGTTTAATTGTGTTTAAAATCGCGTCCCGTGGGGTAAAATCCGCATTTTTTGCCGCAGTTCCCCTGGTAAAATTAGCATTCCAGGGGCTAAATATCACATTACTGTGGTCACTTCAACCTGCGGACATGAAAAACAACCCATGGCAACACTGTTAACGTAGCCCAATTCTGCAGGAAAACTGCAGACTTGGCAACACTGATTCTCATTTAGATAAGTAAATGTGTACGGGTCAGGTTTTGTCTAAATTGTGGGATGGTTGAATATGGAAAACTGCTTAATAAACATACCAAATAAGGTTTAATGAAAATGTAGGTAAGTTTTATGTGGTTTGGTTTAGGGATACAGTGTAGAAAATACCATTAGCTCAGTATAAAACCAGTAAAAATCAATGGAAAGATCCCACCATGATAGAAAAAACAAATGGGTGTTTCCACACAGTGCATGGTGAAATTAAACTAGCGAGTTGTGCAGACATTTTGCCTGAAATTCTTATGGGAGATAAACACGGGTCTCCAAAGACCAAAATCATGTTGTTCATTGTTCTGGGAGAAGAAAATAGGTCTCCAAAGACGACAAACTTTACTATTCATGTAACAAGCCACATCCCTGCAAATATACATGCTGCAGGACGCATTGAGTTTCTCAGCAATTTCACTTGTGGTTGTGTGTGCTTATAAATGTTTATGTTCACAAATGTTGTGGGTCATCACATGGTTTACTCTGTTTTAATAGAGAACAGGAAGCTTTTGAAAGAAACAGACAAAAACTGATCTTTCTGAAAACAGTTTGTTTGGACAGAAAGATTCCAAGAAACAGTTCTGGCTGTCACTTTATATCAGAGAAAGGGAGAAAATGAAGAAGAGTAAAATAAAAGGGAAAGTCTTTCTCAGCTGGGAGGCTCATTGAGTTTATGTTCAGGAATGGGATGGAAGAAAGGCATTGAGGTTGAATTAAAGCAAGAAAGGGAGGGAGAGAGAAAGAGGGAGGGAGAAATGAGCTGACTGAGGACTTTTTCCTTTTCTTTTTCTCTATTTCCCTTCACAGCACACTGACCCAACGGCAGCAGCAAACGCATCAAGTACAGTAAGTTTTGCCTGCACACACACACACACACACATGCACATGCAATCACACCAGAAAGAAATTGCTTACAGTCCATTTAAGGCTTTTGATAAAGGAAAATTAGTTTAGTGGCACTTTAGTAAGCAAACTGTGCAGCCTCATCAAGGTGATCTGTAAGTTACAGTGCTCAGAAAGTTTTTGCGAGCTAGTTAACATCTTTCCAGCAGATGGACTGCTGCAGAGACCGAGTGAACGTGCAAAGTGTTCATGCTTTGCCATGGATGAAATCTGTCTGCTGTTTTACAGTACAGTAATGCAGGAAGACAGACTTTATGTGTTTTTTTTTTTTAATAAAGGATTTAATTCCGTTACTGCATTTTAATTTTACTTGATACATTGTTATCGAATTGAATGAAATATTTAGCTGAATTTTAGCTTTAGTTAAAGGTAGCTACACTATGTAACTTTTTTTTCTTCAAAATTAACAAAATTTAAATAATGAGCTAATGCATAAATTCTTCTTCCAAAATGTGTTTTTGTCTCACCCTGATTCACTATGGTAAGTCTATTATAAGTGTTCATGTTTTGGACCAGGCGGGACGGTTTTCGTGGGAAATTTGCGTACATACGTCACTCGCCCCGTGCGTGTCTCGTCATATAAATAGAGGAAAGTTGCTGCGGTTACTTTGATATGTATCTGGTGTGGGAGTGGCATAGGTTAGTTGTAGGGATGCATGATATATCGGCCGCCATATCGGTATCGGCCGATATATGTTCATTTTTAAAGTTATCGTTATCGGCCCCATAAGAAAATTTGGCCCATACATTAAAGCCGATAAATAATGGATTATTTCCTTCAGCTGAGACACTTCAGATGCGCACTGTTCACCATGATGGTTTTGAATTGCTTGAAATATGATTGGAGTCACTTCAAAAAGCAAAAAACAGTTACGTGCAACATGTGCAGCGCAAATCTGTCATATAGGCTACATAAAATTATAATGAAAACATTATAATTGTGTGCTTGGGACATGGCTTTTAATGGTGAGACTTTTGTCTTTGTAATCAGGCTCTCAAAAATTATATAAAAATTTGGATTTAGATTTATCGGCAAATATATCGGTTATCGGTTTTCAAAAATAAAGAATTATCGGCCAAAATTTTCATATTGGTGCATCCCTAGTTAGTTGTCACATTGAGCAAGAAAGGTTGATATAGAGCAGCTAAATCTCGAACCTGCATTAATTTTATATGCAATCATTTTACAAAAAATAATCAGTGGTTGAAAACTCTTGGATTAGAATGTGATTTGTTGTTAGTCCAGGACTGATTATTTTTTGTATGAATTTGAGGCATGTTTTATCTCATCATTATTTAATACAAGTCAATATACGTCTGTCACCTGCACTTTTGAAATGAAAATTAGCATTATTGAAAGTTTTATGACTAACCCTTTTAATTTTGACTTTAAACAAGTTGTTGAGACGTTTCATGCTAGCATTACCAAAAGCTTCAATTTTCTTATGGGTCTCAACATGTCAGACTCAGCAGCCTGATATAGTCTGACGTAATACAGAGCCTACCTGCAGATCATAAAAATCCTCTCGCTTACAGTAAAGCTCAAAGCACAAAGAAGAGCTTGATACTGTATTGCAGATAATCTCAGCTGTGCTGCTGCTGCTTTCCAAGTGAGATCCAAAAGTCAAACACTCTTATTGGTCTCTTCACTCAGGAACCAGGAAACACAGATTTGGTGCTGACATGTTCACCATGTCTGTTTGAATTAGACTTTATGGCTTGGTGAACATGACCGAATGCGTTTATTAGTGGATTTGAGCTTCTGTTTCAAACATACACTACCGTTCAAAAGTTTGGGGTCGGTAAAAGTTTGTAATGTTTGTAAAGTCTCTTTTGCTTACCAAGGCTGCATTTATTTGATCAAAGATACCATAAAAAACGTAATATTGTGAAATATTATTACAATTAAAGATAACTGTTTTCTATTTGAATATATCTTAAAATGTAATTTATTCCTGTGATGTCAAAGCTGAATTTTCAGCATCATTACTCCAGTCTTTAGTGTCACATGATCATGCTGATTTGCTGTTCAAGAAAGTTTTCCTTTTATTATCAATGTTGATTTCTGATGTCGCAGTCCCTGTATTTTCAATAGCAGCACGGATACAATTTTTCTACCCTTTTTTAACAATCATTTTGCATTTTGCCTTATTGAATGATGTTGGGTTATATATATTTGCTGGTCAACCACCATCTTTGATCAACATGGAATGTGATTTTTAGGCTTTTCATCTTGATTATATGTTGTTTTATATAACCCCCTGATTTAAGTCATGATTTAAGGTCCACTTTTTCTGATCAAGAACTGCTCACTTAGACAGAAAGAGACGTTTGACCTACATGTAAAACAACCAGGCAAGTTTTTTTTTCTCTCTCTCTTTTTTTCCTTTTGCTGCTTTGGGCCAGTTTATCTGAAGTAGATTATACCATAATCATAGAGCAGCATTGCAAAGGTTACTTTAAATAATTGCACTGCAGTCTGCATCTGATTGGCGCTGTATGATTCAATGGAAATGCGACACAGCCACATTGTTTACACTCTTCGGGACATCCTATGATTAGTATTAGTACAGAACGTATTTTAACATCATAAATTCTTAGCAAATATGAATTTGGAAGCATTTTAACATTTTATCTCATGAGAATTACCAGATGAACTCTGGCAGATACGAGCTGGATTCTGTTAAGTGGAGAGACAGACGGACTGAACTGTTAGTTTAGCTGTACTCATGTGTGCAGGTTGGACTCAGACCAACAGAAACATTCATCTGTGTCCTGAAGGGGCCTACATTTGTCAGGCTGCATTCCACTTAGCACTACCAAGAAGCCCCTCTTCTTTCTATTTTTTAGGATTACACTAATCCAGTCTACCCTAATGATCCCACTAATAAATACACAGTCTCACATTAGTGAAAGAATAACATTGTGTAGAACGTTATTATAGGGAGTGACTCTTATAAGTGCATATTTATTCTTTTATCTCAGATCGCACCATGTTTGGGGTCCTCCTGCTTGCCTGTCTGTTTCTACATCTGGTAGTCTCCGTACCTCAACCGCCCTGCCGTCGATGCTGCGACCACCTCCCCCCACTAGATGACGCTGCAACTATAAGAGAAAGCATGCCTGAGGTCCGCGCATACATCAACATGACCATTCTCAAAGGTAACCAAAAGTCTTCAGAAAGTGCTTTAGCTCACGGCAAAAAGAAGTTGTGTAGCTAATAAATTCTTGCATGCTGATCCCTAGCCTTTCAAAGGAAAACCTAAAATGCTCTACAACACTGTTTATTGTAAAATCAGCCATACAACAAGCATTTAAACCACTAAAAGCATCTATTGGCGATGTTTCAGAGTCAAATAACATCAGCAGAAACTATAGATATGGAGAACTTCTATAGAGAGGGAGAGCTGAAAATCTCACAGAAAAAAGTAGAGGTCGACCAATAGTGGATTTTACCGATACCGATAACTAGATTGGACCATACTTGCCGATAACCGATTAATCAACAGATAGTTTTTAAAATGGATACTGGATGAAAAACAACCATAACAAAAATGTACTGAACCATGTAACTGTGCTAAATGAAATAAACATATAAATATGAATATATTAATTATATTAATAACTATTGAAGTAAACAAAAAAACATGCATTCAAACAAACAAAAAGTAACACTCTAAGATAGCTCTAAAGTAGCTAAATGTTGAAATTAACACACTAACAATGAACAATACTTCTACAGCATTTATTAACCTTAATTAATGTTACAAATGGAATCTTACTGTAAAGTGTAACCATTTCATATAAACCCAAACAGTTGTGCTTAAAGATGGCCATCTTTAAATATATACGCAAAGGCCAGAGCACTGAAATTACACAGATGTGTATTACATGTATAGTGTCTCGCTTTATTTGCTTCTATTTTAGAACTTGGGTCAACCCGGAACAACTATCGGCAACTATCGGCATGTTCCACCAATTAGCTATCGGTGCCGATTAATCGGCAAAAACGATGAATCGGTCGACCTTTAGAAAAAAGGCTCAATGGGGTTCTATATATGTATATGAGTTCTATATAGAACCCTAGGGATCTTGACTCAATTTTAAAGAACTCTTTTATGCCAAAAAGGTTCAGGAGAATAATAGACCCTTTTCACATTTCCGGGTTTCTCAGAAGCGGAAGTCGTCATAGTAAAATTCTATAGCGGTGAATGAGAGAATACATTAAATATATTTTTTGTGTTTCCATTTGCTCAAATAGCAAAAGAAAAACGTAACAATAGTGTTTTCACAACTTTCAAAAAGAGGGAAAAAATAGAGAGCAATTGATAACGGCAGTCAGAAGAGAGAAAGATGTCATTTTTACTGTCACTCCCATAGCTGCTGTATTAGAAACACGCTCACAGCAGCGTTAACTAGATTTTTGTAATTTGGTGCAAAGGTAATATAATACTAAGTATATTGTTATAAATGTACATAGGTTTTTTTAAAAATGAAAATATAAAAAACTGTGCAGGATTTACGATATTGATGACCGTTAAAGCGTCATCACAGTCCGTGAAAAGGGTCTATACTTTAATGTTCAACAGGTTATTTCATTTTTTTTTTCTAGTAATAAAGTATATTTACAAGCGGTTTCATTCATAAAATTTAATCAAAATCAAAAAATGAATTAAAATAAAATTAATTAAACTAAATCCATAAAATGATCCCATGATGGGAACCCCTAAAAAGTTCTATATGTGAAGTCCCTGAGAGAATCCTTTAAGGTTCTATTCTCCTTTTCTTCTAAGAGTGTATAGCTGAATTATGACCTCAACTATCCTTGTTGGATTTCAGTTTTCCCTGTTTCCCAATCTATCGCTTGTCTGTTGTCTGGCACAAGCATTTCTGGATATTGGATCTGAACTGCACTAAACATAACTGAAATTCAACTGGGAAATAAGATGTTCATTGAGCTGAATGATTTGAATATGTGTTTTCAGCTGCTTTCTTCCCCTCTGTGAGCCTCAGTTAACCTCTCTTGGCTCAGAAATATCTGCTCCGCTGGAGGCCTTCTTGGTGGACAGGAAGTGACAAACCTGGCAGGAAAGGTGCTGATGTGGCGGGAACCGTTATGAGAGTTGTTTTATGCGTCTGCATGCACATATGTGTATGTGTTTGTTGCATGTACGGAAATGAAGCCTGCAGGAAATGTGGTTTGTGGAAATTTTGAACTGCCAAAATTGTATGTTGACAAAGATGGACAAAAGAAAAGAATATGAGCCCAAGTTAAGTGACTGAAAAAAGAAAAAAAACTTTATTGTCATTTTAGAAGCTGTGATTTGAGGTTCTGGGGACTTATTTTAGTCTGCCACAAATTATGCTTGTGCCTTTTTGACTTTCATATGTTGTTCTCAAATGTTGGTATAGTAACATTTTATAATTAAAGCTGCAAGCAGCGATGAAAGGGCCCTTGCTCCCATGCCACCGCCACACGGTAGCTTTAGGAAAACAGAGCACGGTGGGCAATATGCATTTAAGTATATAAATATAGGAGATTGTCAATCATAATGTCAATCATTTGTATTTGCAACACTTCCTGCTACCAGCTGGTGGCGATATGACTATAACTAAATTTTGACGTGTAGATGTCATCAGGCCAGGGCACTTATCCAACATGAAGTTTGAGGCAGATTGGACATTGTATGCTCGAGTTACAACAACTTCCTGTTTCATGACGATAATAGCATGCTTTAGCACTCAGCTAAGTGTTGCTAGCATGTTTTAGATTGTTTGTAGCATGTTTAGCACTCAATTGCATATTTTAGTATGTTGATAGTAGTGCATTATAGTGTTAAACACGTCATTTCCTGTTGCCATTGGGTGACGCTATTACTATAACTTAATATTGTAATGTAGATGTCTTCAGGACAGGACTGTTCTCAAACATGTGAAGTTTGGGGCAGATTGGACATTGTATGCCTGAGTTACAACAACTTCCTGTTTCGTGGCGTTAATCGCAAACATTAGCACTTAGCCAAGTGTTGCATGATTTAACGTGTTTCTAGCATGTTTGGTACTTCATGGCATATTTAAATGTGTTTCAGGGAGTGAATTACAGTGTAAAGCATGCCATTTCCTGTTGCCAACAGGTGGCGCTATGACTAACTGAATATTTGCATATAGATGTCTTCAGGCCAGGACTCTTATCACACATGTGAAGTTTGGGGCAGATCGGACATTGTTTGCCTGAGTTACAACAGCTTCCTGTTTCATGGTGAAACATCAGATTTTGTCAGGCCGCCACGGACACGCCGTTCAACGAAAACTCAAGATCTTCGCAATGTAACATCGCTAAGACCTTAAGATTAGACTGAACAAATATGATGTTGATCTGGTTAAATCTCTATGAGAAGTTAATCCCAGTGTAAAACATGTTACTTCCTGTTGCCAGCAGGTGGTGCTATGACTGTAACTGAATATTCTCATGTAGATGTGTTTAGGCCAGGACTCTAATAAAACGTGAAGTTTGGGGCAGACCGGACATTGTATGCCCGAGTTACAACAACCTCCTGTTTCATGGCGAAACATCGAAATTTTGTCAGGCCGCCACGGACACGCCCTTCAGTGAAAACTGAGATCTTCACAATTTAACATCGCCAAAGCCTTTAGATTAGACTGACCAAATATGATGTTGATCTGATTAAAGCTCTAGGAGGAGTTTGTTAAAGTACAATGTCTGGAAATGGCAAAAACTGCAAAAATTTTGCAGAGAAAATTCAAAATATCTCACTTCCTGATTTTGCACCCAGGGACTTTTTTGTAGGTATTGGGCTGTTACATGTCTACCGAATTTCTTACCTGTACGTGAAACGCAGCATGAAGGGCGCTTAATTAAAATTTTGTAGGTGGCGCTATTGAGCCATTTTGCCACACCTAATTCTGAAACCCATATCAGATGTGAATTTTCACCACATTTCGGAGAAGAAGAATAATTGACTGAGCAATTCCAATAGGGTCCTTACACCATCGGTGCTCGGGCCCTAATTAGGTTCGATTCATTAACATTAGTTAAAGGGATAGTTCACCTAAAAATGAAAATTCTGTCATCACTTACTCATCCTCAAGTTGTTCCAAACCTGTTTGAGTTTCTTTCTTCTGTTGAACACAAAAGAAGATACGTTAAAGAATATTGGTAACCAGACAGTTGAAGGTAGCCATTGACATCCATTGTATTTTTTTTTCCTACTATGGAAGTCAATGGCTTCCGTCAACTGTCTGGTTACAAGATTTTGAAGACAAAAAAAAAAGCATCCATCCATAAGAGAAAAATGATTCCATACGACTCCAGGGGGTTAATAAAGGCCTTCTGAAGCAAATCGATGCATTTGTGTAAGACAAGTATCCTTATTTAAAACTTTATAAAGTAAAATAACAAGCTTCCGGCGTGACAGCCATACGCATTCGACGTACGTCCATAAAGCGTTAACTTCCGCAACATAGTACACAACGCCATGACGTACTACACTATAACACGTAGCACGGAAGTTAACGCTTTTTGGACGTACGTCGAATGCGTATGGCTGTCACGCCGGAAGCTTGTTATTTTACTTTATAAAGTTTTAAATAAGGATACTTGTCTTACACAAATGCATCGTTTTGCTTTAGAAGGCCATAATTAACCCCCTGGAGTCGTATGGAATCATTTTTCTTATGGATGGATGCTTTTTTTTTTGTCTTCAAAATCTGGGCAGCCATTCACAACCATTATAAACCTTGGAGGACTAAGGATATTTTTAAATATATCTCTAATTGTGTTCGTCTGAAAGAAGATAGTCATATACACCTGAAGGCTTGAGGGTGAGTAAATCATGGGATAATTTTCATTTTTGGGTGAACTATCCCTTTAAAAAAGATTTCATATGAAAAAGTTTGCATATGTGTTTTTTAGTATCATATTTGAAACATCAGGCTTCCATGTCTCATATAGTATGATACAGAAGAAAATGGAGCTCATACTCGAGGCGGGAAAAAAAACATATAACGTATAAAAAACAATAATGTCTACCTGAATAATAGCCTAATACACGATTCAGTTTACTTTAGGTTTCTAGCTCTTTTTCCTTCTGCATCTTTCTGACATTTCTGACATCTTTTCAAGGTGACAAAGGTGACCGTGGAGAAAGAGGAACTCCTGGGAAGCCTGGGATTGAGGGTTCCCCGGGACCACGAGGGTCTGAAGGCCTTAAAGGAGATAAGGGACAAGCCGGAGCTCCAGGTGATGCCTGCAAGTCCCAGCATTCTGCTTTTTCAGTCGGCCGACGGAAGTCCCTTCACAGCGTTGACAACTACCAGGCCCTGATCTTTGACACCATCTTCGTCAACACCCCTGAACACTTCGACATGTTTGCTGGGAAGTACCGCTGCCACATACCGGGAATCTACTTCTTCAATGTGAACATCCACACGTGGAACTTCAAGGAGACGTACCTGCACATCATGCAGAACGACAGCGAGAAGGCCATCGTTTACGCTCAGCCCAGCGACCGCTCCATCATGCAGAGCCAGAGCATCATGCTGCCTCTGCAGGAGGGGGACGAGGTCTGGGTCCGTCTCTACAAACGCGAACGCGAGAATGCCATCTACAGCGACGACGTGGACGTTTACATCACCTTTAACGGATACCTCATCATACCAGAGACTGAGTAAAACCAGAAACGACGGCGGGAAGGAGTGAAAGGGATGATTATGGACAAGATGTTTGAAAATGTGCCAAAATGCTTGAGCAGTGAAGCAACTTTAACAAAACTGAAAAGCATCCAAACATTTCATATTAGATTTCTGCAGTCCAAACAAAAACCCCAGTGCAGTGCAGAGAAATCTGCTTTTCATATTCCACAGGAGTCTTGTATGAAGAAAACCGGTAACTGTATCCAAAATGAAGTCCAGTGGTTCTCAACTGGTGGATCACGACCCAAAAATGGGCCGCAGCTCTGTTCTGATGGAACAACAATGCTAAATACAAATGAAAAATGCAACTATTCATATAAACATCTTTATCTAAAAAAAAAAAAAAAAAACTTTAAAAAGGAGGAGAAAACACTTTCCATATCTTTTGCTGTTGAAATCAAAATCTGTGCATCCAAACTATATAGTATCTAAACAAAATTCAGAAATTTGGTATAATTTTATGTCACATGGTACAAGCTTGTCAAATTAGGCAGGTTGTGTGATGTTATATTCAAAAACAAATAATCAAATACATGCAAAGGAGAAGAAAATATGGCTACAGATATGGGGTTTGGTGCCAACAACGTTTTGAATTATTGGCTGTCAAGAGCATGAAACCATAGAAATGCTAAAATTCATTGTAATATAAATACAAATGTTTTTTTGTTTTTTTTGTTTTGTTTTTGTTTTTTTTAGGCATAATTCTGTTTACTACTGGATGATAAACAGTTCTGATCTCCAGCCTAAAATCTGAAGCAAAGCCAGTTGAGAACCACTGATGTAGCCCAGATATTTAGGTCTATGTTTAAACTTTTTCAAACCAGACAGGGTCTTCCTAAGATTTATCAGCAGCGTCTGGGAAATGGTAGCTGGTTTATGTTAGTTGTGAATGGATGTTTACATGTTGTGACTGACTATTTGAACCTGCTGCTGACCTTTAACAGACATTAACAGGCAACTGGAGTCGTAACAAAACAAGTTCATCACGTCGAAGCATGTTGGTGCTGTAGGATGTTCTGGGTGGTGTTTAGTGGATTTGCAGTGCTGTAGATGGTTGTTAGGTCATTGCTTACTATCCCAAGTTAAAAGAGCCCAAGTCTCTGGTGATAATTTGGTCTCTTTTTTAACCCTTTATCCGTCAGGAGAAAACCAGAAGTCTTAGAATAAGTCTTAAGGATTAGTTCACTTTCAAATGAAAATTACCCCAAGCTTTACTCACCCTCAAGCCATCCTAGGTGTATATGACTTTCTTCTTTCTGATGAACACAATCGGAGTTATATTAATAAATATCCTGACGCATCCAAGCTTTATAATGGCAGTGAGCGGGATCAACGAGTACGAGCTGAAGAAAGTGTCTCCATCCACATCCATCCATCATAAACGCACTCCACACGGCTCTGGGGGGGCTAATATGGGCCTTCTGAAGCGAAGCGATGCGTTTGTTTAAAAAAAAAAAATCCATATCTAACAAGTTATGAAGTAAAATATCTAGCTTCTGCCAGACCGCCTTCCGTAGTCAAGTTACGAAGAAAGTGTAAACTGACGTTGCGTCATTTACGCTTGTTTCGTAAGTTGAATAGGAAAGGCGTAGGACGTAGCGTAAGCTTTCTGAACTGCAAGAGTTTTACACTTTCTTCGTAAGTAGAATATGGAAGGCGGTCTGGCGGAAGCTAGATATTTTACTTCCTAACTTGTTAAATATGGATTTTTTTTTTTACACAAACGCATCGCTTCGCTTCACAAGGCCTTTATTAACCCCCTGGAGCCGTATAGAATATGTTTATGATGGATGGATGTGGATGGAGGCACTTTCTTCAGCTCATATAGTGACCCCTGTTGCCATTAAAGCTTGGATGCGTCAGGATATTTATTAAAATATCTCAGTTTGTGTTCATCAGAAAGAAGAAAGTTATATACACCTTGGATGGCTTGATGGTGAGTAAAGCTTGGGGTAATTTTTATTTGAAAGTGAACTAATCCTTTAAGCACCGTTTTTGAAGAGTGCACATGTGCGTACGTGCTCTAGTACGTAAGAGCGAGCCTATTATTGAATCTGGAAATAAAGCAAAATAAATGAGAAAAATGAGAATTAGTAATCAGATGCCATGTGCATTGTATATATTTATGGCAAAAAATCTAGCAATAATTCGATCTCAAACGGATTCATTTAAAGAAGTTATTACTCACCACCTGCGTGACATCGTTCACCAATGTGGCTGAACGACAGGTTTGCGACAACGCGGTTTCGGGGAACAGTCGTGACTAGCTAGTTGATTTGTTCAACGATGGTAGTGAAGCAGCGAGTTATGTCGTTGTACGGGAAATACACCCCTGGTCAGGGTTTTTGAAAAAAAGAAGAAAAAAACAGTTTAGTATACACTACTGTTTAAAAATCTGAGGTTGTTAAGATTTTTAGAGTTTTATGAAAGAGGTCTCTATTCTCAAAAACTGACATATTGTGAAATATTATTACAACTTTAAATAGCTGTTTCTATTTAAATATATTTTAAAATGTAATGTATTCATGTGGTCAAAGCTTCTTAATATTTTTGTGGAAACTTGACACTTTTTTTTTTCAGGATTCTTAGATGAATAGAAAGTTCAAAAGAACATTTATTTGAAATAAAAATCTTTTGTAACATAAATATCTTTACAGTCACTTTTGATCAATTTAATTTAATGCATTCTTGCTGAATAAAGAAATTAGTTTCTTTGAAAACAAAAATCTTACTGACCCCAAACTTTTGAACAGTAGTGTATTTCAAGAATATGTCATGAAAAACACGTCATTTGCAAGTTTTAAATGGGCCGAGAGCCCTGAGAAAGTCTGCTTTGAGTGTGTGTGGTGGTATCTGGCTCTGTTTATTGGAAGGAGGGGGGCTTTTTGTTGATGTTAAACAGGATGTATGTGGCTTTCCTTTTTCAGTAGCTAGAATCCACTTGAGAGAGACTCAGATGATAGAAATATAGAGAGGGAGAGCAAGATTAAATGATCTGAAACCACAAGGTACAGATCTCTGCCCCAACCGATGACTTAAAAGAGACTTCAATACAAGCTGGTTGTTGGTTTTGTATCTTAATCCAGCTTCGGTCTGGACTGCAGAATCCGGATCTCAGGAATGTAGTGATATAACATCTGAGATAACAAGTAAAGAAATGGTGCTGAATAAAAAAAAAAACAACAACAACACAATTGTTACCAAAGGAATCAGGTGCTAATAATTATTTGTATTTTGAACACATCAGGTGCTATAAATAACATACTTGACTGTGATTTTAAAAAGGGTTTGGTTTGTATATTAACATCTCAGTGGTGCTTTATGTTAATGTACTGTATGGATGTCTAGCAATTTTTTATTGCTGATTTTAAATAACACAATAAAGGGTTAATTTCACTGATGTCGACTTAAGTGATGAATGTAATGAATGGAAGTTTTGTTGTTGATTTCTTACGATGAAGAAGCTGGAAAGTTTCAGCCTCGACAAAAATACAATAGGGTTCTTTTTTTTTTTTTTTTTTTTTCAAAAGATTTCAAAGCCTAGTGCTATTTCTTTAACCTTGGTTCAATGTGATGTCAGCCAATGAATAGAGAAAAAATGCTGTTCTCACACCCTCTAGTGGTGAATGGTAATAATGCATGTCATTACATTTAAAAAAAATGCTGGGTTAAAAACAACCCAAGTTGGGTTGAAAATGGACAAACCCAGCAGTTGTGTTAAATTTTTGCCCAACGTGCTGGGCAGTTTTATTTAACCTAACTTTTATTTTAAAATGACTATATGGCTGGCTTAAAATGAACCCAAAATAGGTTGGAAATTAAAAACCAGACACATCAGACACTAGAGGCAACAATAACAATCAAAAGGTGAAAATTTATTAATAAGCAATTTAATAAATGTTTATTTTATTATTCATTAACCTTATTAATAAATGTTAATTTATTAAGCATAATTGTTAATTTCCAACTTATTTTGGGTTCATTTTAAGCAACCAATATAGTAATTTTTAAACAATAGTTGAGTTAAATAAAACTACCCAGCTGTTTGGGCAAACATTTAACCCAACTGATGGGTTAAAACAACCCAGTTACTGGGTTTGTCCATTTTCAACCCAATTTGGGTTGTTTTTAAAGGGTTAGTTCACCCAAAAATGAAAATAATGTCATTTATTACTCACCCTCATGTCGTTCTACAACCGTAAGACCTTCGTTCATCTTCGGAACACAAATTAAGATATTGTTAATGAAATCCGATGGCTCAGTGAGAGCAAAGCCATTCAAACTCAAGTAGACATGTGCCGATATTTGGTAATATGATATATCACGATAATGAATATGCACAATATTGTTATCGTGGTTCAAAATACCATGAATAATTATTATTATGAATTACTAACATTTTTATAATATGTTTTAAGAATACTCTACCCATCAACCGTATAAAATGCTGCCTTAAAAGAACATACACTCAGATGTAAACAAGCCCAACGTGCATGAGAAGGAGTGAAGGAGACGCGCTGAATGAAAGTGCACATTCACTCTCTGACAGTAGATGGCGCTGATGGAACAGCAGAAATGCAGCGGTTACCCCGGAAACCCCATAAACAAAGCAGCTGCCCTACTGAACAGTTTTTAAAATGCTTCAAACAGCCATTCAGTTTTTTGTAATCTCAATGTTGTTCATCACAGCACCAAATACTTAATAGACTATTTACTTTCAAACTTAAACATTTTTAATCTGGACTACAACATGCCCTATAATGACTGAAAATGTTCTGATTATTTGTTATTGTTCAGTAACACTTAAGGCTTCATTAGTTAACCTGTTAATTCATTATTACCAAACTGACAATGAAAAATACTTATAAAGCAATTATTAATGTTAATTTCTTAGATAAAGTTTAATAACATTACTAAAATCAAAAGTTGTTACCATTATTTAATGGACCTGAGCTAAAACTGACAATGATCAGTTGTATTTTTTAACTAACATTAACAAAAATAATACCTTCTGTAACAAATGTAGCTATTGCTCATTCTTAATCTTAGTTAATGCATTAACTAATGTTAAATGAGACCTTATTGTAAAGTGTTACCTGTTGTTCTTTATAATTCTTTTGCACAATCTATTTGAAACATTTTACTTTAGAATTTTTTTTGTGTATTGTGTTATTGTATTTAAATGTTCAGAGTTCTTTTTGTTATAAGAAAAAGAATTCAGAATTCTCTGTTATAGTATGACAACACTTTTTTTGCAACTTATTTCAATATTGTGATAATACCATATACCGTGATAAAAGCTTCAGCAATTATCGCAACATTAAAATTTGATACCGTCACATGCCTACTTTCAAGGTCCATAAAGGTACTAAAAACATATTTGAAACAGTTCATGTGAGTTCAGTGGTTCTATCTTAATATTATAAAGCGACAAGAATACTTTTGTGTGCCAAAAAAACAAAATTACGACTTTTCAACTATCTATATGGGCCGATTTCAAAACAATGCTTCAGAGCTTTACGAATCGAATCAGTGAATCGGAGCGCCAAAGTCACGTAATTTCAGCAGTTTAGCCGTATGATAGGAGATCCGAAAAACGGATTCGAAACAAAAGATTCATAAAGCTAAATTTTTTTTGGCGCACAAAAATCGCTTTATAATATTAAGACAGAACCACTGAACTCACATGAACTGTTTCAAATATGTTTTTAGTACCTTTATGGACCTTGAAAGTTTGAATGGCTTTGCTCTCAATAGAGGCCTCACTAAGCCATTGGATTTCATCAACAATATCTTCATTTGTGTTCTGAAGATGAACGAAGGTCTTACGGGTGTAGAACGACTTGAGGGTGAGTAATTAATGACACTATTTTCATTTTTGGGTGAACTAACCCTTTAACCCAGCATTTTTTAGTGTATGATCACAATAAAGGATACTACTAAATCATATTGGTCACTTAAAGAAAAAAACATGACTTACAAAGAAGAAAAAGTCTGATTTTATTTTTTCTCAAATACATATTTCATACAAACAAGTCACTTCCTACATGAATCATTGGTAAAAGCAACCATAAATTTAAATTTTTCATATAAGAGCAATCAACATTGAGTAAAATTATCCACAGTGTTTCCAAAATTCCTGTGCAACAGACATGAAAAATACATTCTCATTTCATTAAATACGATCTGAAATATCAGTAATTGCACAGCAATCATTAAATGATGAAGAAACAATGACTGCAGTAGATCAAAATCCAGTGTTATCATTTGACTCATGAAACTGCTGTACTTGTTGGACAGGACAAACAATCATTTGACATACTGATCGTACAGATTATGGCTTCTAATTTCTCTACAGGAAGTACACTCATTCAAAATGTTGGCCCTACAATAACATTTCTCATGTAAACAACAATTACTTGATTTTCTCTGAAGGGTCACTGTCCCTTGACTACAAATCAGATGACATTATATTGTGTAAAAGGAACAGTTCACCCACAAATGTGAATTATATCATCATATAAGAGATGTTTAACAAGTATGTGATCACGAGACAATGGGGTTTTGAAGCGCAACTTCTCTTTCCACACTAATATGCATGTTTGGCTATTGTTGTATGAACACAAGTATCTGTATATAAACAATAGAGATTGAAGAAATGTAATCCGTTCCTCTTAAGCAGGCTGGTGTTGTTAGGAGATTTAACAATGTATTCAGATATGACAAACTGCACTCTTTGTATATAGTGGCAAAAGTCTCATAACCAGCATTTGAGCAGGTTAAACGAGGTTGCATCTCTGCAGTGTAGGAAAAAGACAAAGCAGTTCGGATTTGATTTCGGCTCTCTGCCCCTGTGAGGTCTAGGGGAAACAGACGCACCATTGCCCTCTGGTCCCATAGGAAACCACCCACCTGAGTGACTAGAGCCACTGACAATTCAGTATTATTTCTAAACCTCGTCAACTTGGCAATATTTCTACCTGAGATAAAAGCAAAAAGGAAGTAGGATCACATGAGCAAGACTGCTGATGCTACTAAAATACCACAGGCAGGCAGATTTAGTGCAACAGTAGGGTTAGGCCTATATTTTGAATATAAAAATTCAACAAACAAGAGGTTAATATTGATCATTTTCACAGTTATCAACATTGCAAATCTAGAAAAGTTTTTCATATTTTCATTTTTTAAAAAAATAACATACATTTACAGCGCTATCCACCTTATTTTTCAACGCGGAAGTAAGGTGTTTTCTGTGAATGTGCGAGACTTCCGATTTATTAGCTGCAATCCAAAAAAATAAAAAAATAAGGCGTGATACTATTTCAAAGTGATTTCCGTCATTTAATAATAAATTGTATTTACCTGTGAAAAAAAACCTGGAAATAGACGTGAGGATTTGATGAGAAAACGAGAGATTATTCGTGTATTCCAGTGAATTATTAATAAGATATATCCTAAATTAAATAGGGAGAACAGACCACAAATGTGCAGTATATGTTGTCCTTTTTCATACTATTACAGCGGAATGCAAAGGGGAAAAAAATAATCATGAGGAAAAGAAAGCAGCGACTGAAAAGAGCTAGATATTCTTGGTATTTTAACATGACATGTTATAACAAGTGTTACGTTATTCTCATGATGTCTGAAAATAAAACATAAAATGAAAATTGACAGCTCATTCAGTCAAATTTAGGCTACAGATAATTATCCGCTTTATTTGTAAGGCAACCTTATGATTTAAAATGATTCATTTCAGTCTTTTTGAATGGAATTTCCCCAAACCGGAAGTACCACCTATAATTCAAAACACAGTAGGCTAGTCAGCAATAAGTTGGATAGGGAAATAAGGAGAAGAAGCCAATATCAAAGTGCAATAAACTGTAAAATTGTTTGCGCTTCAAACCATCGTGATTATAATGAAGACAATACATTAAAATAATATGGTAAGTAATACCAGTTAGCAATATCAAGCACCCCTTTGCCGTTTTGTACAGCTAAAAGCCAGAAGCCAGGCAGACACATTAAATTTACAAACAGCCGCATCCCAACTATGACGACTTCCACTTCTGAGAACCCCAAAAAGGTAAAAAGGGTCTATTATGTGACTTTCAGACATTTCAGACAAAATTTGGCCAGTTAGTTTGTATATTTTTTTTTCTATTAATTCACAGAAGGATGTTAACAGCAGTTAAAATGGCACATATGCTACTCAGAATAATAAGGCACAGAGGAAACATTATAGATGAGGCCAGTATTAAAGTTAACACTTAAAAAAATAAGCTTCATTTAAATTAAGCAGTGCACTTTAGATGTTTTGTCTAATGCAATATAATTTTAACTGGCAAAGTGAAAGTTAACTTTGTGAAAGAATGCCTGTAGCCCAAACAAGAGCAAGGTCAGGGAATGCATGAACTAATAATAGAATTCACATGATTTTGAACCTTAAGGTTTGAATGACCTTTTGAATGCCTTGCTTTCTAAAACTTCCCATATTTGTCTTTGGCTACTAATGTTTATCACATAATTTCTTTCCATTTGCTGCTAACTACGCTGACAAAGCAAATTCAGTTCCTAAAAGGAGTTCTGGTTTCAAAGCACATTCAAAATGCTTAACATAGCTGTATATCCAAGCAAACAGAGCATGACAGACCCTGTGAAAGCCTTGAAACTCAAGCCATCAGCAAGATCTAACAGACTGTGATGGGCCATTATAGTTCAGTGGACATGAAAGTGGCATTACAGCTGCAATATCATTGTCGTTTAAAGTGTGAAAATCATTTTAATATAAACAATACTCATTAAGATTTTTTTTTTTTATCATCTTGCATAAACAAGACCATTTTACTTCACAAAACTTTGTAAGATAACGCTTTTTCCCTCAATATATCTTGAAGTAAGTTTTAAAATATATTTTAAGCATAAATCTATCAAACTATAAAATAAGAAATTTGTCAACGAGGTAAGAAAAAAACAAAAAAAAATTAAAAATAAATTAAGATATTCTCTGAAAACAAGTTTTAACATATTATTTTTTATATTATTATTGTTTTTATATTATTTATCTTGTTTAAAGTCGGCATGAAATGGAAGTTGTAATAGTCTTTTCTTCCCTATGTGATGTATATCCGACTGCAACAGCTTCTCGAATAAGAAAAAATGTAGGGCAGGACTTGATTTTGTCCATGGGGAATTGACTGGATGGTTGTGGTTTGCCATTGGTCAATCTCATGTGAGTGGCAGGTTGCCCCGCCCTCACGCCAGTAAACACATCATCAGAGAAGAGATGTTGCTGCAAGAGGGAGGGGAAGTTATTTCGAGTAAGAGTAAGAGCACATGAATTTAAAAAAAAATTATGTGAATGGATAAATACAGCAATATTCCATAAAAAATAAGAATTGTCCATTTTGACTTTATGCTAAATTTAAAGGATGATATTTTTACTGTAAAAAAGGGAGAGAATAGTGATGACTTTTCTTGAGAATCAATGCAACTAATGCACTAAAACAATTTATATGGCAGTCCCAATATGACTGTAATGCTCTCTGTAGATCTCCATTATGGATACAGAAACCATCAGGTTATCTTAGTATATGCCCATTTGAAACAGACCAGTTTCTCTTAACGTTTCTCTTTGGCATATGGGTTCTCCAGCAAATAGTGATATTTATTATAGTTATCCAGGATGTATTTGGGAGCGTACATATGCTCTTTGGGGTCTGTGGGTGGGTAGTTTGGCACAGACCCATCAAACCAACCCCCTGTCCGTATTAACTCTTTAATATAACTTATATCCCGTTTTTCCCCGTAATCGCCCCAACGTGGGAAGTCTCCATTCTGAGCTGATATGAGCTTGTAATAAATCCCTTCTGGTTTGAAACACCAAGAGCAGTGCCATCCAGCATAGTGTATGGGGCTTCCGATGGCCCACGGTATTAGAATGCGTCCCGTGGAGTTCTCGTATTCCCGGAATCCCGACAAGGAATAATAGGTACGGCGCCGAAGAAGAATCCCATCTCCCTTGTAAACCTTAAAGAGCATATCTACCGTGCAAGCAGATAAGATGTTTAACGTTCCAAACTGCCTCCAATAAAATCCATATAGTGATTTGCGCATGTGTATTCCGACCGGTTCCGTCCAGCCGTCATAGAGTTTGAGGAAAAGGATTCCATCTCGAGCAGGAATTTCGTCTGCATCATCGATGATAAAAACATCGTCCGCTTTGAGGCCCTGAACCCTCGACATTCCATTTTTAGTCAAATATGTGCGCAGGTAATCATCCGCGATCCAGCCGTCCGCATGGCCGCCATCTGGAAAGTGGTCCAGGAAGATGTACAAAATCTTGTGCTTAATGTAGTCAAACGTTCCGTTTAGGATCAGATGCCGGAAATAAAGGGGTCTCGATTCACCGTACGCGGTAAAGTTGGATTCGCAAACCAAAAACACGTCCACGACATCTGCAAGTTCATGAAATCGAGCGTGTAGTAGGTCAAACTCGTGGTTGATGTTGATGGCATTGATGACTCGACGTGGAACTTTTCTGGGTGTTACTTTTGACTTAGACGGGAGATTGGAATGATACACAATTGTAGGTATGCCACAGTGAGGGCCGTGCCAACCCTGCCGACAGGGACACTGAACCACCTTCTTGCCTGCATTGATTGTGTCGTCTTTGGAGCTGTTTTTCTTCTTGTGATGGTGCAGTAACCTGCGGTGAGATGCAGAGGCGGCCATATCCGTCCCCTCACGGAAGCACAAGGCTCCGGATTTGGTGTGGATGAAAAAGGGTGTGGAATCATCTTGGAGTACAAAGGTACGTTCATGAAGTTTCCCATCTGGAGGATCTGGCAGAATCACATCTGAGTAAGTTCGAGCCTGTTTGGGGGAAAAGAAGATTATTATAAATACAGTTTAATAAATTTATGGTTAAAGCTATGACATTCAGGTGGGGTTTCACAGACAGGGCTTAAATTAAGCCAGGATTAGGCCTTTAATTAGGACAATTAAGTAGTTTATAAACATGCCTTAGAAACAAACATTTCTGGTGTGCATCCTGAGACAAAATAATGGCACTGACATTTTAAGATATGTCAGTGCAAGTTGCTTTCAGTTAAATCAGCTCTAACATGCATGCTTAAGCCTTGTTTTTTAAATAGATAACTGAACCCGCCTTAAAACCCAATAGTTTGTCAGGTCAGGTAGAAGACCTCAGATTAAAATTTCTTTCACCCTCATCGCCTCTACCTTCAGGTAGCTGTGTTTGTACAAATCTTTTTGGGAAGAAAAGTCAGAAGCCGTAAAACTCCAGAAGATCCCACTGAACATCTTCAGAGTCTTTAGATGGGTGGAGGAAGACGAGAGCTCCTGCAGCAGGGAAACATTGTGCATGGCTTTGTAGTAATGAAGGAAGGAAATGACACAAATTCCCAGTAAGCACAACAGGAAGACCTTATGCCTCCGTATTCTTATCCTATAACACAGAAAAAAAAATGTGTTAGTTTGACAAAAACAAACTCAGTCTCTAACAAACAATTTCAAAAATGTAGTTTGTCTTCATGCAAAAATTCCAAGCATAAGCGTGTCACTCAAAATTGTCTGGCTCTGTTCAAAGTAACAGGTAATTAAATAGCAGTTAAACAGGTAATTATATGTGTGTGTGTGTGTGTGTGTGTGGCATTAAATTCTAGTTCTTTCACTATTTATCTTCATTCGTCTCTTCCTTTATTCTTTTAATTTGACAAGAAACCCAATGGTCTATGTGATAGTCCTGGTCTATGTGATATTTTCTACTATAAAAACCTTGTTTATGCTTTCATTACATTGACAGTTCTCATATCTCTCCAAAGGTAGAGAGGTAAAGGTCTGGCATATTAATGCTCACAGGGTGTGCAGTGGGTCGATCCAAAGTGTTCTTAGTGCAATATTTGCATATATGAAAAGTTAATGGTGTCTATAAACATGATTTTTACTTATCGTACAAGAACGTTGTGGAAAACAAGCAGATTTGGAGGAAACTGTTAAGATTTCAAATGTTCCCACCCCAAACAAAAACCTAAAGACGAAGAATCACGGAAGTGGTTTTACTAACGCAACTGTTACTTTCAAAGAAGGAAACAAAAAAGGGGAAAACATGGAACACTTAACATGAAATTGACATGAACACAGATCCTCTGACACAAGACTTTTTTGGCTGAGAGAGGCTGAGTGAATAATTCACCTGACTTATGGGCTCAGTTTCTCTCTTATCACCAGTTTTTTTTTTTCAGCTCCCAGTGTTAATATTGAACAGGACAAACAGTAACTATGATCAAACATCAGTTTAAACATGGTTTTAAATGGTACAAAAGGTCAATGTGTGACAATGTGTAAAATGTGTGAAAACATTCAAAATAGACACCAATCTTCCCATGAGTGGACGTCCCAGCAAATTCACCCCAAGATCAGAGAAATAGCAGACCGAACAACCCAAGAACTACACCTCAGACTCTACAGGCCTCTGTTAACATGTTAAATGAAAGTTCATGGCAGTACAATTAGAAAAAGACGGGACAAGTATTTTCCAAATGTTAAGACCTGCCAAGGACCAGATGACTTTTTATTATGCCCTGATACAGAAAACCATGGAATTCAAAATGGTGTCCTAACTTTTTCACATGACTCTACATATATTATTATTACTCTATTATTACTTGTTTCCTTTCCTTGTGTCTCAGCTCCACTCCCTTATTTAAGTTATTTAAGAAATTAATAATAAATAATAATAAAGCAAGATGCCCTGTTGAAATATGTGAGATGTATGGTTTATTTAAATTGGTAAAGAATTAATTAAATTATTGTGACAGATGTAAAGGTGAAGGAGAATTTATACGTGCTATTTCCTCATAGGATACACCTGTTCATCCTCGCTCATGACTCCTCTGGAAGCTTCCTCACTCCTCATTCCTCTCCTCCTCGTGGTGCAATTAGAGAATTGAGATTTCCTTCAAGATGGCTAACTTTGATCGGTTTTGGGTCACAGAATGGAGGACAGAGGAGCGAGGAAATGAGGAAGCATCAATTTGACTATTGAGAAGCACCTGAAATTCGTCCTTTGTTTCCTGGGCAATGAAGGATGCAACAGATGGATCCTTTCGCGGTCTAGCTTACCCCAGAATTCATTGCGTGCTGGTGATGACAGGATTTTTTTGGAGAAATTGCTGGATTACACTTTTAAATGTAAGTATTAGGTTTCAACTTAGTCAAATATCTAATAGTGGTTTAAATGTTGACATGTCTTACTGTGGCAAGCAGGGCGGAGGCGAGAGCCGTGGGAACGGAGCAAGGCCAGTGGAGCAAGTGCTACTGAGCATTACCTGAGCGCAACACCGATTTCGAGTCCCACGGAGGAGCTCCAGAAGGATAAAAGGAGGAGTGACGACAGTGGAAGACAAACAATTATGTCGTATTATTATGGTTATATGCGGCAGTCGTCTGTGAACGGCTGCCGCTTTACTTTCGTTTTGTTGTTTGTTTATTTTGTCATTATATTTACATTGATCATTTACATTGAACAATCCTCTGTAGGCTAGACCATCCCATTTAACAATGCTCAATCTGAGCTTCGTGGCCTTCAAAGGATGCAGCCTCTGAATTGGGACACAGCTTATATGCGGGAAACTCCCAGAACTTCCGGAAGAGGTGGGATGTCTGTAATAACAGACTGTTTAACCGGGTACTGTGAGTCATCTTGAGGTAATAAAATGTCAAGTTAATATTTTGTGTTCAGTTAGGCCACGTTCACACAGTCATTTTTTGGGACTGACAACCGCATTTACTTAACAGGTGTGAGTCTCGAAATGTCCTGTTCACACAGCAACTTTCAGTAGCGTTTGGAACACTGTCTGTATGAACGTGCAGCGAGTGTCAAGCCCGTATTCTGTTACTAGTAACCATAATGACAGTGATCAACGTAATATTAAAGATGGCGGCGTCCATAAAACTGAAAAGTATTATCACTTTTCACATGACAAGAGACTAACTGAACCGCGAGTTCATCCATCAAAACTTCATTAACCAACAGCAGCATGTAAACACGCACTAGCCGGAGACTTTAACCGCTGCACACGCGTGTCTCGTCCTTTGCGACATCTTGCGCATGACACGGCATTTGAAAAGAAACACAAAACTGACGTGAGCCGCTCCGGTGGAGAACAGTGACTGGATCTAACACCTTAAGATGACGCACAGCTCACATCTCTGTCGCAGTAAGTTAATGAAAGTGAAACCACACACAAAACACCTTAGAAGAGCGGCTCTCTCGCACTGTATGACGTGACAGACAACTAGTTGTCCAGTACGGTTCCGTTCACACAGCGCGAATATTTCGAGAATGCAGTTGTGAGTCCTGCAAATTTACAGGTGTGAGTTCGGTTATAGAATGCGGTTGTCACTCCCGTAAATAACCGTACTGCGTGTGAACGCAACCGTATTAAGGACTCAAATACAGGATGACAACTGTATTCTGCTGCTGTGTGAACGTGGCCTTATTTACTTATGCGGCAAGTAGCCACATGATAAGCAGGATAATTTCACAGTAGGTTCTTGTATCACACTGAAGAGGTTTATTTTGTATAACAATCTGCTGACTGTACATTATCCCTTAGCTTTGCTACATCCCCTAGTTTGGGAACCACTGGGTTAAACCATGTCATTTCTATTTGTCAAGAGCACAACTTCAGAAAAAAGGACAGTTTACCTCACGTTATCAAGTATTAAAACCAGTCTGGTCTTGTTTTCTGTATCTTGAAACCATAAGACAGTGATTTTACTGGGAGGTTTACATATTTCATGAGAGTATCAATGTACTGGATCTATAAAAAAAAAAAAAAAAAAAAAAAAAAAATCACAGTTACATTCACAGGAAGACCCGCAAGTACGGGCATAGTTTGTGCTTGCTTGAGCTTGTTATGGTTTCAGACTCTGCTTAGCCTTGATATTAAAACTAAAGGCCTTATATCTTTCTTGGCCATTACTCATGTAAACAGGTGAGGCTACACAATGGTGCTGGTTAAGGTGTGGCTGAGTACATATATTTGAGTTTAACAAATAAGATATTATTACGAAGCTATTTTTAGCAGATGAAGTAATGGGGCAGATTACATGCTTGTTCTTGCTTGTTCCACCGAACACAGAAAGGATATATTTGTAGAATATTCATGCAGCTCTTTTTCATACAATGACAGTAACTGCAGCTTATGGTTGTCCCAACTGAACCTACAGACTTCATGACCAACACTTATTCTTATCAGACCAGTGCTGACAATTCCATGATCTTTTAAAGAAATCATTAATGTATTGCACCGCATGCCATTATTTGTTTAAGAAATTTATGGAGATACATTATATATTTATTTTTTAGTGCACATTAAAACTTTTTGAAGACTACTATTTTTAGAGAAATACTTCTAAAGGTTTTTTTTTTTTTTTTTTAAGTTTTAATACTTTAAAAAAAGTTTTGTTAAAAGTTACATAGTTCAGTCATGAAACTCTAGATGGCACAGGCTGATGGGTCCTTAACGCAAACTGTTTATAATAACAGCATTAATTACTTGTCACAAGCTTATTGGTCCATGTCGCATGATCTGCAGCCAATGAGCTTGTTGCTCACACATTTAAATGGCTGGTTACATTCACTATAGCAGTTTGAAGCATGCACAGTTCCTCTAAAACCCTCCACCTTCCCCAGCTCCACCTGTATAGATCTGCTATGGGTTATTGATAAATGCTATTTGTGCAGCAGCACTATGTCTTACTCGCAGCAGCGTATCGGCGTATGTACTGGCAGTAGCAAGTTCCTGTACTTGCTCTGCAGCAGCAATATCAGCAGCAGCAATAATCTACAACAGCAGCAGCGTAGCAGATCTATTCCGCCAAGACCAAATACATTAACACTGTCATATCCATTACCATGCTAAAAATGATTGAAATATATATATAGTAGTAAATAAACAAAAATACAATTAATTTTATAATAAAATTTAAAATAAATTAAATTGATGTATAAATGTATAGTGAGTATGAACACATCAGTCAAGCTCAAAAACAAATATGCAAGAACCATGGCTTTGCCATCAAAGATGTAAATCTTTGTTCTTCGTCTTGCCAGTTTGTAATTTGAATTGTGATGCAAATAAGATTTTCCTTACATGTTACACCTAAAAAACAACATCATACAGTTTTGCAACTAAATGAAAGGGAATGACAGAATGACTGAAATTTCATTTTTGAGTGACATTTAAAAAGGGCATCCTGCAAGACCCCTCTTATCTTTAGTACTTGTTTATAGAACAAAATAAATTATAAGGTTTACTATCACCCTCTGTTCTCACTTCCTGTCTCACAATGTGTAAGTAAGTGCGTGTGTGTTTCTTCAGAGGGCACCCGTGCCAGGGGCACAATAACTCCTTTTTTTCTGGCTCCCCCCCTTTTCTAATTCTCAAATGTCAACTTTTTTCTCAGCCTGTACAAAAGCTCTCTTCTCTTGGTTTGGGAACACACACACACACACACACACACACACACACACACACACACACACCCCCGCAACCTCTTTTGCCGTACTGTAGTGCTCAACAGAGAAAGAGGATTACAGTTCCTCTGTCACACCCACACACACAGATAATTCACTTCATTGAAAACACTGATGGTGGTTTTTAGGGGCAGCATCATCACCACTGTTTTACGCTCACGGCACTTTCTGTCAGTCAACAGTCCCAATCCAAACAAAACTACATTTGGATATGCAATACTTGCAGCCTTAAAGCATTAGTAAAGTTAGTAAAGCGGTGTGGTGTACATTTATGAAGGATGGATGTACTTTCTTGAGTTTCAAACAGGGGGTTTTCATGCACTGCCATTATAAAGCAGGGTGATTATTAATATAACTCCGATTGTATTCGTCTGAAAGAAGAAAGTCATACAGTGGCAAGAAAAAGTATGTGAACCACTTGCAGAATCTGTGAAAATGTACAAAATTTTAACAAAATAAGAGAGATCATACAAAATGCATGTTATTTTTTATTTAGTACTGTCCTGAGTAAGATATTTTACATAAGATGTTTATATATAATCCACAAGACAAAAAAAAAAAAAATAGCTGAATTTATTAAAATGACCCAGTTCAAAAGTTTGTGAACCATTGATTCTTAATACTGTGTGTGGTTACTGGATGATCTACGACTGTTTTTTTGTCACCTTCATGTCGTTCCAAACCCGTAAAACCTTCATCTTCGGAACACAAATTAAGATATTTTTGAAGAAATCCGAGAGTTTTTTTTTATCCCCCATAGAAAGCAATATAATTACCACATTCAAGGTCCAGAAAGGTACTAAAGACATCGTTAAAATAGTCAACGTGATTACAGTGGTTCAAACTTAATGTTATGAAGTGATGAGAATAGTTTTTGTGTGCAAAAACAAAACAAAAATAGCGACTTTATTCAACAATTTCGTCTCTCCCCTGTCAGTCTCTTACGCTCCTATGGGTTTAGACTACACAATATTTTTGTCAGTTACGATAGTCACTGTGTCAGATTATACGATTTTGACTCCTAAAATCTTGTAGTATCGTGGACACGAAACATGTCAGACTACACGTTTGCTACTCGACCATTCATCGCATGCTGTCTTTAACCACGTGTGTGCTGTCATCAAGAAAGTGGGCTATCGACTGACAAAAAGTGCCGTGAGCGTAAACAAACAAAGGCTAAGATCGTGTTTTGCTCTGTCTTGTCGTCAGAAAAGCCCAAAAGTGGACACATATCTGGATTACATGGATATTTGAATTTCCTCCAAAGAGAACTGAAGTAACATGTTTTATTTGCCTTTTTTCACTCAGTCGCGGTATTCCCTTGAGGAAAACGCAGGAGTATTGTTGCAATGGCATAGCTCCACAAACAGTTCCTCCACTGTAAAATTCCAACTATCAGGAACCATTGTTTCTCTTTCATTTCAGCATGTTTGAAAGCATGTTTCTGTGCTTCTATTGGCCAGTGTCAAACATGTGACGGAACTCGTCGTGGATGACCGAGAAAAAAAAACAAAAAAAAAAACGCTAGTGTAGCCTTTCTGTCGTGATGTCGTGCACAGCTAGCCATAGGTTATACCGTTTATTATACCATGGTCATTTGTCAGCACAAGTTAAACCTGTAATTGATATTTGACTGGAAGGGTAACACTGATGGTTATTTTCACCAGTTACAGCTTGTTAGATCTACCATTCTGCCCGCTTTGAATCAGACACATAGATAAAGTACTAAAGGGGGATCCCACTTGGGTGCTTTGCGTGGTGGGTAAACGTGCTACTGACAGTGATAGTGATGCTCACTTTAGTAAACAGAACTAAATCCTTTATTGCTCTAAATAAACATGCACACAGAGGGCACCTGCTGTTTAATAAGTCTGTATAAAACATCCCCCTTATTGCCACTCAAACATGGTTTTCAAAGTACTTCATTTTAAATAGCTAATCTATTCACACAGTCTTTTTGCAATGTCATGACACAAAGGAAATCCACAAACACACCCTTTCCTGCACATGCACAACCAATGATACAGATAACAGAAACGAGAAAAATGACAAACTGACTAACATGACTCTAATAAGCTCACATCAGGTGATCATATCTGAGCCTCTGATTTGTTATGGGTATGAATTACATTCACTTTACTGGTATGCCAACAAAAAGAGACCCAAACAAAGGAGTTTCACCACTGAGGAGAAATATAGCACAAACCAAATAGCCCAAAAAAACTGTGCAATCATATTCAGAGCTATTTGCTTCAAGCAGGTGTTTCCTGACCACCACAAGAACTCAAAATAACAGAATGTTCTAGAAACTGCATTATTCCGCTTTCGTTGTTTTGCATTTGAAATCAAATACTTTCATTTAAGTGGAGTTGACCAATTGTTTAAGCGATACTTTTCAAGTTCAAGTTTTAGATTGTGATGTGAACACCTGGATGTCTTCTTGTACATGCTTAACATGCTTCACTTGAAACTGAAAAACAGCAAAATAGTCAACTGAAATAGCCTGTTCCAATATGACTGAATTGCACACAGATTTTCTTATTAGTTTACAAGGTACCATGTGTGTGAACACAACAGGGCTGCATCTAGTGAAGGTATCTATGTTGGCTATAATGTACATTATAAGCAAAAAAGGGTTAAATACATACAAAACATTCTAAACCTAAAAACAACTGATTGCTTATTATTTTAAAGCAGAAATTAAAATGATTAAATTAAAAATTATAATAAAAAAAGTTAACTTGTATGAGGCACGAAGATTCACTTTTCTGAGCATAGTAATTATATGACAATGGGCTATTCCAACAACAGTGCCTTTAATGTTACTGCTCTCATAAATATGAGTACTTGTGTTAGAATTTTAAACCTATACTTAATTTCTAACAAAAAATATTTTAGCAAAATGTGTATTTTAGTCAATTATTGCGCTCCTATTCTACTGCGCTCTGTCTGTTTGACGCGCCTGTGCCCACCAGCGCTCGTTCATTGAAATCAGTGAAGTGTAACAAGACTGGCTTTGTTGTCAGAATATGCAAAATTGACTGTTTACAGATAAGGATATAACCAGACAGTGCATGAAGTAGAAACTCTATAGCCACTTTTCCACCGCAGGAACTTTCCCCAGGACCTAGGGACTTTAGGATGGTACTCGGTGTGTTTTGACCACAGGGACCAGGGTATAAATGAAGTTCAGGGTAAAAATTTCCCCCTCAGAAAGTCCCTGCTCATGAGGTAGTACTTTTTCAAAGTACCGGAACTTTCGGGGGTGGGACTTGTGCGCTGAACATGCTGATTGGTTGAGTTCACGCAGCATTTTATTTCAACCACCATTTTTAAAAGTCTGTTGCGGTGCGTGCAGTAAAGAATTGTTTGCTATTTAAACCAACAAAGTTTAAAAAATATGACCGATGGACCGAAGACGAGGTTCAGGCTTTATTAAGCTTATATGGTGAGGACAAAATCCAGTGGGAACTGGAAAGTCGCACACAGTCCTACGTCACCGGACTAATCTTCGCGGTACTTTAGACCGCGATGAAAATGAAAACAGCAACAGGTCTGGGGGAAAAAAGTTCCAGGGACAAATTGTTCCGGGTAATTTTGGTGGAAAAGCAGCTTATGGGGGTCCCACTCGGTTGAAATCCAACATGTGAGAAGTGCCGGTGTTGTGCCAAATTCTGACCCCCACCAGATTATTACCACTCTAAGTCTCCATTATAGGCCTAGGTAGATTTAGAATTAGGTGTGGTGTTAAGATTAGGCAATCAGGTACAGGTCTGGTACTGTGTACCAGCCAACTTCAAGCACAAGATAAATAACCATAAAATGTAATTTATGCGCCGAGGAAACACGTGTCAAAGACATTAAACAGCACACTCATCTGTCAAAACTGTTGACTAACTGATAATCAAATTAGTTGTCGATTATTTCTGCGTTTATTAAATTGTTGTTGCAGCCTATAGAACACAATAAGTCCTTTTGAGGAAGAATTATTTACTGGCTTTGCTAAACCTAGAGAGTTTTGTTTGGGACAAAGTAAACTAGATACTGCCAATCACAATTGTATATTCCCCTTTTGTTTGTCATGCAATAATTTGCTTGAATGGAAAGAAATTCTGATCAAACAGTTTACGGTAACTTTAACTAACTTGCAGGAAACTCTTCAAACCGTTACTCCAGCATGAGAATGGTCAACCTGAAAGAGAAAACAATGAAAATGCAAAGTATACTTGCATTATGAACTGCTTTCTGAGTCTAACACATTTTGTAATTTTGTGTAAGGGGCGTCGACATCAAAGTATGCTGCAACAAAATATAAAGTTTGCACATAGTTTCACTTTCACAAACCCTACAACCTTGCAACACACCACCCCCACTGCACAGTGCTCTTTGTAGTGCAAACTCTCTGTGTCTATTAAATTGAGTTTGCATAGACAGATGCAGTTGCATATTATATACTTCAGGCCTTTCATATTCACAAGTTTGTGTTCTGTCCGCCTCAGTGTGGACCTCTCCAGTTGTTTTACTGTTTTTGTTAGTTTGTCCTGTTTTTGTTTTTCTTATATAATCTTTTTTTTTTTTCAGAGACTACTTGTCAGTGGATCACCAGTTTCCTGACAGACAGGCAACAGCTAGTGAGACTGAGCAGCTGGCTGTCTGGTGCAGTCATAACAACCTGGAGCTGAACACACTCAAAACAGTGGAGATGATTGTGGACTTCAAGAGAGTCATTCAGGTTCCTGGGCACCATCATCTCTCAGGACCTGAAATGGGACAATCACATTGACTCCATTGTAAAAAAAGGCCCAGCAGAGGTTGTACTGTATTGTTCCTAATATAAGACAGCGTTTTTTTTCTTCTTGGAAATGCATCTGAAAAAAATGGGGTCTAGACTTTTTACGTGTCAATAATACACCCGCAACAACATGGAGAGCCAAATATGTGTAAAACGAGTGTGCCCCCCAGGATTGATAAACGCAGCGGAGTCATCAAACAACTCTCATTACGCAGCTAAGAAATATGATGTGTCAGAGTGTGATGTTAGAATATGCCGACTGGCGAGCTTCTAAGGCCCCGTTTACAGTAGTGCGTTTTTGTTTTAAAATGGCGTTTTATATACGCAGAGAGAACGTGGGCAACCACGCCATCGTTGACATGATTGTTCATGCAAATTGAACAAAATGCAGAGTTTAACTGAACAATGGCTCCTAAAAATGACAACAAAAAAGCCAGCAAAGATTGCAGTTCAGTCTCCATGTTATTGTTTGCACGGTCGTCAAGGATACACAGAGAGATTGTGGGCAGCCATGCCATCGTTTTCAAAAGTCTCCGTTTTGGTCTGTTTACACTCAGGCCCCATTTACAGTAGGGGGAAAAAACTTTTCTTGTGCCTGGTTGTTCTGGTGCTCAGTGCTCTTTTGGTCAACTAATCAGATATGAGCATTCAACAGCCTTGTAGTATAAATGTGTGTATATACCTGTAGTATAAATGTATGTATTCATATATCTTTATTCTTTTTTTTTATTTTACTATCTGTGTACTGTTGTTGTCTAAGTGTACTCGAAGCTTCTTCTCTCACCAAAACAATTCCTTGTGTGTGCGTGTACCTCCAACATACTTGGCTGATTCTGATAAGCCGTTCCTTGTTCGATACTGGTTAGGTTAATGTGTTTATGTTTTGCTGTGGTTACTGCGTGTTTCTGTTCATCTCAATTTGTCTGCATTTCAGTTGGAGGCATTTTTGCTGCTCTGTGATTTATTAGGAGTTATTCTTGGCATTGAGGACCTATTAAACCTGTAACTTCTAGATGCATCCCCCTTTTTCTTCTTAGATAACTTTGCTTTTTAGCTGAACTCTGAGACAAAATGCTGTAACTTTTTTTTTTACCATGGGACAGATTATATAGAACATTTGAGCAGTAAGATAAACTGGATAATATTACAGAATACAAATAAAAATTGAAATAAAAACTGGCCTGACAAGAACTTCTCTGAAAGTTTAAAAAAGTTTTTTTAAAAGTTGTAAAGACATTGATTATATACTTTGAATACACTATAAAACAGATAGACTATCTATCTGTATAGCATTCTGTCTCTCCTTTTTTTTTGCCTATATAGTAAGTTATCTAGTAAGTTTGCCAATATAGTTATTAAAGTCACCATGAAATCAAAATGGACAATTCTTATTTTTTATGGAATATTGCAGTATTTATTATTAACCCTTTCACACGTACGTTTAAAATATTCTGGTTGACCCCCCAGCGTGACTTTTTCAAGGCAACTGTTATTTAGAACACATCACTTTGTCGTTACCATGGCGACACGTCATTGCTTGTCATGTGACACACTGTAGCCACAACAGCACTGTATGACTTTTATTTCATTTTTCCTTTTTATTCAAAATATTCACAAACTTGTTAACTATGACATGAAATATGTGATATTCCGATTGTCAAATATGTGTAAATGGATGTGTTTTGTTTGGTTAAACACCTTTATAATGATCACGTTAGTTGAGCTATATGCGCGATGGGTGCCGCCATGTTAGTTTGCGCTGCAGTTCAGAGAATCAGATCTGTTGGATTTACAACATGTGAATTCATCCCCTTCTATTGAAATGCATGAAAATAAGTGGTCGGTGAACTGGGAAAAGAACAGAGTAAACTTTACAGTTACTTACATAATGTGTATCTGATATTAATAAAACATGTTGTCTAATTATAATGGAAAGGATTATTATTGCCACTTCTATAGACATCAGTGTGAATTCTACAAACTCTACATGTATTGTTTTGAAAGAACTGGTATCTGCGAGGATTGCCAGTCAGGATTTAGACCGTACCATAGTACTGAGACTGCTCTCATTAGTTACAAATGATTTGCTCTTATCATCAGATCGTGGTTGTATCTCTCTATTAGTGTTACTGGATCTTAGTGCTGCATTCGACACTATCGACCACAACATTCTTTTGAATAGACTCGACAATTATGTTGGCATTAGTGGAACTGCATTGGCATGGTTCAAATCATACTTATCTGACCGTTATCAGTTTGTAGTAGTAAACGAAGAGATGTCACACCGATCACAAGTTCAGTGTGGAGTACCATAAGGCTCAGTACTAGGACCGTTACTTTTCATCCTGTACATGCTACCCTTGGGAGATATCATTAGGAATCATGACGTTAGTTTTCACTTTTACGCTGATAATGCTCAGCTCTATGTTTCTTCACGCCCTTACGAAACTTACCAATTCACAAAATTAACGGAATGCATAGCTGATATAAAAAAATTGGACGACTAGTAATTTCCTATTACTAAATTCAGAAAAAACTGAGATTCTAATTATTGTACCAAAAACTTCTGCACATAATAACCTAGAATACTGTCTAACACTTGATGGCTGCTCTGTTAAGTCTTCGTCGTCAGTTAGGAACCTGGGTGTGCTCTTTGATACCAATCTTTCATTTGAAAGTCATGTTTCTAGCATCTGTAAAACCGCATTCTTCCATCTTAAAAACATGCCCGTAGGCAGGGGGGGTTCGGGTGGTTCGAACGAACCCCCCCCCCCACTGCCAAAGGTCCAGAATTTAAGTGTTTTTTTTGTTTTGTTTTTTTAATGTGATTATTGTCATCATTGTTTTAATCAATGCTTGTGACAAATATTCTGGGTTGCTGTTTCAAATTAATATGATACATTATTGTAGCTGGACGTGTGTGTGTGCCGCGCGTGCAGTTCAGAGAGAGTTCTCGCAATACACTTTTCAAAGCAACGGTGAAGCATCGCCTCTGAATGATGGGGGGGGGGGTTATAGGTTATATATATATATTTTTTTTTAATTAAAAGGATTTTTATATTTTATCCACTCAATAGTCTACAATATAATAACCATATAAACGTAGCGTAATTATAATAATAAAACATAGTGGGATATTCAGTTATATTGGCTGTGCAATATCGACTTTTGTGATTGGCCAATACCGGCAGACTGGAGCCAATGGAAATGCTTCTCCTTCGGTGCGCGTCTTATTCAAAGATGCATTGATGATGATTCAATGATGATGAGAAGAATTATTATTAATATTTCAGTAAAGTTCATTAAATCTATTCTGTTGTTAGTGTGGTCTTTAAACTTAGGAACTGTGTATGGACTGACAAAGGTGGTACATGAGGAAGCAATTTGACAACAATGCAGTAAGTATTTTAGGTGCATCAAAAAGCGTGCTCGTTAAGATACCAGCAGACAAGCTAATCCAGCACAAATTAGTGCATAAAAGGTCACCAAAATGAAGTATTTGAACCACAACATAATTAAATACAAAAGGAGGAGAAAAACTGCAAAAAGGTCCACTTTTTGAAAAAAAGAACCCCCCCTTTCAATAGGCTGGCTACGGACCTGAAAAACATATCTAAACTACAACATATGCTCTCAATGACAAATGCGGAACAATTAGTTCATACGTTCATGACCTCAAGGCTAGATTACTGTAACGCTCTACTGGGTGGTTGCCCTGCATGCCTAATAAACAAACTCCAGCTGGTCCAAAACGCAGCAGCTGGAGTCCTTCTAGAACCAGGAAGTATGACCATATTAGCCCGGTTCTTTCAATACTGCATTGGCTCCTTATTAAACATTGTATACATTTTAAAATCTTGCTAATTACTTACAAAGCACTAAATGGTTTAGCTCCCCAGTGCCTGAGCAAACTCTTAATGCATTATAGTCTTTCACATCTATTAAGATCTCAGAATTCTGCCAGTTGATAAAACCTAGAATATCAAAATCAACCGCAGGTGGTAGATCCTTCTCCTGTTTGGCACCTAAACTCTGGAACAATCTTCCTAGCATTGTTCAGGAAGCAGACACACTCTGTCAGTTTAAATCTAGACTAAAAACGCATCTCTTTAACCTGGCATACACATAACACATTATCACTTTATATTTTCACATCCGTTAAAGGATTGTTAGGCTGCATAAATTAGGTCAGCCGGAACCGGGAACACTTCCTATAACACCTGATGTACTCGTTACATCAGAAGAAGAATGGCATCTACGCTAATATTAGTCTCTCTGTTTATCCCGAGGTTTACCGTAGTCAGTCGGATCCAAGCAATATCCAGATCAGATGGAGGACCTGCGCCTAGACACGACCACAACGCATCCCTGAAGTGTCAGCAGAGATTGTATCAACTAGATCATCCCCTGTAAAGGTCGACACAACAGCCAGTAGCATAGATCCCCAACAAACCGTTTCCATACCAGTGTGATGAATCCGATCTTCAACCAGATGGAACTGGATTAAATATTTTGACTGTTGCGATCCCAATCGGACTTATGACCTGTAACGCTGCCTGAATCATAATCATGCACTGTTCGTTGTTGGCCAGAGAAAAAAAAACTGGCCCACCGACTGAGCCTGGTTTCTCCCAAGGTTTTTTTCTCCATTTTGACACCTGATGGAGTTTGGGTTCCTTGCCGCTTTCGCCTTTGGCTTGCTTAGTTGGGGACACTTGATATTCAACAGTGTTTTTGATCTGCCTGCATTGACACCATTGTATGTGAACTGAATTGAGCTGGGCTGATGTTACTAATTTAGTTAATTTATCTATACTTTTGATTTTTACAACGGAATGAATCAATACTGAATTTACTTAAGCTGGACAATGACACCATTTTCTTCTAGAGCTGCTGTGCAGCCAAAATTATTTGCCAGTTTTCACTGTAAAGCTGCTTTGACACAATCTGCATTGTAAAAAGCACTATATAAATAAAGGTGACGTAACTTGTTTTATTAGAATTTATGTCTGAAACCTAAATTAAACATTGTGGTTGAAAACACTGCATATTTGTGACATATGACAAGCGCTGAGTGCGTCTGTCTCTGGCTCAGCGTCTGGCACAGCGCGAAAAGCACATTTGAATTTAGCAGTTGATCAAGTGATGCACTGAATGTTCTAATCACACCAGTGTGATCGTAAGCGTCAAAGGGTTAATGACTCATCTGTGCATTACGGAACCCTGCACATGACACGCAGGAAAAAAAGTAAATCGTGCACACGCTTTACTAGGTTGTTCCCTTGATTTACTAAAGCATGCGCACGATTTAGCAATTTGAGGGAACGAATTATTAAGTTTTGCGCACTATTTATAAATCAGCGTGCGCACGATTTAGTAAATCGAGGGAACGGCTTAGTAAAGCGTGCATGCGATTTAGCCTACTATTTTTTTCCTGCATGTCATGTGCGGGCTCCGTAGTGCACATCTTTTTGCCCTCATAATCTTTAATCAAAATAACTTCCCCTCCCTCTTACAGCGACATCTCTTCTCAGATGACGTGTTTACTGGCGCGAGGGCGGGACAAACTGTCACTCACATGACATCACAGCAATAGCAAATGACAATGATCCAACCATCCAATCAGTTTCAGATAGACAAAATCAAGTCCCATCCTACTTCTGCTTTTTGTATAAGAAGCCGTTTTACTAGCACAAAAGAGAAAAAGAGGCTATTGCAACCTCTGCTTTTTGCAGACTTTAAAACATGTTGTGCGCAGTAGCCTATGTGTCCAATCAATGTTGTAAATATCTAACTTAGAACGTAATACAAAGATTTACAAATATACAGTGTGAAACCTGAATAGTGATCTATGATACATCAGCCACATAACTTTTTTAATTCCTTCAATTATGTGGAATATTATAGCAAATACTATATATAAATACTTATTTAATTATTTTTGTGCTCTTGCATGTGCCATCATTTAACTTTCATATTTGCCATCTGTCTAACGTTACCTAGGAATTCATGTCGAGGCAGGGCGAACTAGGTGAAACATGAAAGCAAAAGCCAATTTGATCAATAGGGCCTAAACTCACAAAGAGAAAGCTCACAAAGTGCACTTAAGTAATTTACGATCAACATACATAATCAAACCAGCAAAAAAAAACGGAGCTCAGCTCGAGTTAGCGGTGAAGTGTCTTACCTGACAGACATGTGTGATCTCCCCATGCTGCTCCTGCATGTGTCGGTCAATTCGTTATTTTTTTCTCACAGCATGTAGCGTTTTGTCTGTGTTTGCGCTCTTTACTTTTGACTACACTCGCCAGGAAATACACGCTCTAGCTCGCGCGCGCCCTACTGAGGCGCGAGGACTGTGAACCAACTTCAGTGACTTCCTTGCAGGTAAATTATATTTAGCCCCACCCACTCTCTCCTTATATGTCTTATGATAATTCGTTCTCTCTCTCTCTCTCTCTATGAAAAGTTTCAGTCTGATTTATTAGCATGAAAAATAATTGGTCTGGGGCGGATTCTGGTGTTGTGCCGAATTATGTGACCGACCGAATTATGGTGGCGCCGATGTTTCAAAAGCTCCCAGTCCATAAACGATATTTTCCCCACAGTTTGCACCTGTATGCCCCATCATACAGGATTTTCAGTTACATTATAAACACAGGAGAGGATGCTCACGATATTCTGTAGTTCAATCAACGGTGTTCGTGTAATGATCCGGGATGCTGAATTCTGAACCATTTGAAGTTTGTACAGAAGTTTCTGTGAAACACCACTGAGAAGAGAATTACAATAGTCAATACGAGAAGTGACTAATGCATGCACAAGAACAGCAGTACTATCAGCAGAAAGAGATGGTCGAAAACGTTTAATATTTTGCAAATGATAATATGTTGACCGTTTAATGTTATTTACATGTGTCTCAAAAGTGCTGTCAAGATGACACCCAGACACTTAACCAGAAGGGAAGGAGAGATAACAGAATCGTCGATAGTAAAACACAATTTTTGATGCATAGCAAAAACACACTGGTTTCCATGTTTTACATTTTCAAAATTTTTAATTCTGTATGATTTATAAGCTTGTTTCCTCATGGGGACCTAAAAATGGTCAAAATTTACTGGTATTACTATACTTGTGGGGACATTTGGTCCCCATAACGTAGTAAATACCAGTACACACACAGCCAGTAAATTAATCTGGATTTTCACACAATCACAAATTAATAATACCAATACCTTCACTGCAAACACGTTGCCATTTAGCCGGATTGACTTTTGCGGTGTCACTCATGACCATGAGTCTGTATGAATCAGCCTCAAGTCAGTGTAAGATGTGTGTGGTCATCGAGAGCCATTCACCTCAGTAACGAGTCAAGATTTTCATAAATGTGTTCTTTAGCTTGTCAATCGTGAAAAATATTTCAAATATTCAAGAAACCCCATATAAAAGGCATCATTCAATGTAACATTTTAAGTAATGCAACTGAATTATACTATATTGTTTTGCATTTTTAAATCCCTGCTGAATCCCTTCATCTTGTATAGCACTTCTGCAACATTTACCCTACTAATCAAAATGTTAGCTGTGTTGCTTAATATTTTTGGGGAAAACCGTGTTTTCCAGGTTAATCAGTGCAAGGTCCAACATGTGTGCAAATAATTTAAAAGAATGTCAGTCTTTATCCTATTTCATTGGGGTTATCAATGTTAAAAGAAACAAGTTGTGGATCAATCTCAGGAAATCTCATTGGTGTTACACTGCTTACATTTTATGTGAAATATCAAATTATAAATGGTATAATGTACAGATTTTATTCTTAAACTAGCCATACTTTGACATTATTTATGATTAGCAAGTATGCTACTTACCAAGAACTTTTGAGGGAGAAGTCAGAATTTTTTAAAGAATGACCCAATAATTATTAAAAATGTAAGTCATAAAATTGAGCCAAAAGCTGAAAATGATCCACTTCCTACTAAAAGTTATGGCACCAGTCACCTTCAAGTGAATTTAAGCTTTTATTAATTGAAAAGACTTGACAAATATTTCAAATAATTCCTTCAATTGCTCTCCTGTAATAGTCAAACTATAACCCCAGGCAATACAAGATTCATTAAAACATTAGATATGACTTGTTGACTAGAAAGGACAGACACGAAGAGTCATTTAATATTTTATTTGAGGACCATGCAATAGCCATTAATGGCTCTTGACATTTTTACAAGTGTAGATCCTTCATTACCTCTACATAGTACAAAATAACTTTAAGTTACTAAAAAAAAAAAAAAAAAAAGAAATAATAATAATAATAATAATAAGAAATACACCTAACAAAAAGGGGGAGGGCGGGGGAAAAAAAAAATATCCTGCACAGCATGTACATTTTACAACCTGCCTTGAAGAAATAAAGTTACTCGAACAGAACAATTAAAGATTAAGATTAGCAAAATGAAACTGCATTTACTGAGGGAATGCAGGAGGGGCCATGGGGAACTGCATGGACTGTGGCATCTGTTGGGGGTTGAAGGGGAATGGTGGAGGGTGGTTCATGCTGTTCTGAACGGCCCCTTGACTGGGACCAAACTGCTGGTTCTGATAGCCTTGGTTTCCATAGCCACCAGACTGATTGCCAAAGTTACCCTGTCCGTTACTGCTGTAACCCCCATTAAAGCTACTACTGCTGCTGCTGTTGTTGTTGTAGCCGCTAGATCCGTTTTGAGTCTTGTTTCCAAACACCTTCTTTTGCCCATAAGAGTCACCATTACGGTTGTCCTGGCTGTAGCTGTTGAAGTCTCGCCTGCTGCTGGAGTGGCGATCCCGGCGATCGTCCCTATACCCCCCACCTCGCCCTCCCCTTGAACGACCTGGAAAAGAAATGAGGAGTTAAACTGGAATTCGCCAACAGATCAGAAACTAAATCCGAGCCGTACCCTTTTAGAGAGATTATGAAGTACAAAACTGTCTGCAGTTAAACCACAGTTCTTGTATCTCACCAATTGGATTTACCTCCTCTGTCTTCGGCCATTTGGATGAGCTTGGGGTTTATGGCTTGGTTGGCCTCACGGAGGACAGAGACGAGGTCGTGAGCCTGTTTCATGTTGTTGGGCGTAAAGAAAGTGTACGCCGTGCCAGTTTTCTGACTGCGAGCTGTTCGGCCAATGCGGTGAATGTAGTCCTCGGAATTGTTGGGGTAGTCATAGTTAATGACAAATTTGACGTCCTCCACATCTGTTAAGAGAAAATGGACGTGCCATGGCAGGAATAGAGGAGTGCGGGTGCACACCGCCACAGCAGCGAGAATAATAGACGTTAGCAAGGGAAACAAATGAACGATAGGTCATCGACTTACCATGCTGAGGAAAGGATGGTTAAAAATCAGGACTTTAAGGATCCAAATGACAATTAACATTGTCCTCTATTAAAAGTGACAAGACAAACTGCTGCATCTTGCCAAGACTCAACTTGCTCAAAAACAAGACCGATTATAGGGCTTAAATTTAAGGCTGACGCAAGCTTTCCAACCAACCGGTGCTCACTTGAAAGAAAATATGATTCTCTTTGGCAGGACTCGACATGACTGAAGCCAGCAAAAGGAGGGCACGCATCGACCAGCCGGGTAATCGCATTCAGTGCGGAGGCATGTAGATTAAAGCAACTGCTCTCGATGGCAAAACACTAAAATTTAATACAAGACACTTCCTATTACGAAAACGCCCAGTCCTTAAACTTAAAAAGTTCAACAGTTCAAGCTGTTGCGCGAGAGCAGATGCGAGCAGGACGCAAGTGCGACCACCCAACGGCGCCGCACTCCTCCATGGTATGCCGCCCCTTGGATTACGCCCCAATCACGGAGCTCCGACCACCTCTGAATGCAATTTGATTGGCTGGCAGACAGGCAGAACTCCACAGAGGAGCTCCTTACCCCCTCCTGGTGAACCTGGACGCGTCATGCCAAGGTCCTGCCTCCAAGACTCCACCTTCAGGTGAGAGGGGCTCAGAAAGGCACAGCAGTTAAAAGGAAACGGCAGAACTTCATAGAAAACACAATATGAAATATTAAAGGACATATTAAGAAGGAATAACAAACCTAGTCCTCTGGAGGCAACATCTGTGGCAATGAGGATGGGCGCTTTTCCATATTTGAATTCTGTTGAAGCAGGAAAACAAGTCAAATCAAGTGAATTAACCAAGAACGAGTTGATGATCCGAGACCTTTATGGCGAACACGTACCATTGAGCACCCAATCCCTTTCCTGCTGGCTTTTGTCTCCATGGATACCCATTGCTGGCCACCTGCAATAGAAAAAGCCAATGAAGTTACTCCATCTGACATCCGAACAAAGCGATCGTAGCATGGCGAAGCAAAGGAGGTCATCTTACCCATCCCTACGCATCCTCCTAGTAAGGTCATCACACCTCCTTTTGGTCTCCACAAAGATAATGGTCTTGTTCTCCTTCTCGCTCATGATTTCCTCCAGCAGACGTATCAGTCTGGAAAGGAACGAGTGTGTCATGCATTGCCTCACAGAGCCATCAAAACCAATCTTTAGGTTACTCCTAATGTTCCCAGCACTTACTTGTCCTCTTTCTCGCCATCATTGCAAACATCAACAATCTGTAGGATGTTGTGGTTGGCGCTGAGCTGCAGAGCACCAACATTGATCTGTACATACTCCTTCAGGAAGTCCTCAGCTAGCTGCCTCACCTCTTTGGGCCACGTAGCACTCCACATTAGAGTCTGTCGGTCCGGCTACAGAAGGAAACGATAAGAAAAATTAACATTTTTCAAGAGATAACAGCTATGAGTACATTAAAATCCACCAAAACAATGCATACTCTAATTTGGTCCAAGATTTTCCGAATCTGAGGTTCAAAACCCATGTCAAGCATCCTGTCAGCTTCGTCCAGCACAAGATACGTGCATCTGCGCAGATTTGTTTTTCCGACTTCTAGGAAATCAATAAGCCTTCCGGGTGTGGCAATGCAGATCTCAACCCCTGAAAAAGCAGTAGAAACGTTAGACATTTAGCACACTATTAAAAAGCACTCCAAAGAAGTTCAAGCTCAGTTCCACTCATACCCCTTTCCAGGTCCCGGATCTGTGGTCCTTTGGGAGCACCTCCATAGATGCAGGTGGACTTGAGACGAGAAGCTTTGCCGTACTCTGCCGCCACCTGCTGGACTTGCTGTGCCAACTCACGGGTGGGAGCTAACACCAAGCACTAAAGAGAGAAACACCTGATTAAAAATGCCGATTTTAAGACACCGATTCGGATTTACGCTTGATGGATTGATGAACTTACAATGGGGCCATCTCCGTGCTCCAGGAATGGTTGGTGGTTTATGTGAACAATAGCAGGAAGCAAGTACTGTAAAAGAAAACATTCATTAAAACCTGTTAAAATGACTCACAACTAAACAATATGACAGGATGGTTCATAATCATCATACCGAGAGGGTTTTTCCCGAGCCGGTCTGTGCAATGCCGACCAAATCTTTGCCACTAAGTGCAACTGGCCACCCCTGAGCTTGGATGGGGGTTGGTTCAGTCCAGTTCTGTTTAGTGATCACATCCATTACATAGTCTACATAAAACATAACAAATGGTTAGTTTAACCTTGCAAAACTCAAATTTAATTATATATATATATATTAAAAAAAAAAAAAAAAAAAATCCACAATTCTTAAAGCAAGCATCAACTTACTCGGAAAGCTTGCTTCATGGAATTTCATGATGGGTTTGGGACAGTCTCGACCCTTCACTGTGATCTCTTTGGTCCTCCTGTAGTGTTCAACATCTTGCTGCAATACAAAAGACACGCCACACCTTTAAAATCTCCAAATAAGAGGGAAGTAAAAAAAAAACAAAAACAAAAACTTCAATAATTATAATCACAACCCACAATCGTGCATTTACTTACAGGTGACCTCCGAGCAACCTCATGGTGCTCCTGATAGAAGTTCTTCTCAAACTTGGGGAGCTCATCCAGGTTCCAGTGCTTTTTCCGCAGACGGTCACCTGGATTCCCAAACTTCTTGCCTGGAGGTGGTCCATTTCTGCTGCCTCCAAAGCGTGGGGGGCCACTGCTGTAGCTATTAGTAAATAAAAAGGCATTATTTTAGAACATTTAGGCTTAAATTAATTGGTGGACGCCAATATATATATAGTACCATGGAATGGTGCCATTACTTTAAGCACATTTCGGTGTTTGGGGGTATAACATCAACATTAAATACCCCCCACACACAAAAAAAAAAACATGTAAATTATGAGTACTACACTCATAAAGCAAAAATAAGTATGGTCGTACCATAGTACAGTGATGTGTAAAATGGCATTTCCGATAGATACGCCATTCAGTCATGTAGCACATCATTGGCTTACCATGGTAACATTGAAAAATAAAAGGTACGCGTGCTTTTGTACTTATTACCTGACAAAAACAACAAATGCTCGGTAAGCAAAACACAAAAGGTCTGAATAATAAATGACAGAAGCTCAGGTTTCGATTCACATCGTGAATTCTTTTCTGCGCCACGTTTTAACGCCGCTGCCATTTTATTTCCTACCGGCAGGAGACAAAGAGGAAAAAACCGGCCGGCATTTTATAACATCACAGCCACATGGCCCGACGAGGCCTTTAAACGATATAAACCTACGAAATTCATGTTAAATGTAACATGAACATACCCCTTTTCGACGTTTACGACATATTTTACAAATTAAAACAACAGACACGCTTTTTCCACGCGATTTTTATCGTGAAAATGGATACGTACCTACGCACCCTCTAATACACTAACACACATTCGGTCAGATTCAATCACACAACAAAACAAATAGTAAAATGATTCAATATATCGTGAAAATAACAGATTAACAGTCACAAAAATCAAATAAATTACAAAATTTGCATCGGATTAATATTTTTTAAATCATCACAAATCTTTCTTCGAAAAACCAAAAAATCTCTTACCCTCTGTCACGACCGCGGTCTCTGTCGGAATATCCTGGCATATTGTAATCTGAAATTATAAATTAAAAAATAAATACTCGGACGTTCCTTTTCTCCAGTTAAGCGCAGTGACGGTGCTTGTGAACGCCGACCACAACCTGAACTCGCAGAGCTTTATAGGAAGAGGAAGTGGCTTCCGGAAAATTGCTGACGTCTTTCTGACGTTCGCGCGTACTCGTCGCTGAGCATGCGCGTTTGGAGATTAGACTTGTGTTTTTAGGATGTTTTTAAGATCTGTTGTTTAATCCCTGCAAAAACTATTGTGAGGATACCATTATAAAACGGTGGTATAAGATGGTAATGCATGATTTGTATAATCATACTTCATGGTATTTAGATTGAACTTACCGTGGTACGTATCCAAAAACATGGCAGTATGATGGTACTTTATGTTCTTTTTTTAAATTAGTGAACAGTAGTCAATAACAATGCAAAACTTTGAATTTAATTGGCTGTAGAGTTAAGTGCTTTTAGAAAATCTATTAAATTCTGTGGAAGTCTCAAGTTATAATCATATGTAGGGAACCAAAAGACTTGAAAATGCTATTTCTTTTCCAGGTTTTAGGACTACAAACTAAAAAACTCCTAGGCTCGGTTTCACAGACAGGGCTTAGATTAAGCCAGGGATTAGGCTTTAGTTCAGTTGGGGCATTTAAGTAGCTTTTATAAGCGCGCCCTAGAAAAAAAAAACACTGGTGTGCATCTTGAGCACTGACATATTTTAAGATATTTCAGTGCAAGTTGCTTTCAGTTAAAACAGCTCAAATATGCATTTTAGTCTGGGACTAGACCTGTCTGTGAAACTGGAGGTTAGTTTAGTAGATAAATATAAATTGGGCCTATGTATGTTCATTTTATACTGTTATATATAGTTGTTTTGAGAGAATGAAATATACTGAATATGATTTTTACACATATATCCACAAATGTGTGTTTCTTTTGTGTTATTTCATAGCTCTGATAATTTAGGTGTGGTCAAACTTGTGATTGGTAATAAAAGCTATAGAGTACAATTCTATGTAGTAAACAAGCACTCTATTGGCAATGCTCTCATTTTGGGTTACATTACCTTGTGTAAAAGGTAAACCCCTGGTTTCACAGACGAGGCTTAAGCTAGTCCTAGACTAAAATGCATGTTTGAGCTGTTTTAACTGAAATCAACTTGTACTGACATATCTTACAATATGTCAGTGCCATTGTTTTGTCTCAAGATGCACACCAGTAATGTTTTTTTCTAGTGTACATTTATAAAAGCTACTTAAATATCCTAATTGAACTAAGGCCTAATCCTGGTTTAGGCTAAGCCCTGTCTGTGAAACCAGGCCAAAAAGTTAAGTCTGACTAGACCTGACAAATCAAGTCTTGACACCTAGAATACTTGCTAAAAGTGGAATATTTACACCTCTCCCTGCTTTTCAAGATGGAGAACAATTTCTTTCTTATTCTAATAGGGGCATCAGCCCCTTTGTTCCAAGATGAACAGCCCACTTTGGTGTCACAAAAAGATTGTGAAGCACTCTGATACTCTTTTGCCACACTACTAAACCTAATACTACAGTATTTGCAATCATTCTTATTGCAGTTAAAATAAGGTAAATAAACTATGCATCAAGGATGTAACCCTTTTAACGGAGAATCCCAATGGTCACATAGAGATTCTGCTCTCTTTAACTCAATTACTTAAATGATTGTTTGATACCTCAATGAAGGAATAATTAAAGAATTGTTTTTTTTGCATTATTTGGACACAGTCATACAGAACCAGGCGGCCACAGTGATCCCATCAGGAAGGCAAGTTTAATCAGATCTAATTACACACAAAAATAAAACACTCTTACAAAAAAATGATAGTGTGTGTTACATTTAGCAAATTGCACCGGTCAGCTATGAAAGTTAAAAGTGTTGCTAGTAAATCATGCTATAAAGGAACGACCCTCTTAAAGTCAGCAGGGCATCCAGTCCATATGGAGGCCTATTTAACTATACAATAATAATAATAATAATAAAAAAAAGATTAAAAGAAGAGAAAACGAAGAGATCTTTGTGTGTGCACCAGATTTAAATGAAATATATAATCATTCTATCCATAAAGAGTTTGGTAAATAGATTTTTTTTGCCTATTATATACAGCCATTATATAGTGTGTGTGCAAAATGTTTTTTTTTTCTTTCAAATCTAATTAAATTAAAAGATAAATGACAGTCAGAGACCCACATATATGAACAATATTCTATAACTATACAAAGCACCATCTCAGAATATTTAACTGATCCATCCAGAGGCTTTTTTATTTTTATTTTTTTCACCTTCTTTCACACTCAAATTTATATATATATATATATATATAAAAAAAATGTAACAAAAGATGTATAGCTCATTTTCAGCGTATGCAAACTCTTAACAACAGTCCATGGTCATAGAGGATTGCTATAGACAGGCAGCATCTCAGAAACATTCAACAATATATATATGTATGTATATATATATATATATATATATATATAAAACTGCATTTGTTTATTTATGCAGTTTCTTTTAATAATCCTGAAGAAACAGGTTTTCAAGCTGTGCATTTCAGAGGCTTACAAAGAGCACATTAGACATGCTTTTGTTGTTTTCTGCTAGATTTACACCTAAAGCTGATGTATTCCTATAAAAGATAGAATTGTTTCTTGTTCTTTAGTACAGCGATCCTCCTTGCAGTTCGTCTGTAACACTCACTGAAGGCCAGTGACATTTTTGCATGGTAAAAAGTTCAGTAAATTGGTACTACAATGGGTTAATAATAAATCACAAAAATAACAAATGATATAGACACTCCTCTCCCTTGATTTCCATGAGGGGTAAACAATTGCATTTACTTCTTTTATGAAAAAAAAAAAAAACAACAAAAAAAAAAACAGCCCAAAACAAATGAGAAGGTATGAAATGGAAGACATTTCACGTCTCATTAACATGCTCATACATATTCATCATATTTAAATCTTTTAAAGGGTTCAGTTGACATCTGAGACAAATTAGAATTCCATTACCAAAAAAAGTTGACACCAATAATGCATAATAAAATGTTTTTCTTCACAATTTGTCGTTTTCTTTAAAAAACAAACAAACAAAAAAGATGGAATTTGTCAGACATTCAAAGCAAGCCAATGCCAACCTCACTGAAGCCTTTTTCAATGGGCACATCCTTTTTTAAAACTTCATTTTTTGCTCTGGAAACATCGGCAACGGTTCCTACGACGATGCCAATATATTATATCTGTATAATTTTATTCTTTTCACCTTGTCCTCTCACACTGTATAAAAATAAAGCTAGACTACCTACCTACCTACCTAAGAATTCATGTATTCGTTCGTTCACTTTCATCAAGCTTATGAGTCGGACTGCGTATGACACCAGTCTCGGGAATGAAGCACAGGTAGTCAAAATGGTGTCCGGTGTAGGGCAGCCCAAAAGAGGCCAGCGGAGCCCAGTTCCCTGATCGAAAGGAAAGTCATCTCGCGGCTTGCTAAAGTCCAAGCAAGCCGAAGATCAGCACCCTGTGCAACAAGAAAAGTTCCAAAGTCCCAAATGACCAACTTTGCAGTATTTTCGTTGACATTGGCATCTTCCTCTCGTCTCGTCTTCGGTAAGGACAGTAGTGCTTCTACGTTAGCTTATGCCGGAACGCTTTTGTTCTGCGTGCCCCGCTAAAGTTCGGCCTCTCCTAAAGTCTAGTCTGTGAAAATGCTACATGAAATACTGTTAATATGTTGTCTTAATGCTAAAAATCAAAGTATGGAGTTAAAGAAAAAAAAAAAAAAAAAAAAGAGGAAGAGGAGGTTCCAAAATAGTGAGTAAAAGAGTTACTAGCAGCTGAAAAGATCCACTGTTTTCTTCTCTTCTTTTCAAATAATGCAGAAAGATCTGTATAGCAGCATCAGGCGTTGAGTGCTGCGGTATAATCCACCCTTCCTCAGCCCTTCCGTCTGAGCTTCCCCGTGAGGCCCACACGTCTGTCGGCTGACTGACAGGTCTGTCCCGCCTGGAGAAAGGTTCCTCTGCGAGCGCCAGCCGCAGACGATCATTCCACAGCGAAGCCGCAGGTCTCCTCGATGGCCGTCAGCAGTTTGTCGTAGAGTTTATCGTAGCTCTCGTATGGAGGAATGTCAATACGGTTGAAGCTGAGGCGAAGTTGAAAAGAAACAAATAGCATTGGTGAATTAGAGTGCAGAAAATGTTAGTAGTTTGTAATAATGACCGATTTATATACTGTTTAGTACTTGACACTTGAGATTATTGTATCAGGTGAAACCATTTAACACAAGTGTTAGCTCTTCCATGCATCGGCTTCAAAATCTACGGACAGCTATGTTCATTTCTGTTTTAAAATATATATTTTTTTATCTATACACTACCATTTCAAAAGTTTGTGGTCTGTAAGATTTTTTAATGTTTTTGAAAGAAGCCTCTTTCAAAGGCTGCATTTATTTGATCAAAAATACAGTAAAAACAGTAATATTGTGAAATATAATTACAATTTAAAATAACTGTTTTCTATATTAATACATGAAGAGTTCAGATGCAAAAACCTCTGTCTGACGTGTTTTCTTTTAAATTAGCATTTTTTTTTTTTACCATGCTCCTAGGTTCAGTAGTTTCACTTTAATGGCAATGAAAAGTAGTTTCACTTTAATGGCAATGAAAAGGTTATTAGTCAGTTATTGAAATGCTTTATTTTCAAAAATGTCACTTTAGTCAATACATTGGTATTTAACAAATTTGACTGTCTTTTGCTGCAAAACCAGCTAAGTCCATGTGTGCTTTTTCGCAAAAACCTCTAAGTCCACCTCTGTGGACAACAAGACATAGTAAAACATCTGTTTCTGTCAGTTTTACAGCAGCATAAAGAACACTGTTGTGTTTACTTGCTTCTTGCGAAATCGTGTCATTGCCACTGTAACAATAGACAAAACATGATAAAAACTTGCAGCTTGGCATTTGAAAGCGGCTCATACGCACACCATCATTCATCTTGACATCATATGATTCGATTTGCATCTTCTGATTGGTTCTTCTGTGGACTTAGTGGCTTTTGCTGACAAAGGGAAGTGGCGTTTAGTGGTTTCTGCCAACAAACCGGTATTTCTGAATGGGCTGACGCTGGGAAATTAGCGGATTTGAAGCGAAAGTATTTGATGAACGTATACTATGTGTGGAAAGCATTCGCTCAATATCATTAACTCATTTTTGACGGAGGTGGTGTTTAGCGGCTTTTGCATCTGAACTCTTCACATTTAAAATGTAATTTATTCCTGTGATGTCAAAGCTGAATTTTCAGCATCATTACTCCAGTCTTCAGTGTCACATGATCCTTCAGAAATCATTCTAATATGATGATTTGCTGCTCAAGAAACATTTCTTATTATTATCAATGTTGAAAACAGTTGTGCTGCTTAAAATTAAGGAAACTTTGATTTATTTTATTCAGGATTCTTTGATGAATAGAAAGTTCAAAAGAACCACATTTATTTGAAATAGAAATCTTTTGTACACTATTTTGTAAGTGACACTTATGTCTTTACTGTCACTTTTGAGCAATTTAACGTGTCTTTGCTGAATAAAAGTATGAATTTCTTTCGAAAACATCTTACTGACCACAAATGTTTGAATGGTAGTGTATAATACTTTAAATATTTCTACAATTTAATAAAAAGAAAATGAAAAAACATAAAATGATAATACAAATTTTGTATGTGTCACTGCTCTCTAAATATTGCCATTGTCCTTTGAAAAACCAATATTGTTTGACCACTAGTTTATAGAAATGTGCTTACCAAGTGTGTGCTTTGGGCAGGTTGTTGGTGCTGGCGTCAATCTGGTGAATGGTGAAGAGACGTGGTCCAGCAGCACCTGATCATACAGCGTTTTAGTACAAACATACATGTATGATTTCAAGTAAGAAAGAAACTTTGAACTTGATCATATTTCCAGGATAGACTAGTTCAAAACCATTGCAATAATAAACATGATTTGAAACCCTAAAAAAGACTATCTATCTATCTATCTATCTATCTATCTATCTATCTATCTATCTATCTATCTATCTATCTATCCATCATAAAATAGATTAGCCAATGTTATATGTATCAAACTGATGTAACTGTACACAAGTCTGAGCTTCTTTTCCAGATCCTGAATGAGAAACTGGTGACCTCAGGTACCTTGCAGGGCTTTGAATCCTTGCAGCGGGACTCTGGAGGAGCCGGTGACAAACTGCAGCAGTCTGGCTCTCCGCTCCTCATCGTACGACTCCACGGCCCGCCAGAACCACTTCACGATGTTACTGTCAGGCGTGCAGTGCTTCAGACGGGTGTTTGACTTCCAGTCGTTGATATCGATCTTCCCCAGTCCACACACAATAAGCTGAAAGCAAGAGAAACACTTGAACCCTGCTCACTGTTATGGTTGGCAATGGCAATTATGAAGGACTGATGTTTTCATACCTCCAACTCTTTCTCATCAAACGCCTTGAGTAGGTGTTGTGGGATGACCTCATTAAACCCTTTCTGCAGGGCCAGGAACTGAGCCTCGATGCCCCTCAGGAACCGCCAGTTCACATACAGCCTGTGCAAAAACAGGCACAAAACATTACAACTCTGTAGAGACACATTAGAACGGGAGGAGGAAGGTGTTGAAAGACAGCTCAACCCCACGCTCACCTCACATACTCCTTCTTGGTGTCCTGGGTGACGGGGATGCTCTTGCCGTTGGGTTTCAGCTCATGCTGAATGATCTCTCCGTATGCATTGTGTTCTACGCAGAACGTGTGGTCCAACACCCCCGTGATGTCATTATCTCTAAATACACAGAGAAGAAAAAAAGGTTAATTATTCTTATATTAATTATGTATGCATTATAGACGTTTTCCACGGTTACGCGCCTGGCCCGAAGTTAACTGTGTAGTCTGTGTTTGTTGAACGGGTCTGGTAGTAACTTTGTCGAATTTAAGTTTGGCCAAGTAACGGTTCTTTTCTTCTACTGGTAACCCAAAATAATACTGGCTAGACATAGTTTTAACTGGCTAGCTAATATAATTTACTTGCCATTTATTTTGCTTGTTATCAGAAATAATCTACTCTAGAGGGACTCTGTTGTTATTGATTCTTTGTGGAAGTCTACCGGAAGTTAAGTTAAGTTTGGGCCACAAAATGTTTGTTTATGTTGTTGCCGTTGAAACCATCTCTATCTATCTATATATATATATATATATATATATATGGTTTCAACGGCAACAACATAAACATTTGAATTAATTGGATAAATAAATTATGCAACATAAAAAAATTCTATAATAAAATTGTAATTGTATTTTATATTATATATATATATATATATATTATGTTGCATAATTTATTTATCCAATTAATTCATTTTAATATTAATTGAAAGACTACATGAAACTTCACATCTCAGGACTAAACTGAATGATATAATGAAGACAAAATTTGATTAAAACTGGTGATTAAAATGATCAGTTATATTTTATATATAATAAATAGTTTTATTTACACATTAATATAAATAAAATTTTATAAAATGTTTGTTTTTTTCTCAACTATCAATACATCTACACTTTATACTATTATATATATATATATATATATACTATATATATATATATATATATATATATATATATATACATATATTATATTATACTATTACGTAATTATGTTATAATATAATTATAACAATACATTATAATTATATTTTCTTAATATTATTATTAATATTACGAAGCATAGACATATTTTTTTATCACGCATCATTCCAGGCCCTCTTTTGCTGAAAATATGGACAGAGTAATAATTGTATTACAGTTAATTTTTGAGTGTATGTTGTACTGTACGTATGGACGTATAAAGCACACTGACAGGATCCAAACAAGGCTGTTGTGGAGGTCTGGATCCACTGACTCCATGTCATCCAGAGTGATGGGTTTCCCAAGCAACTGCTTGTAGAAAGGCAGAGTGAAGCCTCCGTCTATATAGTGGCCATGGAAAACAGCCATTCCCATAATCCTCCCGACAAAGTGGAAATAGGACAAATGCTCCTAAAAAACAAATAAAAAAGAAAACATAAAAGGTGAGTGTTTTTTGTAAAGTGCTTGCATTTAATCAATATCTGCTTCAGCTCCAAGTCCACTCACCGGATTAACGGCAGAGTCCGGGTTGATCTGTAGCGTGTAGATGTCGTCTCGTGAATACTGGAACAGTCCATAGTATGGATTTAACATCTCGTGCGACAGCAAGTATAACCACTCCCTATGACATAAACACACATATTGGCACAAACTATTAACAGACATGGCCCACTGTAACACTGTTATACTCAAATTCTACCACTAGATGGACACACCAGCTTTAAAAGTCAGCAGGAAACTGCATTCATAACCCATTTTACTGCCATACTGTGGTATATGTATTAGTTGAACAGGATACCACTCAAAAATGTATGCTGAGAGAGTTTATTTTATCCATCTGGACTTGATTGGATTGTGAAAAGTGTAACAGGTGGTTCATCAGGGGAAAAGGAAGGTCATTTCAGAGGTGGAGGAAGTTACAAATGTGCATCTTTCATCAAAATTACAAAGACATTTTTCTTTTGAATAATGTTCACAGATGATTCATTCACAATAAGACCAGGAACATGTATTGAGGAAGAAAACAAGCCAATTTTAAGATCACAATCAGTTTTAAAAGGTACACTATGTAACTTTTTTTTTTTTTTTAAATTAACAAAATTTAAATAATGAGTCAATACATAATCAATCCTTCTTCCAAAATGTGTTTTTGTCTCACCCTGATTCACTCTGGTAAGTCTATTATAAGCGTTTATATTTTAGACCTGGCTGGATGGTTTTGAAATGTTTTAAAAGCGACATGGAGATGGTGTTTTTATGACTTAACAGGCGAGTAAGGTATTTTATTGAATAGATAAATTGCCATATGTAGAGTTCATTGTGAAGGGTCATATACATCCGCACAGTCACACAGAGCCAAAGCACAACCAAAACAATGTTCTTCTGCAAAATGCATGCAGTTTTGTTTTTTAACCACTAGAGGGACATAGTAAATCTTTAAGCTTGAATGTTTTTTGCTCAGTATCAAACTCATACCTAGCGACTCCACCATAGTCGAGACCTTCCTCTCCTCTGAACTTGACCATCAACCTCTTCCACAGGTCCTTCGGCCTCATCTTCATCACTTGCCGGTATGATTCCTGAGGAAATAGTAGAGACACAGAGATTAAATTTATGAATGGTTACAGAAAGGTCACAAATCTTTCACAACTGCATTATACATAAGAATATAACATTGCACCAGTCATCTGTATGGTCATACATGGATTGATATGGAAAGTTCACACTAAGGGCTTAGAAAATACTAATTTCAAACTTCTTTTGCTTCACATAACTGTCATGGGTCATAAATAAAATTTTCTTTGAGTATATGCTGGTGTTATTTTAGTATCAGAGATACTATTATAGATTTTATTCATAGTTTGAATTTTTTTTTAGATTTTTAGTTAAAGTTTTTGTTGGGTATTGTCATTTTTATTAGTTATTGTTGTTTTAATCGGTCTAAATAGTTTTATTCATTTTTATTTCAGTTTTAGTTTCATTAGTACATCAAATTAAACTAAATGAGAAATGATTCCTTGGCAACTAGCTGAAATAGAATAAGTTTAACATTTTCTAACTATTTTATTTCAGTTAATGTTTATTTTATTTCAAGCAAAAACAGTTTAGTTAACTATAATAACTGTGGCACAAATGCCTGTGCGTATCCAGCTCAACACCCTTAAACACCCCAAAGCAGATGACCAAACAGATGCACAGACCAAAAATCACTTCCAGCTGAGCGAGGGGGGATAAATGTTTTTCCAACAGGCCTGAGATGAGGCTCAGAAGCGTGTGAAGTACATGTCACACGCATTAGCTGAACTCAGCAGGGTGTTTGCTGCATGCTAATGAAGTTTAACATCATGTCTGATGCATTACGGCTTTTTCCACACGCAAATTGATTTGAGGGTAACATCCAGCAGAGCTCAAAGGCCTTTACGGTAAAGGTTAACCTGGCCTTCGGGCTTTGTCACTGCTATTAAAGGCTGGTTCAGTCTGACAGGTGTTACTGGTGCAACAAACACCCTCGAAACGACAACAGAGATCCCATCTGCCTGCTTGCTGATGACACATCTCAGAGCTGACAACTGAGTCAACATGAACTTGGATTCTGCTTTTTTGTGATTGGTTGAGAGGTTGCGGGGTATGCAAAAAAACAAAAAACAAACAAACAAAAACACACATAGACGCACAAAAAACAATAAAAAAAGCCCAAAGAAATGGAGAAATGTGTTTTATTTGTTTTGGCCACTTGACTTTCTACTGGATAGACATGCAGTAGAGAGAATAAAAATGATGGTGAAAAGAGGCAGAAACAGGACGGTGAAAAACATCATGAGGTGGATTTGAACTTGAGTATAAATAAGTATTAAACCTTTTTATTTTTCAGTATTTTAGCCTTGTTTTACAGTAAAAACATCTAAATATCTAAATACTTGAGAAGCAAAATGACAAGATGAATTTAATGAAATTTAGGGAGGTTTATGCTTTTTTCACATTTTTAATTTGCCAATGGGATAAAAAAAAACAAACAAAAAAAAACTTAATTTAATTTTTCATAGATTACTCTAAGAAAAATGCTTGATGTAATTTTTCTTAGTGAGTAAATGTATTTTGTTTTAATAATATAGAGATATTTTTACAAGAATAGCCAAAAATACTGATGTTCAAATTTTTAATAGCGTCTCTGATTTAAACCATTTGCTTAAACAGCAGTACAGCTGGTGAGTTCGATTCATTTCTATGAATCAAACTGTCTGTTTCAGTGAACTGATTCAAAACTCTGATTCAATGATTCATTTGCATTGCCACCAAAATGTTCACAGAAGTCTCTACATGATATTGTTCATATATTAAAATGTTTTAGTAATATATCTGTAGGCAAACATTGCTATTTTTACTATGTTTGGTTAGATTGGTGCATATAAACAAAAATTATTTAATATTCCTTCTAGTGTGAAAAATAGTTATTTTTAACTAGATTTTTACTGTTCTAGTTCCAAAATTAAACATTTTTAATCTATATGGCTACAATTGTTGATTGTTCTGATTGTTCCTCTGATTAAAAAAACCCCCTCATAAATACATAAATATCAACACTACCATCCTAAAATTTGGGGTCGGTAAGATTTTTAAATGTTTTTTTTAAAGAAGTCTCATGCTCACCAAGGCTTTTGATCAACGTAATGCATTCTTGCTGAATAAAAGTATTGCTTTCTTTCAAAAAAAGAAGAAAATCCTACTGACCCCAACCCTTTGAATGGTAGTATATAGATACATCTTGAATATTGTCAAAAGGCAGAAATATAACCAAGTCCTAATTATAAGCTGTGTTTAATGTTTGCAAATATATTTCCTGCAGAATTTCCTGATTATTTGATGCTGTATCTTCCTTAATCCATTCATCAGTGTTGAGTTTAGAGTCTCACCTCAAAGATCTCCTCACGCGAGACCTCGATGCGGCAGTGTCCCGCCTGAGGCTGCTGCTGGGATAGCTCCTGTCTCAAGATCTTCAGTTTCTGCACCAGATCTCGCTTGTACTTGGGCACCGTGAGACATTCGGGGTCCTCTGGGAGATTTCCGGGAGACATGACAGACTGGGCCTGCTCCTTCAGCTGTCCGGGACGACTGCGGAGAAAGAGCGAGGGGAAAAGCGAAACAGGGAGAATAAATAGAGATGAAACATTCTGTCAGCACGCATGCATAAACACTGATGTCTGACCCCATCTTCACCCTTGATGCCAGAGCAGCGTCGCCCTTTCAGTGCCAACTCACAGGTATGTCACGCCAGCGCCACACAAAATGAGCTTCTAAATACAGGAAATGAGGACACAAGTTCATTTCACATGCTCCAACATGGTTCTGAACTGATATAATGCTGAATACACAGTTGGCTCCAAGTATTTGGACACTTTTGAACACTTAAAATGTTTAAATGTCATTGCATTAGAATACCGAATGTCAAACGATGAGGCATCGGCAAACAAATGCTGCTTGAGCATAACTAACTTCACAAACTTCAGTGCTTGTCGAATAAAAATGGAGTGAGAGGGCAGAGGTATGTTCATATGTAGCACCCAAAAATACAAACGAAGTGAAGTGTGCAAACATTCATCCATAAACGACACATTCCTTAATATGAAAATACACGCTCACTTCACATATCACTCCATACACACTTCACAGACACTCTCAGACTCATTTATCCATGTGACACCATGATCCTTGCGCTCGTTCTCCGTCTGCACGTGACCCACATTCCTCAAATATTCCCTTCCTCCCATTCTTTTTCCTTGACACACAGAAACTCACTTCTCTTTGCCTACAGTTTTCTAGCTTCATCCTGCATTTACAGCACTTAAAGGGTTAGTTCACCCAAAAATGAAAATTCTGTCATTAATTACTCACCCTCATGTCGTTCCAAACCTGTAAGACCTTCATTCATCTTCAGAACACAAATTAAGATATTTTTGATGAAATCCGAGAGGTATCTGAACCACACATAGGCAGCAACGTCATTGCACCTTTTGAGGTCCAGAAAGGTAGTAAAACTGTTAAAATAGTCGACATGACTGCAGTTGTTCATCCTTAATGTTATGAAGCGACGAGAATACTTTTTGTGCGCAAAAAGAAAACAAAAATAACGACTTTATTCAACTCTTTCTTCTCTTCCCTGTCATTCTCCTATGCTGTTTACATTGTACAGACAGCGCAGCGCTTCCAGGGTCCATGTCAGAACGCCAACTCATTATTGGGCGACGCCGTACATGTGAGCAACACACGACGCATACATGTGATGTTGACGCAGGAGCCGGCCAATAATGAGTCGGCGTTCTGATGTAGAACCCGGAAGCGCTGCACTGTCTGTGGTCACGTTGACTATTTTAACGATGTCTTTACTACCTTTCTGGGCCTTGAAAGCTGCAATGACGTTGATGCCTATGTGTGGTTCAGAAACCCTTGATTTCATCAAAAATATCTTACTTTGTGTTTCGAAGAGGAACGAAGGTCTCACGGGTTTGGAACGACATGAGGGTGAGTAATTAATGACAGAAATTTCATTTTTGGGTGAAATAACCCTTTAACTGATCTAAAATTAGGTGTGAATCTGAATCAATGTGTAAACAGCTTAGATCAGTTCTTACTGCTACTTTGTATAAACAGCCTGATGTTCATTATAATATACAAGCAAAAATAGCTATGTTTCCATCACCCTGTTTTTATGTGCATTTTGAAGTATTGCATCAGAAACGAGTGATGGAAACGCCCAATTTCGAAAAAAAAAAAAAAAAATCCCTTAATTCGCAAAAAAGTTGCAGGTGGTTTTTGACTTGTGCGAAAAAGTGTTAATGTGAATAATGGGAGATGGAAACACATTTGCCGAATAAATTCTGACGTAGCGAACATTAAACAGACTAACCGTCTGTTTCCGCTGATGGTGTTGTAACAGACATGTTATACATTTATGTTTGATTCTGTTATGACGCGTTAATTCTGGATGTACTGGAACTCGTTGTGTATGTGTGTGTGCAGTGCATATTCCCTTTGGTGCTTGCCGTAGAAAGACAAGAGTCATGTGCACTTTTGTACTGGAATGTCGCGGGTTTTTCGGGGTTGTCCTCTCACGTGTGTGACGCTTAATAAAGTCGAGAAGAGTTCAGACGGCTCTCGTTTATTGTTTTCTTATTCATAAGTGTTTAGGCGAAGCTTTCATGAACGCTCGGTCACAGTGTTTTATTTACTGTTGGTTACAAGGTTACTATACCACCGTCATCCGCTCGAACAACTCGATGGAAACGCACCTTATTTGCATTCGTTTTTCTTTGTTTTTTTGCAAACTTTGAAAAGATTCGCTTCACCTTTGGATGGAAACCCAGCTACTAATTCATGGGTCAATGACAAATAATGAGAAGATGTAAAAGAAGTTCTTAAGGCTGATTTATACTTCTGCGTCGGACCTACGCGGGAGCCTCTGCACCGTAGGCTATGCGTCTGTTTTTATTTATACTTCTGCGTTGTTGTCCGCGTCGACGTGCATGCAGACCACTAGTAGGCAGTGTCCGCGGACATGTTGAGTATCAAGGCAAAAGCCGAAGAAGAAGCAGCTTGTCATGTAAGTTGTCAGAGAAGCTTACAAATAGAAGCGGCAAATAGGTAACGACTTTTGTTGCAGTATGACTGCATGTGTCCCCTGAAACAGAGCATTTTTTTCATTCCTATGGAAGTTGAAAACGCTTGCTCTTCTCCGATTGCTCCGTGCCAGTTTTTTGACCTGAGGGAGGGGTTCTAGCAGACCAATCACAGCGCTTGCGGTCCGCGTAGAATTGACGCGTTGTTACATTTTTGAAGAGGTGCACGTCAGGCTACGTCGTAGGCTACGTGTGCTTTTTTTTTTTTATTTTAAAGCATATATTGGAAGGTCAATTTTAATTAATTTTCTTTTCTTCTTTTTTTATTTGTTTTTTTTTGTTTTTTTTTACAATTATCTTTTTTAGCCATGAATATTATGTAGTTTTCTTAGGGTTACTCCATTTGACTGGGTGAAAAAAGGCAAAATATCTAATATTTAAAAAAAAAAAAAACTTTCAGTTGGTGTATAAAAGTTTTTCAATTAAATATTAATATTTTTAAATATTTATATTAATAATAATAAAGATAAGAGATTGTGCCACATTACTTATATATGTTTTTTTTTTTTTTTTTTTTTACAAGAAATTCTGCCTGTCATTATAATCTCTGATAATGATTTGGTCATTTATTACCTTATAATCACTTTTTTAACATTAAGGACAACAACAACAACAAAAAAATAATTAATAATTATAATTAATAATTAATAATAATAATTAAATTAATTTTATTTAAAAAAACTTCATTAAATAAGATTAAAGCTACTATCTGTAAGAATTGAATATTTAATGTATTTTTGAATAATAAACACTTTTTTGACAGTAATCCATTAGTGGCCCTTGAAATGCTGGATGTGGATCATGAGGGTGGATCCATCAAAAGACAACAGCAGCTCAAGCATGCACACACGCACAGCCATGACAATCACCCACCCGCCTGAAGCTCCCATCACGCACTTGATCGTGAGATCATAAAGCCATCGAAGCTGAGAGGAAAGCACACAGCAGAGAAGATTTTTGCCAGATGACAGCGAGGTGAGAATTTCTGCACTGATATAAGGCAGATGTTTGACAGATATCCACATAATCTATCTGATACCCTTTCCAAAAGTGAGACAACTGCAGCGCCAGGAACGTTTACACTAACTCGCTTTGACAGTTAGTTTGCTTTGAGGGATGACGTCTTAATGCAAATGATCTGTTTGGACTGATGTCTGGTATGCAAACATGGCGATACAATATTAAATCAAAATCTAAGTAATGATACGATAATATTGTGGTTTTGTGTGTTTAGTCTATAATTATTTAAAGCTGTGGTAAACTGCACACTTTTACTATTTGTTGCTCTATTATCTGCTTTACATTCATAGTTCGTTCAGAGTTTTGATTTTGGTAAAATAGAAATAATTCAGTGTGTGCTGACCTAAAGCTAAAGTACATTTAGCTCTGAATGGTGGACAACCTCGTTTCACAAAAACAGAAAATAATCACGTGGAAAACATCAACTAAAAACATTGTTTCTTGCTGTACTATATATAGTATCAGTGGCAAAACTACCAACCAAAGATTTATTTAGATTATCAAATGACTAAATATCTCTTGTACTACTGTCAAAAAGCGAAACAGACCTAATGATAGACCGATATTTGTCATGATTAGCGGCATTGTATTGAAGACTATAAAATAGAAGTAAAATATGTAAAAGAAAAAAAAAACAAAAAAACTGTAATTTCTTCTTTTCTTCTTTTACAAAAATCAAGGATTTTTTAGTCATTTTTTAGTCCATCTGATCTTGTAAAAAGGTCAAAATATATTAAAAAAAACAACAACTTACTAAAACACTGCTTTCTGCATGTGACTGACTGATTTGGTGGTATAATATTACTATATTAATAACCTAACCCTAACTAAATCAAATTTGCTTCACTACTTACATTTCTTGTTTTAAACTTAAAATTTTACCTTGTTTATCTTTATTTTTTAGTCTTTATTTCATACCATCGGGTGATACCTATATCTGCTTGGTTGATTAACAGGTTTAAGTTTTAAAGTGTGAATTTCTGTTTTCAAATATTTTTAGACATTTTGAATGCTGCAAAATGTTGGAAATGGCCATTGAAAAAACCATATTGATAAACGTCAATCCAAACATCCCAGTTGACAGGTGGATGCTTCACATTGCGGTTAAGATACTATGCAGGTGCAACGATTCATTTGCAAGATCCTACGTGAACTGATATTCCCCAACTTCTGTGATGCCATTCATGCATGCCGTACCCCACCGAATATTCTTGTTACTGCAAGAACAACACGAAGTGGGAAGACGGAATGTGGGACACGTCCTTTGATCTGTCAGGACAGGAAAAGGGAAACTCGATCTCTCCCCATTAACGCATTCCTCTGGCTCACGCGACACACACAAATACACATGCACGGTCACGCGCATACAGATGAAAAATCGATAAACTGCTTCAACTGCAGAAATTCTTATTCATTTCTTACCTGCTCTGAGCCTCAACGGCACCACGGGAGCCATTCGGACTGGGACTGTTGGAGAAAACGTGAGACAACGGGATGAGACTTGAGCAATATGACTATGTCATGCACATTTCAGGGCTACTTCATGTCTTTAGTGGTTTCTAGGTTAAACGGTGTCTGGTTCTTTCCGACAAGGACTCACTTTAGGACGAGGTGCAGGTTAGCAGAGAGACGCGGGTCCGTGAATTGTGTGGTTCGGTTGTTGTGGTCCACAAAGTACACCCGTCCTGTGGCAGTGTTCCTTATCTCCCAGCCTGGAGGCAGCGGACCCAACTCCTCACAATTTACATTACTGAGATCCCTGCGGAGAGAAAGATGGAGAACCGTTTATCAGTTCTAGCACACAAAGCAGTAGTTTTGTCCCTGATGAGATAAGAAATTGTTATGATATATGCAGAGAACTGGTTCACAATTGGACATTACCGTATAAATGCACATAGTACAAGATAATATTTGGAGTATATGTCTACTTTAGCTGGAGGATTCCCCAAAATGGAAATTTTAGGTTTCATGAGTTGATTTTTATTAAAAATATTTTCATCATTTCAACTTGTCTAGGAAACTTTTTACCATTTATTTCTGTGACTTTTCAAATGCCTTTTATGTACAGATTTTTTATTTTTATTTTACCCTTACCCCAGACCCAGAATTTTTTAAAGACATCTTAAAGTATAAAAAAACATTACTGAAAAAAATTGTACCATGATGATCGTGATTTGACGGAAATTAAATTTGTTCGTGATAAAAAATCAATGCAAAAAAAGTAAAAAAAAAAATGCCTAGCCATCACTTAAACAGTGCTAAAACAGTTTAAATATATTGTAACATGGTCCTTAGACTGAAGTTTAAGTAAGAGTGAGAGGAAGACAAAAACATAGCAAGAAAACAGACAAAACAATGGTCGAAAAGAGAGAAAGTAAAAACGAACGAGACAAAACAAACTTCAGAGATGTTGATTAGAGGCTCCTGATAAACATCATCAAACTAACAGAGCAATAAATGTGCAGCGCAGCAAAAATGCTCAATGTCAACTCAGAAAATACTAGAAAAATAAGCCATAGCAACATTTATTTTTTTCAATCATGTTCCACTCTCAGATGAATGACAAGCAGCCTTGCCTACACAAATATAGGCTAAACGGACCCCTCATAAAGCTCCAAGTTTCTCCAAGTTCATGTCTTCTCAGATTTTGTCCTAACCAGTCGCAACAATCAATAGCATTGAGTTTTGAGACATTTTTTGACAAATATCTCATTTGTCAAAAATCACATTCTACAACACAGCTGTATATTAAACCGTAATGTTTTGAATGTTTAAAAAAAATGACTTCATGTGTTGCATTTGCTTAGAAGCGCAGGTTTCCAACCAAATTCAGTATAAAATATTAGTTAAAAAAAGTTAAGTTAAATAATTTTAATAACATTAAAGATGTAAAATACACAAAGGTAAAGGGGGTACCTGGGCACTCTGGGGTCATGCCATGTGCTGACGCCCGTCTGTGTGTGCAGGAAGTAGACCTGGCCCTGCTGCGTTGTCCGTTGCTCTGTGAACAAACACCAGGGGGCACCATCCGTCATTTATAATGTGAAAAAAAAAATGAGGAGGGTTGAATACTAGCATTGTTTTTGTGTTTGTGTGTGTACAGTAGTGATACTTTCATTGTTTCACTTTCAGTTTGATTTACCGTATGCTTATCTGGTCCATGACTGTAAACTATGTCTGCTTCACAGAAAACGAATAAAAATAATGGCTAAATATAAACAAGCAGATTAATTTTTAATTCACGATAACATGATATATCGCTCGCAAAACCACAAAGATCGCATTAACCTTCACTCGATCGCCTAGATGTAGGGTAAATATAGGAAATTACTTGAAAGTTTATTAGTGATTTTGTGGATTTATTTTATTTTTTTTTTATAAATATTGATTTTATCACACAGCCTCATCTCAAAGTCTTTCAATGATGGTTTAAGTCCCTGTTCCACACATGTACTTGACCTGTATCCCATGTCCACAGACCCACATTTAGCTACTTGAGCAGAGGAAAGCACACAGAGCTCTATTTAACCTGTGTCTATAACCTCTGCCCTCTCAATCTCTCCACGGACTCACACACACGCACACAGACATAGAGGGATTTCCAGGTCACCCGTCTGACCCTGCAGCTGGTGCTGACGGCACGTCGGAGATATTTCAGACAAGTTCCTTTTCTACAGCTCAAGAGACGTTTTAATTACTCCTGCTGCAGCACAAATTTCCATCGCAAGTGTGTGTGTGAAACTCACATTTTCAGAGTGTATGTTGCAGGGTGTATTTTTGACCTTTGCGAGCTGGCCAGTATTAATGGAAGAACTGATGTGTGCGTGTGTTTGAACGAACCGTATCCTTCAGGCAGGTCAGGCGGTGTATGTAGGTGAGTTCTGCTCATGTAGTTTCTGTGTCTCTGAGAGCGAACCCTCCGCTCCTGCACCCGTGGGTCATCCGCAGGTACGCCCGCTGCCCCGTTGGGCGTCATGATGGGCGTGTTCTCATCCACCAGGCAGCTGAGTGGACGGCCGGGACTCGAGTACTCGGACGCAGGCCTGTGTGTGTGAAAGAAGAAACGAGCAAGAATGAGACAACATACTACATAAAAATGGTTTCTATTTTCCTACAGCTCGGCACTAGCAACTTTAAGGTCATGGGATCGATTCCCAGTATCCCAGGCAACACATATACTTCGAATGCAAAGGTGCTCTGAATGACAGTGTGTGCTAAATGTGTAAAAGTAAAATGTAAATGTGGAATTCAGAAGAACGGAAGATTACAGAGCATTTTTTTCATTATTTATGCAAAACATCATAAATATTTTACTGAAGAAACATATTTTTGAAAACACTTTTTTCAGACTGAGTTTCTTCGGAAAGTGAAATAAAGTCTTAGCATCATTTCCTATGGCCCTTTCCAGCTGGTTTGGACTTTCCCAGCTAAAAAAAAAATGCTTAAAGTTGGTTTGTTGGTCTTAACTGGTTAAAAATGGCCTCTGAACCTGGCTAAGTTGGTGATTTAGTTGGGTGGCCAGCTTGTCTACCAGCATGACCAGCTGAAAAACATCCAAATTTCCCTTTAAAACCATCCAATCTAACTTACTGGTTGAAACTAAGACCAGCAAGCCATTTTAGGCTGGTTCATGCTGTTTTTTCAGAAGGACCATGAAACACTTTGGTGGCTCTTCTGGGTAAGATCCATATCAAAACAGTACAAATGACACTATTTTCTTCTAGAGCTGCGTTACAGCCGGAAGAAAAAAAACTTTGTTGCATAATTGTCCTGTTATCACTGTAAAGCTGCTTTGAAACAATCTGTATTGTAAAAAGCGCTATATAAATAAAGGTGACTTAACATGACTTCACAAATAGGATTCAGTTTTGGAAACTGGGAGCACATAATAGTGTGACCCTTTGGTATGAGGTTCAAATCTCTATGGTACAAAATGTACAGTTGCTTTGGATACTAAATGAATAATGTAACGGTGTCAGCGCCATGCAATCTCTGTAGACAAACACTGGCAAGCAGAACGGCGTACTGCGATGAGCTGAGGGACTTGATTAAGTCGCAGACCTGCAACCTCTCCAAACAAGGGAGTGAAATTTCTGTCCTTCTCCAGCTGCCCAGGTCGACCGTAAGTGCTGTTATTGTAAAGTGGGAACATCTAAGTGCAACAGCAGCTCAGCCGTGAAGCGACTGGCAACACAAGCTCACCGAATGAGGACAAAGTGCTGAATCATGTAGCGCATAAACACAGCTTCTACTCGTTTTCAATATTCCCTCTGTTCCACTCGGTTTCAACACTTCAGAGGTTCAAAACTGCCTTTGGAAGCAACGTCAGTGCAAAAATGATGTTTCAAGAGCTTCCATGGCTGTGAATTGTAATGCGTGCTGCACACTAGGACTAGTCGGCCAATGTCGACACATAACCTCAGTAACGTGCTTGTGGCTGAATTGAACCAAATCTCTATAGGCATACAGTAACGTCTTGAGGAAAGACTAGAAAAACAGAGGCTGTAGAGTAGAAACAAAAGAGTACATGGGTGTTTTTCAACTATGGGTACTTATGGCCCTGTTTTTGGTATAAACCTTCTATAATTTGAGGTATGTTCATTGTTGTTGGAAACGTACACTGGCCTTGCTGGCCTGGGCTGCGCTTCCCAACAGAATCGTAAGCCTAAGTAGATTGTATAGACCAAAACAGTTGGGAAATGTGGACCAGACCAGCATTTTTCTAGATCTTCATCTTGGAATGTTGCCTGGAATGTTTCTTGGTCTTTATGGTTGAGTGTTTCCTTAAAAATTCATGAAGTGGGGATGCTTCCTGACATGGCTTTATATCTTTCAGCTGTACTCTGGATAAATTTGGGTCAGTGTCTGAGATGGCAAAGGAGACAGATGTGGCCGACACACATTTTCCTTTTGTGTGGCTGCGGCACACGAGTACACACAAAATGACCACCTCAAACCCAGTGACCTAGACACTAATTTGGGTAAACCAAAATGCCTTGATCCTACAAGTCTTTAGTTCAGTCTGCAAACCATTCACATCTCTAAAAAACTAGAAAAAAAGTTAAAACAAATAATAAAAATAAAAAAATACATTAAAATAAATAAAATAAACAAATAAAACTTTATAAAATAAAAAAATAGATATTAAAATGAAAGTAAAATTAAAGATAAAATAAAAAAGTAAATAAAATAAAATAAAAATAATTAAACATAATAAAAATAAAAAATAAGTTACAATACAAAATAAAATAAAAACAAAAGTAAATAAAATAAAAACAAAATAAGTACAATTAAAATAAATAAAAACACATCAAAATAGAGTAAAAAAAAAAAATAAAAATAAAAAATTACATAAAAAAATGAAATAATAAATAAAACAAAATAAAAGTAAACTGGGACTACAACAAAGTAAACCAGACCCCACCTGGTAGGTCTCTCCCATTGGGTGCTGCGTGTGATATGATTGAGATACTGGATCCGGCCAGATGCAGTTCTCCTCTCCTCCCAGCTGCAGACAGAACACAAAGAGACATTCATACAGATGAACAAACAGACAGACAGACAGACAGACACACGCACATGGCGCAGGAACAAACGCAGGGGTTGGATAAAAACATTGGCTGTTCGGTATCCTCTAAAGATAAAACATTGTTTTATATTTAAGCACTCATTTGGGAGTTTTTTTTTAGAGTTATTTCACGTACCCATCAGGCAGGTCATTGTCGAACAGACGACTGCAGTCGACGACTGGCCCTCCTGTGCCTATCCTGTCCCTGGACTGAAGACTAACTGTTGACACAAACACACAAAAAACAGGCTGTTAGATGGGTCCCATCTGTGAAAGGTTTGTGTATCATGGATTGACTGAGACTGATGTGACAGCCGTGTCAAGATGAGTGCAAGACATGCGTAGCATGGACATTTTGCCATTTTGGGTTGGTGTGGCATAGTTGTCAAAGACTGAACTGGCAACCGAGAGGTTGTAGGTTCAATCCCCGCAAAAGAAAATCGTTATAGGGATCTTGAGCACTTTGCTTAATTGTTCCTGCAGTAAGTGTGCTGCAAGTTCCTTCACATAAAAACATCAGTTAAAATAGACACAAACGAGTTAAATAATCAGGGTTAAACGTATGATCAAATCTATTAGATTATATGGTTTTAATTACATACATAATACACAATAATAATTTGCTTTCAATAATACCTATTAATTTACTGTAATGTATCCTAATAAAAAAAATACAATATTGGAATATACTGATATAGATCATGTTTGAAATTTATCATACATTTTCAAAAAAGTAATTTTAAAAAATGATGGCACTGCCGACACCAAAAAAAATGGGCAGATATCTATGTAGATCCTGCATTTTTTTTTTTTTTTTAAAAATTGTAATATTATCAGACATACTGATATAGATCTGATAAAAAATGATTAAAGAAAAAAAACTAACCCATATTGTCAGATATAGTTAATGCATTTTTAATAAATTATCAATTAAAAAAAAAACTGTAATATGGGAGTCTGTCAATAAAGATCGTTTTCCGAAATTTATCTAATTCTAAAAAATGGATCCAAAAAAATTAATATTGGCAAATACAAATAAAGATCATGCATTTAAAACAAAACAAAAAAAGATCAACTGTTAAAATCAATTTAGCTGACATATTTTTATATAAATGCTACGTGAAGAGATATACAGTATCTCACAGAAGTGAGTACACCCCTCACATTTTTGTAAATATTTTATTATATCTTTTCATGTGACAACACTGAAGAAATGACACTTTGCTACAATGTAAAGTAGTGAGTGTACAGCTTGTATAACAGTGTAAATTTGCTGTCCCCTCAAAATAACTCAACACAGCCATTAATGTTTAAACCGCTGGCCACAAGAGTACACCCCTAAGTGAAAATGTCCAAATTGGGCCCAATTAGCCATTTTCTCTCCCCAGTGTTAGTGTTACAAGGTCTCAGGTGTGAATGGGGAGCAGGTGTGTTAAATTTGGTGTTATCGCTCTCACTCTCTCATACTGGTCACTGGAAGTTCAACATGGCACCTCATGGCAAAGAACTCTCTGAGGATCTGAAAAAAAGAATCGTTGCTCTACATAAAGATGGCGTAGGCTATAAGAAGATTGCCAAGACCCTGAAACTGAGCTGCAGCACGGTGGCCAAGACCATACAGCGGTTTAACAGGACAGGTTCCACTCAGAACAGGCCTCGCCATGGTCCACCAAAGAAGTGCTCTTTGCACGTGCTCAGCGTCATATCCAGAGGTTGTGTTTGGGAAATAGACGTATGAGTGCTGCCAGCATTGCTGCAGAGGTTGAAGGGGTGGGGGGTCAGCCTGTCAGTGCTCAGACCATACGCCGCACACTGCATCAAATTGGTCTGCATGGCTGTCGTCCCAGAAGGAAGCCTCTTCTAAAGATGATGCACAAGAAAGCCCGCAAACAGTTTGCTGAAGACAAGCAGAGTAAGGACATGGATTACTGGAACCATGTCCTGTGGTCTGATGAGACCAAGATAAACTTATTTGGTTCAGATGGTGTCAAGCGTGTGTGGCGGCAACCAGGTGAGGAGTACAAAGACAAGTGTGTCTTGCCTACAGTCAAGCATGGTGGTGGGACTGTCATGGTCTGGGGCATGAGTGCATGAGTGCTGCCGGCACTGGGGAGCTATAGTTCATTGAGGGAACCATGAATGCCAACAGAGCATGATCCCCTCCCTTCGGAGACTGGGCCGCAGGGCAGTATTCCAATATGATAACGACCCCAAACACACCTCCAAGACGACCACTGCCTTGCTAAAGAAGCTGAGGGTAAAGGTGATAGACTGGCCAAGCATGTCTCCAGACCTAAACCCTATTGAGCATCTGTGGGGCATCCTCAAACAGAAGGTGGAGGAGCGCAAGGTCTCTAACATCCACCAGCTCTGTGATGTCGTCATGGAGGAGTGGAAGAGGACTCCAGTGGCAACCTGTGAAGCTCTGGTGAACTCCATGCCCAAGAGGGTTAAGGCAGTGCTGGAAAATAATGGTGGCCACACAAAATATTGACACTTTGGGCCCAATTTGGACATTTTCACTTAGGGGTGTACTCACTTTTGTGACCAGCAGTTTAGACATTAATGGCTGTGTGTTGAGTTATTTTGAGGGGACAGCAAATTTACACTGTTATACAAGCTGTACACTCACTACTTTACGTTGTAGCAAAGTGTCATTTCTTCAGTGTTGTCACATGAAAAGATAAAATATTTACAAAAATGTGAGGGGTGTACTCACTTCTGTGAGATACTGTATATTTAGGGTTAGGGGTTTGTTCAAAGAGTTTAGTATAAAGTTTGCCTTAGGGTAACTTAGAGTTAATAACTACTTGCCCACATTCATGATCAACCGGCAACTGTGACTCATCATAACACATGTGACGCAAAAACTTGATGTGACATGAAGACATACAGGAATATAAGAGTGTTGTTTGAAACTCTCAGGCATGGGAAAGCATTCATCTTCTGATGAATGGATGCTTGTGAAACCTGTGGTGTGGCCATGGGACGTGCAACCCAGGGCACAAATACATCACCACCCCACAAAACTCTTTACTGATGAAGGAACAATGCGGCTCTTCGAGAGCATGAAAGAAAATCACAGAGGAATATCAAAGAGAAACAGATAAATCATGAAGAATGAGAGCGTTTTTCCTTCTTTGCTCCCTAACCAAGAGACGTTTTTAGGGCGCAGAAGGTAAATGTGTGGGTTTAGCCATCATTAATGAAAAACTTTGAAGCTCTAGCACTGGTGTGACTCATGGGATAAATGTCAGATGTGGCAAAGAGAGGAAATGGAGGAGCTCTCCAAATTCCTGACAGGTCATTCTCTCGAACGAGCAAAGCTTGTGACTCACCTACTATCTGTCCCCTCACGGTATCGCTGTCATTGGGCCCCAATTTGTTTAGGTCCAAACGCTGATCTGTGAATGAAGGAAAGAGGAAAAATTAGTGTCAGGAAAGAGAAAAGGCTCATGTGAGAAACCGAAGACCCTGCATGGCGTTTGTGTCGTAAACCCTGACCTCCTCATTCGGTGAGCCATCTGAGACTTAAAAAACGCCTAAAACGCTCCATATTTCATGTGTGAGGTCACATACACTGCAGCGCTCTGTATCAGTGTATGTGTGTGTGTGTGTGCACAGAGGCTGCTTTATTCCTCTCAGACTGTAGATGTGCCGATAGGAGTGAGGCGCTTCCAGAAACACGCTGGGGCTCTCTGTCATTGCCGGAAAGAGGGAGACAGGAATAACAAGTAGCCTGCAGACATTAGAGAGGCCACTATCTGTTCTCACTCTCACATACACACACACACACACACACACACACACACACACACACACACACACACACACACACAAGGATCAGGATGCACAGCTAGACTAAACAGGGCTGGATGAATGTTCACCCATCCCAAAACACTCAACTCACATTTAAACCCCTTCATATGGTCAAGCACCTGTGAAAAATGACGACGAGTATTTTATGGCTGAATGTGAATCTTTAGCTTTTACTGAAAACCAGGGATGCACTGATATAGAAATAATAACAGAAACTAAAATAAAAATGATAAGTATTTATAAAAATAATTAGCTGACCATACTAGCTAAAATAATTTTAAAATGTGAGTTAAATGTATTGTATTTTTTTTGTATTAAAAAAAATGAATACAATTCACTAATATTTAATAATGCAGCTGTCATCGATATATATTGCATTTATCGTAATAAATTACTGTACATTTATCGTAATATTGGCAGATACCAATACGGCGCTCGCTGGTACATTTTCATAACTTTATCATAATTTAAAAATAATCGATATTGGCCAATACCAATACAGTGATGTAAAATGTAGTAAATTTATAGTAAGAGGAAAAGCAAAAAGAAGAAGAGGAAGATGACAAAAAAAAGAAGTGGAGGATGAAGATAAATAGGAAGAGGAAGTAGATGAAAATAAGAATAGTTTAATAGCTAATAATGGCAAAGACCAAAAAAAAAAATTCCTATTAAAGACCCAAATTATTAGTGATAGATTGAACGGGAGAAAGAGTGAGAGAATGAGAAAAGAAAGAGAAAGAATGATGGCAGAGAGACAGAGGGGTGCAACAGGAAATGGTGAACTGAATCACTTCCAGCTGTGGGAGCGGCTGTGGGTTTCCTGTGCTTATCCAGGACAGTGGTCATGCTGGAGGGTTTCTAGGGAAAGCCCGCTTTTAAAATCGTTTTAAAACACAACTGTGGAGCTGGAACACAGCCAGACAGACTGTGACAGGGGCCCTCGTACCCTAAACATCCTGAGCAAAAAAACACCGGTTCTTGTGTAGCCGACAAGAAAGTGATACACAAATAACAGGACGTCATTTATCTGAGATTGACAGTGGTCTCCAGCCAAAGTACGATGTATTATTGTGTTCAAAAACACTGCTATCATGTGTTTTATTTAAAGGTTGCACACTTAACACACACAGCCATTGTAGCACATACTTAAAACCTCTCTGAGCCAATTGTACAGACACAAGTACACTTGAAATCGGCCCGATCCATGTTTTCTGAGCTAATTATACACACACTAACAGACTGTTTCTAAGCCAATCATACACACAAACACAGACACTTACAGCCTGTGTCCTTGAGTCGGTTAATGGAGTTGGAGAGGAGTCGTACACATCCCAGGAATCCTGCTCCCTGTTTCTTATGGATCTTCTTATGGTTCCACACGCTGATGGTGATGGAGTCCGACTTCCCGATATACCTGGAGAAAGAACAAGAGATGTCACTTTAAATCAGACTTCATACAGAAGTTATGATTATGATCCATTATGATGCCTTTAAAGCAAACCAAACTCAGACCGTCTTCGTCTTGACAGTCCATGGTACAGTTTGCTTAGAATGTATATTGTGAAACATGATTACATGCAGCAGCTCAGAGGAGAGGATCAGCTGCTTATTTTAGTTTTACGTAGAGGGCAAAGATGATGACATGAAAAAGAATACAATAAAAAAGAGGAAGAAGACAATGAAGAAGAGTGAGAAGATGACAAAGAAGACAAAGTAGATGAATAAGAGGAGGAGGAAGAGGAAAAGGGAAGGAAGAGAATAAGAGGAAGGTGACAAAGATGCGGAAGAAGAAGGTGGTGAGGGAGAAAAAGAATACACAAAGTGGAAGTCAAAGAGGAAGAAGACAACAAATAGGAAATAGCCGTAGAAGAGGAAGATGACAAAGAAGAGCAAGAAGTTGACAGAGGAAGAGGAAGTGGATGAAAATGAAGAAAGAGGATGATGAAGAAGAGGACAAGAAAGAAGAGAAGAAAAATAAGAAAGGAAATACTATTGAGAGGAAGAAGATGATAAAGAAGAGCAAGATGACAAAGAGGAGGACAAAGTAGATGAAAACTATGAAGAAGAGGAAGGAGGCGAGGAAGAGGGTGATGAGGAATAAGATTACAAAAAGAAAGGAAGAAGTAGATGAAGATGGAAAGAAAGGAAGAAGTAGATGAAGATGAAAAGAGGAAGAAACCGAAAAACAGAAAAGAACTGGGTTCACTCTATTGACGTCTTGGTCCACTTAAAGGAGTCTCGGTTTGGTTCTTGTAAACAGGACTCTAAGGGAGGAAAACACCTCAAATCTTCTCATCAGCAAGATCTGAACCAAGAACTTCAAGCAATCCAGTGCAGTTCTCTTGTTCTCTTACCACTGTCTGCATTTCATCAACTCCTACATAAAACTCAGCTGGTTTGTCTGAATATTTTGGCACAGTGTTAGACAAAACAAATGATTCCCTCAAAGTCAGGGAACAGAAACACCTCAAGAACTGGACATCAAAAGGAGCTAGCCTGTCAAAAAAACGTCCAAGCAAAGTCTAAATGTTCTGTAAGCCTGCCAATGGGACAGAATCCCTGGGCAAAAAGATCTTGTTTGGACTGAAAACCAATCGAAGCGATAGATGAGTAAAGAGAGAAAGGGCAGAAAAAGGGGTAGGTTGAAAGAAACAAGAAGACAGAATGCCAATGACTCAGTGGATGTTCTGACCAGAATGAGCCCAAACAAACCCAAACAATCAATGCACTTCTCTCTGATCTGGAGAGCGTTTATCAACCATCTACAGAGCCAAACACCAGCTCTGAAGTCTAAGCTCATAACAGCCCTTATTCACAATATGCAGGAGAGTCTTAACGCTAAATTTTACTTATACCAGACAACAGCTTGTCGCAACAAGTTACCCGACCAGACCAAAAGGTGACAGAGCAAAACAAATGCCAAGACAATAAACCCGAAACTTGTGCTGTCAACAGATAATTATGGCTTTGTGCATTTTAAGTTTCTCTGATAACCCTTCATCAAAATCCAATAGTTTCCCAGGAAATAACAACAACAACCATAACTCACTAAATGAGTTAATGACAAAAAGATATGGCCAATATAATGAAAATATATTTCTTTTAAACTGAATTTAAAACATATGTGCCAAGTTTATACAAGTGTAATCTTTTGGAAAAATTTTTTTTTAACCAAAACCTTGATTTCACGTCTAAAAACGTAGTGTAATAAAAAAAAAAAAAATATATATATATATATATCACAAGCATATGTGTCAAGAAGTTACACAACCTTGTAGTGTTGTCAAAAATATCAATATTTCGATAAGTATCAATAAGAGAGTTGTCAAAAGTACCGACTTTGATACCAATCGGTACTGAAATGTAAAAAATGTGACGCTTTGAGCGCTGTTGAGTGGATTCGTAAACACCTCCGATTGGCCAGTGTGTTGACGAGCTCATCAGATATGTCTGTGATTGGCTTCAATGATCAACACATGGCAGCATTTGAAAGCACATGGAAGTGTTTGAATTTGAAAGCGTTTTGAAAGCGGGAGCGTTTGAAAGCAGTCAGGTCAGTGGACTGGTCCGTGATAGAAGTCTGCTTTCAAGTGCTCCCGTGTGTATCTGTGTAAGTGCTCGGTGAAGAGCGTCATTAATGACTATTTACAACGTTTTTGAAGCGTTGATCATTGAAGCCAATCACAGACATATTTGATGAGCGCGTCAACACAATGGCCAATCAGAGGTGTTTACGAATCCGCTCAACAGCGCTCAAAGTGTCACATTTTTAAAATTTCAGTACCGACTTGGTACCGAAGTCGGTACTTTTGACAACTCTAATCGATACTGAAATATTTGAAATGATTCCAATACTGCAGTATCGATACACTGTCAATACCAAGTGCGTTTTCTCACTTTCTTTTCTCTCCGATGGCGAAGTGACACACCCGTCTAACGGTGTGTGTCCACTGGTGTTTAGCAGAGTGAGCGTTTTCAGTTTATTCCCATGGAAATTGAGCTTCACGCTCACGTGCAAGCGTTACTCGTCTCATTCACTCCAGTTGGATATTGCTTGCCTTGTACTGCGCATAATTTTACTCTTTCCCGCAGGTTTCACGCTCACACCAAAATTGCGTGCACCACTGATCTTTATATGTGGCGCTCTCATAAAGCCACCTCTCAAACAGTTTGAGAGTACCAAATTGACTTGGTTTTTGTGGCGGTTAAATAAACACAACATTATCAATCATTTGATTATGATTTGATCATGATTTGATTATGTCAAAATTCCCCTCTTGGTGAATAGATCCTTGCTCAAGCTCTTAAAGTGACAGCAACCTAATGAACCTGCTGCTGTCTGTCACGTTAATCAAAAAACAAAAGACAAAATTAAGGAAATCACTCGCTGCTCTACTAACTTTATTAGTAAGCATTAATCTGTATGTAATTTTTACAATGAAGACCATCCAGTGTTGTATTTTTACATTTACTTTATTTAATTTTTGTAGGGTTTCTTAACTGAATACTACTGTTAGACCCACCTGAAACACTTAAAGCCATGTTTATTGCATTTGTCTCTTCTATTTTATTTATTTATGCTATTGTATGCAAATGTGTTTATTTGTTCTTATTTATTATTTTATGACTGTTCACTTGTCTTTTTTTTTTTTTTTGTAAGTTTAGTTCAGTTTCAAATAAAGCCTCCCTGTGCTGTGTGAAAGCTATTGCAGCAAAATTACCCAAATTATCATAAAATTCTGAGATAATAATAAAAAATCTGTACGGCAGTTTTCCCCGTTTTTCACGGTATCCTATCGAAGTTAGAAATTCCAGTATCGTGACAACACTACAACCATGACAATTTAAACAAAAAAATATTAAAATGAACACGATCATTTTAAATACATTAACATATCTTGACATCCAAAAAAGAAGAGCATGCAGCTTTTATACACTGACAAATCATCAAATATAATGAGCAGGTTCTGTGCAGGTAAAGCTGAATAACTAACCAGGATTAAGGGACTGGTCACAGCTTTAAGCTAACTTTATTCAACTTTATTCAGTTTCCCACCATGTTCATGCATTGTGCTTTAATTTCCAGAAGTATATTTCTATTGCATAACTTTTACCAGTTTCTACAGACAGTTTCTACATCTCTAAAAAGTGGCTCTGACCTAAATATCTAGCGCATCTTCTCTTGCATTCATTTTTTAACAGTTTCCTCACACCTAGGTTAACGTTTTAATCTTACTGCTTATGTTGCTCTATTGTAAATCGCTTGGGATAAAAGTGTCTGCAAAATGCATAAATGTAAATGTTAATCTCTGTTGGTATTGTTTTCAGTTACAGTTTCAGTTTTCACTATTGTTCATTATGCACATTAGCAGTTATCTTTCTGTTCAACATGCAGCCTTTGAAGGTTTTCAGTCCTGTCAATCTAAATGATTTTGACATTCTGCTGGTCCTGACATTCAACAAAAATAACAAAACCACTAAACAGCTTGATAACCTTTCAAAAATGGCTACATTTCAACTGTTTTTCCCTGCCAACAAAACGACAACTGAACCCTTGTGATGTGCATTATGGGAGTACTTAATGCACATCACAGTTTTACTAACATATAACTTGATTTCAAAGGTACTTATTAAAACACTGATGGTGAACAGAAATCCCGGTCTACTTTAAGTATTTAGGATGTAGGATTTAAGAAGCATCTCAGTGGTTTTCTCTTCCCCGCCCATTATTCTGGGTTGCGGGGAGGGCTGTAGAAACGGCGGCCTATTTTCCGCTGACAGACGTGACATGTTTGGCTAACTCGACAGCCGTCCTGGGGGGTGAGGGTTAGTCTACTGTTGCCCTGGCAACCAAACAAACGGAGACGTGTGCTTCCTCTAGCTGCCGGCTGTCAGCTCAACATGAGAAGGGGACAAGTATTGGAAATCTGCTCGCTTTATTTTTTCGTTGACCTTCATTGTATCTCTCCCTCTTATGCTTTCCATCCTCTCTTACATTTAGCTTTTGGTCTGTGGGAAAAGTGGCAGGCCTGCGTGGAGGGAAAGTTTCTATTTTTATTCCAGTTGATACTCTTAGTTGTTAATAAAACCTCTTTAAAAATGTAAATAGAGCTAGAAGTGTAGAAGTGGATATGGGATTTTTCACCCATGCCCAAACTCCCATGGAAATCCGCTCTGTGATATCCACAGATAGAGCTGTCGACTCCAGAGGAGGTGACCTAAATCCTCAAAGCCTGAAGGATGCTGGGAGCTTTACTGATGGGCTACATTGATTAAGAGATTGGAAGAAATCGTACACCACTGGTTCAAGAAAAAACCCTGCAGTTACTTGCAAGTGCATGTTAATGTGTTAGTTCAACCCAAAATTTTAATTTTGCCATTATTTACACACCCTCGTGTCATTCCAGACCTTAATGATTTTCTTTCTTTTGCTAAACACAATATTTGAACAGAGATCAAAGATGATATTTGGAAAAATATTTAAACCACTATTGTCCATGCAACAAATAATTATTGTCGAGCTCAAAGACAAAAAGCACCATAAATGTGGTCCATACCAACTGTGCGTACGGACAAACTTGTGCATGAAATCTGCGTACAAACATTTTCACAAACAAATCATGATTCATCAGTGGTGCATAAAGTTGCATTTTAGCCACCCCTAACCAAAACGTTTACAGTGGGTGTAGAAATACATTTTCAAACAGTTTTAATGCTGTGGTGTTTTTTTTGCAGCATGGGATAGTGCGTTGCCCTCCATTAAAAACGTTTTATTTCCGAAGACACTATCCTTCTTTTTATACCACAGCAAACAATTGTACATTTATGAACTCCACATATCTTGCAGAAGTCATTTTGACACTCTCAGAGACCCTAAAGTGACCTTCCATCACACTTCCCAATATTCCAGCCCAAATCATCACCCACCAGCTCCTTTTTGACGTCGCAGTCTTGTTGGAACGTGGTGGCCACTCACCAACCATCCGGAAATCAATCCATCTAGACCAGTGTTTCCCAACCTTTTTCTTGCCATGGCATAGTTTTGATAAGTAAAAAAATCCCACGGTACACCACTATGCACTAAAACAAACAAAATTGCACAAACATGCATTGCTTCAAATAGCATATTAAAACTGGATATCATATTAAAAGTAGTACTGACATTTAATGTAAAAACTTGAGCTTAAGTAAGGTAGGAACACAATAAGGTTATATATAAGTAGCTATATGTTGTTCATGATGATGATAAAACAAATTTACATATCGCTGCTGTCGGGTGGAAACCTTATATTTTTTAAATAATTAAACACCGTCTCATCAAACTTGGTATTGTGGCTTTATACATGTCAAACACGTGCATATGTCATTTTAATACTGACATTTTATGAAAATCAAACTCAGATGGAGTTAAATGACATATTTTGTCTGTCACTGGAGTAGCCGCATCTTACAGGTTATAAAGTTTACTGTAGCTAGCTATATGGGCGCTCAGTTTTTCTTGTTGTTGAATACATTTGGACAAAATCTCATGATTTAATAGATGAAGCGGGATATTTAAAACAGTAGCATAGTGGCTACAATTAGACGGGAAATATCAGACTCTGCTTTCCAAATACATAAAACATTAGCTGTTATAGACTTAGTGTTTCTTGAGCAAAGAAAACACTGTACGCTGAAAAAAGTTCTTTATTTACCTTTGCATTGCAAACGAGCAGAAATCTGCGTGCGACATCTCATTCACGACAGAGGCAGGGCAGAGTTATGAGGTTTGACTGACAGTTTGGGGATCCAATGGAGTTACGAGGTTTAGTCACAAGCTCTTTTAGATCCTTTTCATTGGTTACATATTTGTAAAACCTACATACAGGCGTAAAGGGTAACCAATAGCATTAATTTTTAAAAATAAAATAGTATAGAGAAACGAGGTTTCCGCCTGACAGCGACGATATATTCTTAACTGTATAGCATTTATTTTATTGTATTTATTTATTTTTTGGCATTTGGTAATTTTCCACGGCACACTAGTATGGTTGGGAAACACTGATCTAGACCATCCATTGTAGTACAGCATTTGTCAGTGAATAAAACTATTTAAAAATGAGTCTTCATGCATTTCTAAACCCAGTGTAAACATTTCTCTTTGTGAGCTCTGGTTAGGGGTGGCACAAATGCAACTTTATGCACAACTGCCAGCCTGCATGGAGAGGCACTTGGGACTGCAGAGACACCAGCAGCTCTGAATACCTGTTTGCTGCTCAACACTGGCTTTTTTTTTTATAGCTGCCCTTTTAATACAATTAATTTGTTTGACAGAAACTTCTGTGCTCTAACTCACACAAATCCTTTGACAGTTTGACAATCTCTATTCACTTTTTGCAAAATATTAGTTGTTTTTATGCCTTTTGCAAGACTTTGCACTATTTCATGCTTTTCATCTTCAGAAAGATCTTTCTTCCTCCTCATAATGTGACTTGCTTAATCATGTGGAACAACTTAACTTGGCAAAAAAGACTTGGCAAACTACTTAACAAACCTGTCTGAGATTGATACCAGTAATCTAAAAAGATACAAGAAATAAAAAAACAAACACTTTCTCTAAAAAATTACAATCTGAATGTTTATTGTACTAAAATCCTACTGATGTGTCACTTAATAATAATTTGGAACAAAGTGTATATTGTATGGAAAAACAGCAGCTCAGACATTCACCCAAATATCCCCTTTTTTGTTCCACAGAAGAAAAAAAATCATACAAATTTGGAACAACATGATGGTAAGAAATATTCTGTATTACAGAAAAATACTCTGCTTTTTTGTTTCCTTTTCAATCCAAATGTTTTCAGTGTGGTGACCCATGATCCATAAGCACGTGTGTCAAGAACAGGCTCAGTTTCTCTGTGGTGACTCACACAGAAAAATTACCGAAACAAAACCACACAAGGCGTCTAATGACACAGTCTGACACCTTACAGGAAAGAACAACAGCATTAAAAGCCAAATCTTTAAGACTCAAATAACTGGACGGATGGCTGTGTGCTTCAAAATCAGTCTGCTTCTGGTTTCTAAACATTTTTGTCTCAGGTTTATATTTCAAACATTTAAACTGAGCTGGGATCAAGTTTAAAGGAAATCAAGGTGTGATAGTGGGTGTGTGTGACTGAGAAACCCATTGAATGCAATCAGACCAGGAAGAGCTCTTACAGGTCATAGTGTTGGTTCCATTTGGGGTCCAGAGTGTTCCTCACGGTGTCTGTCGAGTGGCACTGCCCTGAACCGTCCACCACCACTTTAGCGAAGGGGTCTGGCAGCCCTGCAAAATACAGAAACAACATCTTCTGAGCTGAGACGGCATTGAATACAAGACAATTCAGTTCATAATGTAAATTGAAATTTTGAAGTTTGGCAGCAGAATTCAAAATACCAAAGCTCCAATTCTACAGATGCACTAACACTAGAAATGGAGAGTTGGAGGCTGTCAAGAAATATGTTAAAATTTTTGTTATTCCCACACAATATTATAGACTATTTACAGTGCATTCATAAAGTATTAAGGATGCTTCAGTTTTTCACATATTGTTATGTTACAGCTAAAATACTTTAGAATATTATTAATTAATTCATATTTCAGTTTTTATTTTTGATATTTCAGTTTTTCTCTTTTTAATGAATGGGTCTGAAGAAGTTCTCAATGCACTGTATATAACTTAATACTTATATCAGTTATGTAACGATACTGCTACATTTTATGGTTATTAAGGATAGTTTGAATTTATTTTTGATTACAATGAGAGCGATTAAATGAATATAATTAACATGGGTTACTTATTTGAAGGATTACTTTTCTTGTTACTTCCAAAAAGTACATTTCCTGCATTACGGCCGACACTGGTGGTGATTTAATATATGCATTCATAAAAATAATTGGATTGGACTGAATACACATATAGTATCCTAGATCGGCGCTTTAGTATTGATGCTGTTTAAATTAGATTTAGTATTTAAATTAAATTTGAAAATGATGGCCATATTGGTTATTTCAAAATAAGCAGTTATCTATATTTCATAATTTACATTATAATATTGTGACACACATCAAAACGTGAAAAAAATCATTTTTTTTTTTAGCTTTTAGCTGTTTTTTTTTTTTTAAATCGGCCATCACAGGAAAATAATGAATTATTAGTAGATTATTAGCCAGAATTATAATATATCCCTATTCCTAATAAACTTTCCAACTTTTCCTCAAAATATTGTTTTTTTCCTCTTTCTTTTTTTATTATATTTTTATATTCTGTTATTTTGGCTACATCAATAGAAATCAGATCTGTGTGGCTTTATGAATTCAACTGCAGCGTGAGAAGGAGGGGAAAGATATGCATGAAGTTTTACAAAGAGAAGAGAGACTATCTCTTCATTTAATTACATACAGTCTGCCAACATTGCATTTCTGCTCCTACATTTTTTACTTTCTCCCTTTTTCACCAGACTCGCCTGGTACCTGTCTCTCTTCCCACCCCCTAACAACGTCTCTCTCAACGTCTTTGATATCTGATGAGTGTTTCAGATGTGGCTTGGTTGTTTGTGTTTGTCGGGGTAGAGAGAGTCGAGGCAGAGAAACTGGCAAGTATACATGTGTCAACCAGCGGTTGCTTTGTCTCCCCGAACTGACCCACATTTCTGCTGTCTCGTGGGGGAAGAGCACTTATCTCTCTCTGCACACTTTTAACAGATGAGCCCCTGCTAAAACACCGCTCAGAGACACGAAGACAGGAATAGAGCGCAGTTCACTCGTTCTCTCACACACACACACGTTCTCAGTATTTATGAAGGCCGGATACTTACGGAAGAAGTCTTTCTTCACCAGGTTCTTTGCACACAGAACTGCAGAGAGAAAAGAGGGAAAAAACATTATTTGGACATTTCGAAATGGATATTTGCGAAACATCTAAACCACGACAGTGATTTATGTTTTAATATACAGTTTGAGTCAGGCTGCAAGAAATATTTTTTTAATCAGCAATTTATAATGTTTTCCAGTAAAAACCTCAAAATTCTTAAAACAAGATTTAAATTAATACTGTGTAAGATACAAAGACTTGTTTTCACAAAATATATATTTTGAAGTAAGCTATTATTTTTATATATATTTTTAAAAATGATTTCATACCCCCTCTTCAATTTTTTTTTTTTTTTTTAATTTTTAGATTCATGCTTATATTGTGACTATTTGCCAGTGGGACAGGCACAACAAACCTAATTCAAGATATATTCTCTGAAAACAAGTATTAAATTAATATTGTACATGATTTTTGCTTAGCAAATTAATTGATCTCTCTTAGAAAATGACAAATAAAATGATTTTTTGGTAGTGCAAACTGAGTTCAGGGGGATTTTTCCTCACAATGGCTGACAGCACAGTAATGCGTAGATAGATTTTTAATTTCCAAGTTCTGTATTTTTAGGATCTCAGTGTGTTTAAACCGCCGAGAACATTTTTAAATCCATAGCGCGGCTCTTACAGCGCTCAGCACTCCCAGATCAAGCTCACAATGTATTAGAGATGCAAAAAAAAAAAAAAAAAAAGCCCTCTGATCCACATCCCACTGCTGTCCTATATTCAGTTTAACTAAGAGAGTTAAAATAAAATAGTTCTTCTGACTTCAAACTGGCCTGAGCTGTCAGCTAACACAAGAAATTTCAGTTTAAAGCTTCCCATACGATACCACAAGCAACTCCGGGGAGATCTTTATTCTTCCTTTGACAACTGCGAGAATGTCAAGAGGTTAAGAAACACTTATGAACAGTGTTGGGGAGTAACTAGTTACATGTAACTGAGTTATGTAATTTAATTACAAAATAAATGTAACTGTAATCAGTTACAGTTACTGAGAAAAGATGTGTAATTAAATTACAGTTACTTATGAAAATGTTAACGATTACAAAGTGGGTTACATCTGAATATTTTCTGTAAAAAGCTAGGATATGTTGAATAATATTAATTTGTTTCGTTGATTTCTTTACCAAGTTGCACTGACTGCTCTAAAATATGAAACACCAATGTTTCAGGAGTTTAGGACACAGAATAGGACACACGCTTATTTAATAACTGTTTTATTTCTTATTTGGGTTTATGTATATGCTTTATTTTTTAAGATTAACTGTTTCTTCCCAAGGCATTGTTAGATGCCAGTGTTTTCCGATTTGATTTCAAAAAGAGTATCATAGCTATTAAACTATATCTTATGATTTTAAATCTGTGTTTAACCTCAGAATGATCTCAAAGTAAAAAGAGGTGCTAAAGTCTAATTTTATGGTGGCTGTGCTTTAAAATTAAATTATTATAATCTTAATTCAAGTGATGAAGGATTTTGAAAGTCTGACAGTAATCAGTGTTGACATAACCCTACCTGGTTTAAATGTTTGAAAATGTTTAACAGTTGAAAACATTCGTTAGAAACTTAGAAAAGTAATCAAAAGTAATCAGTTACATTACTTTAATAAAGTAATTGAGATAGTTACACCACTTATTACATTTTAAATAGGGTAACTTGTAATCTGTAACCTATTACATTTCCAAAGTAACCTTCCCAACACTGCTTACGAATAACAACAAATCTGAAGAGCACTGACGATCAAAATGATCAACTTGTGAGGTTCATAACTTGGACTAAGAGTGAAAAATGTTTTTTTTTTTTTTTTCGTTTGTGACAGTGAAACCTTTCAAAATACTGATTATTAGATTGTAAAAGGCTTAGACACAATCCAAGGACATTTGGAGACAATTACTGTGGACTGAGGGAGCAAGAAACTTGACAAAATGTAAGATGGAAGTGGCAGTAAAAAGTAGGGATGCTGAGCCAATAACGTAATGGATGAAATTAAAATTCTATGCTATTTTTTCTAAATACTTTGAAAATAAAATATTACAAACTGAAATCAATCAATTTAAATGTTAAAAGTGAATTTAGGCATTACAACATTATAATGTGCAGTATAAAAATGTATTTAGAGATTACATTTAAAGTGTTATTAAATTATTAGTGTTTTAAAGATTAAAGTGAGTGGCAGGAAAATGTAATCTAAATGTAAAAATGGGAAAATGAGCATGGGCAATTAAATATCCGATATACATATGCAATATCGATAAAAAAAACAAACTCTAAAAATATCAGACAATAGTCTACAACTAGTAAGAAATGAAAGAGAGACAGAGAGAAAAAAAAAGTAAATGAGGGCAGACAGATATTTGAGGGAGAGACAAAAAGCTAAAAAGGGAGGACAGACTGCATGAGAAACCATGAAGACAGGAATGAAGGGCGACTAGAGGGCAGGAGGACCACATTCGAGGTATTCAGACTAAAACTAAGCAGTTCACCCCACCAGATGTAAGAAAGCTGAGAAGGTAAGAATAACTGGAATGTGTGGAGGAGGTTAAAGGGCAGAGAAAATGTTCATGTGCAGGTGAGTCGCAGACTTTACTTAGCAAATCCAAACAGACTTGGAAACACCCATACTGAGTCTGCTATTGATTCTGTCTGCGGCACGACCGCGGCTATTCCTCAACTCGCACATGCACCGCGAGAATTAAACATACATACAAAGCACACATATATGAGAAAAAATACGTGTATGAAAGGACTGGAAAAAATACATACATAAAATAATGCAAGCGTGTGTATTTTTTTCCAACGTCAGCATGCATTTTTCTCAAACATTTCACAATATTTACAATATTTTTGTTTTTAATTTATCCCTGTGATAGAAAAGCTGAGTCATTAAAAAACAGCCTTTAGACCCAAGCTAGCAAAAATATGTTCTAAAGAATGTTTTGATAATGTTCCCATTACGTTATGCCAACGTTATTTCTAAATATAATTTATTAAATGTTTTAAATACGTTTTTCTTGGTTATACAGATAAAACATTGCAAACATTATGGGAACGTTACTTTTGAATGTTCTCTGAACATTCTGAAACAATTAACATTTAAAAAACATTAAATGAACATCCAACTAAAATGTTTCAGAAAAAAAAAAGTTCCATTAACTATGTATAAATAACATTTTTGTACTGAGAACGTTATTAAAGACAACTCTGAATGAACATTCTTATTAATGTTACCAGAAGAACGTTTGTTCATAACTTTGAAAGAACCTTTTCCAGAACGTTAAAGTTCTGAGAATGTTCCGTTAGCTGGAGAAATAAACAGAGAAAAATAAAAATGATCAGGCCACCGTGGCAGGAAAAGTGAAGAGACTTGTGTGAAGGGTTCGAACAGTTGCAGCAGGTGATGATAGCGACGGTCTGAAACCAAGAAAAGGAAAGGAGATGGCGAGAGAAAGAGGAGAGGGAGGGATCGGATAAAAAGGAAACATGCTTGCTTCGCAGTCGAGGAAGAATTTCTCTCTGCAAACATCCCTGGGAATGTTTAACGTTCCAGTGAAACCCACCTCATCATTCCACCATCTGGAATGTATCTCTCTCTCTCTCTCTGTATGGAAGTCTCACTCACACACACTCACACACACACCTTCAACACCTCGTCTGCACTCAACTCCATTAATTATTGACATGAAGCAACAGTGTCTGTATTAGAGACAAATTAGATGAACTAGTGACAGAGCATTTAGGAAATTAATACAAACATTGAAATTTTAAAAAGCAAATACTGTGAGTGAAAACAACTGAATTATTAGCACATTAGCATTTGTAGCAACTGCCCTTCTAATAGACTCGGAGTACACACCATACTTAATTTGATGAAAACAAAGTTGAGACTGAGGAATGAAGGACATTACTTTCACTATCTTGTCTCATCTTAAATTACACAATGCATGTTTTCTGAAAGTTTTAGTCCACTTAAAATGTGGAAAGGCATTTTTCGTTTTGTTGACTGAACAATCAACACTCATGTAAACATCTACACTGCAAAAAAATGTCTTAAAGTTGTACATAAAACCAACACTAGTGCCCCTATTATGGATTTTTGAAAATTACCTTTCATGTAGTGTGTAACATAGCTCTAAGAGAATGAAAACATCCTGCAAAGTTTTAAATCTGAAAGTGCACCGTATATAAAGTTATTGTTTCTCAAAAGTAAGAGTCGACTCTGAGTCAATTAAACGAGTCGTTTGTAAAACGAATCCCAAGCCGTTTCGTTGTGAAGTCGAAACATTAGCATATTCCCCGCCCGCTTATTGCGTGCGCAGACGCCAGGGAAAATTAATTTTTTCAACAATACCACAGCAGTACAAACTTTTGTTGTGTTCCCGTCATTTTACTGACGACTGCTTCTCAAACCTCGGCGGGATTCACAAAACCAGCCTAATTTTAGTTGCATCAAACTGAAGTCAACATGGAGCGATTTTACTTTGTAATCTGATGTATTTCCAAGAGAAACAGGATATTCAACAAGAAAAAAATGCAATGCTACATGATTGGATTGCACACAAAACATAAAAGAATACAGAAGTTAATAAAAAAAATAAGGGATTGGTGATGTCACCTGAAAAGAAAAGTTGTTTAAGAGGCGGAGCAAGTTACAATAAATTTTAATGAAACATTGAGAATTTCTTTGGAACAACATGGACCAAAGTTTACACTAAGACCAGGATTGTGTATTTAAGGAAATATGTCAACTTTAATTTAATTTTGACTAAATATGGCATCCTCTCTGACTAAAGTCCTTTATTCATTGAAGAGGTTCCTAGATCAGTAACAATGCCAAATTCTCTGAGTGAAATGCTCTCAAGCAGTTAACAAAACACACCATCAATCTCACGCACAGCACTAGTTCATAAAGCACCATTTCTCCTTGTCTGCACTGACAGGTCAATATTTCTGTGAGACGTATAGTGAACTGGCTGGCAGCATGTAATGCAGCCAATCTTCAATCCTACAAATGAGTTTCATCAAACTGGCTTTTTCTTCCAAAGTGAAATTCTGACACATCTGTCCTCTGAGCAACAGCATCTGGCCCAACACAGATGTTCATTTATGAATGAAGTTATACACACTTATCAATTCATCAGTCGTGAAACATCAATGCGTACGCTCATATAAATAGACAAGACACCACTGTACTGACAGCGAACCACAGATAAAAACCTGCCTTAGATTCTGTCAATTTTTATCTCTTTCCTGTCTCAAAGCAATCTAAAAAAAGGTTTGACTTGTTTCTGTGACGCTCTTAAAATATGCAACACTAGTTTAGTACGTCAGATAACATCAGCTACTCGAAACCAAGAAAAATGAACAATTAAAAGCAGTGCTTTACCTACTGAGAGTAAAGAAAGGGCACGCAGAACTGAACATTGTTACAAACAATATAAAGTTTTAACACAGTGGCTGAACTAAAGGTAAAATCAAACTAATTTCAGTGTTTATGAAATACTAGGGGTGGCAGAGAAAAAAAAAAAAAAGAAAAAAAAAAACTGTTTGGCTTTGTAATATTGCCAAATATCAATTTTTAAACTGCTATTAATTTAGCATTTCAAACGCATTGTTTTCAGTGTTGAACATTTATGCACCTTGTTAAAATTCGTAAGTAACTATAATCAGCTTTGAAACACTTTGTTCTTATCCCGTCGTTTGTGACGACAGGATAAGGACTTTTAAAAATCAAGTTTTAAAAACTGACCATAACTAGAAATATTTAAAGGAAATTTCAGTAACACTTGCTGAAAGGTTCAATTTGTTAACATTACTTAAAATATTAAGTATCACAAAAAAATTTACATAATTTTAGGGCTGTCACTAACAATTATTTTGGTAATCGATCGATTATTTTGACGATTAATCGACTAATTGTTTTTTTTTTGTTTGTGGTAATATAAATAAAAAATGCATTATGTTTTATAACAAATGCCTGCAGAGGGCGCCAACAGCCTAGTGATTGTTGTTGTTACGCAGCAGATCAAATCCTGAATATTGTCCAAATGTTTACTTAATCGAGGATTTTTAAAAATCGAGTACTTGAATTGAATCGAGGAATCGTGACAGCCCTGCACAATTTATTATTCTAAGTTGATGTTAACTTCTAAATATAATACATTTTTAACATTTTAAATAACTAAACACAAATTAAAAATAAATTTAAATGCTGTAAAATGTTGCTAAATTACAATACATGGAACAACAGTAATATTGATGCTTGCCTTACCAAACACCACTTAAACACTAAAAATACAAACAATTAATATATACATGGAAATGTACCACAATACACTGTGAACACACAGTGATAAAAATGAGTTGAAAGATGTTAAAAATGTGGGAAACCGTTAAAAATGTGGGAAACAGTCCCTGGTTTCCCACAGTTCTTAGATATATGATTAGGGTACTCAATATCACTGACTTCCTGAATTAGTCAAAAAAGCCATTTTCAGGTCCAACTGTGTGTGGCTTTGTGTGTGTGTGTCCAGAGGGCAAGATAGTAGTTAATTTAGGCTGTAGAAGCAAAGACAGTGGCGGTCTGAGGGTAACAGAGAGCAGTCTGATACGGGAAAGGGAAGTGACACGGTCAGTACCAGCAGCCGTCGCTCTGCCCTTATCAAGGGCCTGGAAGAGCTGGACAAAGCAGCTGCAATGTGCATCTGTGACCGTCACAAACACCTTCTTTGCGTCAAGAATCGAGACAAAGATAGGACTGAGATGAGATCCGTAGAGCTCAATGGGGAGACACAGAAAATGAGAAAAAAAAAACACAGAAAGCACTGATAAAATGAAGGCAGGGTAACAAACGCACAGATAGACAGTGAGAAGCAGTGTGAAAATAGCTGAAGCACTCAAAGACTGCTCTTCTGCAAAGTCTCGAAGGACTTCTGGAAAAGTAACGACTTTCTAAAGGGCTTCGTTCCCACAGACGACGAGCTTCCAGCTCTACAGGATGCATACATTATCATTCCCATGACACGTGGCCCTTTTCTTCCATTCTGCTTTTCTTTTTCTGTGTCACGTTCGTGCATTCTTGTTCTCTGAATCACATGTGGACTCTGTAAGTGGCGAAAGGACTGTTTTTTTTTTTGATGTTTTATCATCTTTGAAGTAGTTTTAAAATGAGACAAAAGCAAACATGAGAGTGAAACCCAATTTAACAAAGCCCAAACGTGACAGTGAAACCAAAATGGAGGTCTAGACGATAACCATCAATGCTGTGAAAACTTTGCAAGAGAAACTCTGAGAAAGTTCCCATCTAGACACGACCATGTCCAAGTAACATCTAAACTGTTTAAACACAACTGGAAAACAGGACGTACTCAGCTCGTTTTGACTTTAACCCAGATACCAAGTCGTCAGCTCTCCCTCTGGCAGAACAGGAGCTCAAAATAGCACTGAAGTTTAGATGTTATCGCTCTTCGTGTCTGGTGCAGCGGACGTCTCATGAATGACTAGACAATTTTCTAAGAAGTGGATCATGACTTTCTTTGGAAAAAGATAAAATAGTTGATCACATGTACAGGGCGCGACATCAATATTTTACTGGTCTTGCTGGAAGTCCTGTGTCATCCTTTCTGTGAATACACGTACAAAAACAAGAGGGAAGAAAAGAGGAGAGGTGAAGTGGATATGATTGGACCCGTCGGTTGAGCAAAAAGACAAATATTAGCTGTCAAAAACACTTTTGTACACTGTCAAAACACACCAATCACGCCAACTATGGCACAATGGTCACTGTTCTCGGCTAATCCCAATTCTCTTCACAAAGTCTGGGAATTCGCCATATTACAATAAACCAAATCCCATCTTTCTTTTGAGAACGGCTCCCCAAAGGTTTACGAAGCTTTGACTACTAACAAGCTCAACTGGTTTAGTGCAATGTAAGTTTGTCCTAATGTCTGTTTGATGAAAAACTGCACTACCATCAATTGAGGTTTGACTACAGGGACAAAAAGATGGACTGTCTCCAACAGAGAAAATGGAGGGCCTGATATATCATCTTGTCTACCATGCTATGAAGGTGTCAAATAATACAACCCGAATTCCGGAAAAGTTGCAACGTTTTTTAAATTTGAATAAAATGAAAACTAAAGGACTTTCAAATCACATGAGCCAATATTTTATTCACAATAGAACATAGATAACATAACAAATGTTTAAACGGAGAAATTTTACACTTTTATCCACTAAATGAGCTCATTTCAAATTTGATGCAGTTTAAATGAGCCTTGGCCCACAGAACACGACGGCGCTTCTGGACCATGTTCACATATGGCTTCCTTTTTGCATGATAGAGCTTTAGTTGGCATTTGCAGATGGCACGGCGGATTGTGTTTACCGACAGTGGTTTCTGGAAGTATTCCTGGGCCCATTTAGTAATGTCATTGACACAATCATGCCGATGAGTGATGCAGTGTCGTCTGAGGGCCTGAAGACCACGGGCATCCAATAAAGGTCTTCGGCTTTGTCCCTTACGCACAGAGATTTCTCCAGTTTCTCTGAATCTTTTGATGATGTTATGCACTGTAGATGATGAGATTTGCAATTTGACATTGAGGAACATTGTTTTCCACAATCTTTTTACGCACTCTTTCACAGATTGGAGAGCCTCTGCCCATCTTTACTTCTGAGAGACTCTGCCTCTCTAAGTCATCCCTTTTATAGCTAATCATGTTACAGACCTGACATCAATTAACTTAATTAGTTGCTAGATGTTCTCCCAGCTGAATCTTTTCAAAATTTCTTGCTTTTTCAGCCATTTGTTGCCCCAGTGCCAACTTTTTTTTAGTGGATAAAAGTGTAAAATTTCTCCGTTTAAACATTTGTTATATTATCTATGTTCTATCGTGAATAAAATATTGGCTCATGTGAAAATGGCTCACTTGAAAGTCTTTTAGTTTTCATTTTATTCAAATTTAAAAAACGTCCCAACATTTCCGGAATTCAGGTTGTACCTAAATAACCAAACTCAAGTCTAATTCCCATCCACAAAGCTCGCAAACAATAATTAAAACATTGATGGTGACAATTACAAAGTTTTCAACCACCAATGGACTGCAAAGGAGTCTTCTCCCAAAAAGGCTTGATAAATGGTTAAGGCCATAAGGAATTGTGAGAAGATTTGGGGGTTGACTAAAATGGGGTTAGTGGTTAAATAATGTGAAAGCTGCGTAATGGAACGCAACAGTGGAGAGGAAGTGGGGGTGTGAGAGAGAAGGCACATTAAAACTGAATGTTGTTCAGATAATTACTACTTTGGGATACAGTCTGAGATGGAACATCTATCCTTAAGTTTTCTCAAAACAAGGCTGAACTATGTGGGTCTCAATACGTTAGAGCAGGAGTTTTCCAAACTTTATGCCACAGACCTCCACATATGATGATCCCCTTTTTAACATAAAAAACAGCTATATATTTTCATGTATAAAGATGTATACCGTTTTTTATTAAATATATCATGAAATAAAACCTGCCCACCAAAGTAATTAGATGTATAAACTTGAGTAGAACCATAAAAACTATGGTTATCAATAGAATAAAATAATTGTGATTATTTTCCAGTCAATATGTGTGTGTGTGTGTCTGTGTGTGTGTGTATGTGTATATATACATATATTGTATAATGTAATATATGAACTAGCATAAAGTCAGATAGCCTCAAAACTAACAAACATGGACTAAAATCCACAAAGCTCCTATTTTGTTTTCACGGGGTCTTTTATGGTGGAACAAAATGGTCGTCTGACTAAAAGCTTGCCTTACTGAAATATCTGCCTGTGAGTTCATCCACGACTTTCTGAATGTATAATCCAGTCACTCCAAACAGGCTGAGGCATCTCACTGGAATGCAGGCCTCCTTCCTCCCTGTCTGTCTCTCTCTTACCCCGCTTCCCCTCACACTATCTGCGGACCGGCCCAGCCTTGCCCTGCCCGTCTGAGCCATGTTTTGTCTCCAGCTCTAGGGCCGCATGCTCTTATTCACAGCATTGTTCGTCTGTAAACAAAAGGCTTCCTTTCTCTCCGCCACTCCTTCCTACTTTGCTTCTTAAAACAGTACGGGAAAGACGACTGAGGAAAGGAGAGAAGGGTGGAGAGGTCGACTCGTTGTTAGTGGAGAGCTAGGTGTAATCTCGAATTCGCTTCCTGCTACCGCACTCTCTGGTTTCCCCCCTTTCGTGATTTCGTGAGTAGGGAAGGATTTAGTTTTGCTTTCTCACTCACTGGATTGGTATCTCATTCATTAGGCTGCGTCTTGGCATCCTGTTTGGCTGAGCTCACTTCTGAGTCAAGACGTGCACTTATCAACGGTGAACTCAAATGACCATTCGAGACACTGCTGCCATAAGTGCTACAGTAGGCGCAAATACATTATCGGATCGGATCGTAGTTCTGGAATCCATTTTCCACTAACTTCTTTACAGTGTCTAGGTCAATCTCTTAGTCAGAGATCTGAGAGACCTCTTAGTCACAAACTGTAGGCCACATAAGACTGAAAGAAAACACAAGAGACTTAATGATCATCAGTGGCTATCCCAGAACTCCTCTGTCGTTGCCATCTCAGACTGTGCATCATTTATTTTGGGTCACAAATCAAGGGATTGGCCTACACTGACAATGAAAGCTTGCATGACAGACAACATTTACATCTTGAGTGAAAAATTTACCTGGTGGAACTGTGTCTGAATCATGTACATTTACAATTTATAACTATAGTATATTGTCAGAGACACAAAATAGCAGAAACACAACATAAAAAAATAAAGTTTACAATCTACAGTCACAAATAGGTTGATTGAAACAACAAAGTAACCTTCCTACACTGCTTTGAATCTAGGGCTGCAACAACTAATCGATAAAATCGATAATCGTCGACAACGAATGTCATTATCGATTAGTTGCGTCTGCCCACCGTGCATGGAAAACTTCTGCAAGTCGCATCAAATTACAGAACTGAATAACGCATTTCTATGGACAAAATGCACAAAACTTTCTTTTTACGGTTATATCTTTATCTGTAAATGTTACAAATTCACATGAGTATTTCCATTTTGCATGAAGGCTCATCCTGACAATCTGCGTTAAACAAGCTTTACTGAATGAGCGCATGCGCTTCAGACAGATGGGATGCATTGATTAGAGAGGGAGACAACTAAAATTTGCCACAAAAATGTTCATTTTGCTGAAATATCTGTTGCTGGACAGTAAATTTAGGTTTAAAGGTCAACATGTAATTCAAGTATTTTATGAGAGTAATAACTGTAAAAGAGATAACAGCGTGTAATTGAATATAAATGCAAGACGTTTCTTACACTTACAGGATAAAGAAATGACAGTAACACGTTACAGTAACAGTTTGTATTTTTCTTTATTATCTTTATTATTATCTTCATTTTTAATGTAGAGATTTAAACTGTCTTTTTGCTTTATAGCTCTTTTGCATATATAGCATAGATTATATATATATATATATTTTTTTTTTTTTTTTTTTGTTGTTTTGTTTGAAGGACAGAGTTGGGCAGGATGTGGAATAGTGTTTTGTCAACAAAATAAAATAAACAAAATTGGTCTTTTATCTGATTAATCGAAGAAATGATCGGCCAACTAATCGATTATCAACATAATCGTTTGTTTCAGCCCTATTTGAATCACCAGCACAACTACAAAATAAATTATACTTTTTATTAGTTGTAAATGTATGTTTGCAGTTGAATTGAATATGACAAGATAAATGGCAACTTAAAGCAAAATAATGTCAAGAAAACAAGCCTGATACACAAACAAATGGCTTCTATGAATCAGTTCTTTTAATTAAATCAAATATATAGTGCAACCAAAGTAGCCCAATTCACAAACGAATGACATTTATGAACCGGTTCTTTTTACTAAATCATAACATAAAACAATGCATAACCAGCACAGTCCGATTCATGAACAAACAACTCATATAAACTGGTTCCTTTTAATGAATCACTCAAAAAGACAAATCTTTAATGGAATCAATTCATTTACTGAACTGCAAGTTATCATTACTTTCCATCTTAAAATTTTTGAAACGTGGACAAAATAGTTCTGTAGGAATCACTGCATCAAAGCCATATCAAACTACATTAGATTTGATCAACAATTTTAAAAACATAAAAACTATTTGCATGATCTATGAAACATGAAGGTCGGCATTCCTCAATCTTGATGAAGAAATCATAATTTACAAGCATGTGGTTTATTTCAGCAAAAAACTGACCACACACATTTTTCTTGAAGGGCTTTACTGTTGGTAACATTTATACTTTATGTGAAGCGAAACCTCCAGGAACAAGATTTCACTGAACCAAAACATTCTGGGAGAAGAACACAAGAAGTTTTGAAAAAACAAATATTTGCCTGATTGTTCACACTCAGGTTGAATGAAAGTTTAAGTATAGTTACCTTATGATTAACTTGATGACCTAAATTAATGAAGGTATGTGGGATGTTTCATCTAATCACACCAGGAAGGATTTTGCCAAATTGAACACTAAATCCACCCAACCCACGGCAATGCCCTTTGGCTGCCACTACAGTGTTAATAAAAAACAAACAGCTTTGGATAATTCTCTCAAGTGCAAAAGGTTACACGCATTGTTCTCATACTCATGTCATGAAAATCAGAAATGAGACAATATCAACCACAACAATGAGAAGACATATCATACACGTATCTCTCTCTCCTGAGGTATATGGCTCAAAAATGTGGAGGGGAAACCCAAAGATCCGGGCCATATAACCCAGACCTTTAACACTTCAACAAAAAGGAAAAAGACGTCGTGCACCGGTGGAGGAAGGTCTAGGGTAGTGGGCCCAGACTAAACAACACAGACCTCAGGAAGCCTGGACGACTGCCTAGGTGCACTTTGAGCTGCGTCAGGTAAACATTAAGATCTGTTCCCAAATGAGACCACTGCTGTGTGTGGCTCTGCGGACAGACCCCGAATTTATCTACAAGTGGAAAGTTCACATCTGATCTGAGAAGTTTAAGAGAGCAGAAAAGTGAGATGAATATGAGGTTTGCATCACTTTTACACAAGCTATATTATGTAATTGAATTGAAAACAAATAATTATAAAAACAACTAATTAGTTAGAAAAGCTAGCAACCAGCTTACATATTCCAAAGCAACTAGTTTAAGTTGGATTTTCCAGCAGGGAAGGTTTAATAAAGTCTACTGTTTGTCAGAAGACGATGTGTATTTTATAGCCATTTATCAATTTAATTCCCACTAGACAAACCCTGGCAAGCTTTTTCAACTGTAAACCATTAAGTGCCTCTATCTGATCAACACAGCAGTACTTTCCCATCTGAATCACCCATAAACAGCATGTAGTTTAGCGGAGTTAATTTTCCTAACAATCCATCAGTGTCATCTACTATAAACAGCACTGCTTTTAAAGATCCTATGAATCCAATGAAAGACCAGAAGAGCAACATATTGACCACAAATGACCAATATTTAGCAATTTTAAACCAATAATGGCACTAGGGTCTCAAGATGGTTAACTACTTATCCAACAACCGACTAAACTAAAAATACTGATATTGCTTTCAAAGATCATATATATTTTATACCCCACTGGCAAATTTGTTTCTTGTTTTAAGCACAAATATGACTGAATTTACTGAGGTTTATGCTTAAAACAGAAACTTGAAACATATGCATTTGCGTTACTTGACATTTAGCTACTGACTACATGGGTGAAACTCACAAAGCCTGTATAGATTATGTTTATATGTCACCCCAAAATCAAAGGAAAAAGGAATCACATTGTGTTTAAAGGAAACAACTGGCAAATTCTTCTTACAACAAAAAGTAAGAAAAGAAACTTATATCTTGATATATTCTCTGAAAACGAGTCTGAATATCAGTAAAATATTTACTTGAAATCCCCTAAGGGTGCAATATGAAATTAGGCCAATATTTCCTAACAAATCAATAATGTGACCTCCAACACAGCTGTAGGTCTAAATACAAGATGAGAACCAGACATTCATTTGAGGTGAGCATGTTAAGAGATCAGGCAGAGGTCACAACTCTGCTGTCAAACACAGATAATTAGATTAAGTGTGCTTATATTAGTTGGCATGACACTTCATGATGTCATAGGTTAAAGCATGGGTGTCAAACTCGTATTAGACTGATGGCGGGATTGGACAAAATGAAACCTTAAAATAGCGTGTTAAACCTGGGTGTACTCCTGACACCTGCTCGTCTGGACCTACTAAAGTACACTGATTACATTACTTGTGCACCGTGGCACCGCCCCCACTGTCATTTTGCTTTTTTATAGAAAAAAAAAACATTTAGTTCAGTTGGACAACGAACGCTACAATAATAAACTGAAAGCATTTGCTCTGTTCCATATGCAGCATGAGCTGCAGAGTCGCAGCAGCACAGTGCAGCAGGAGTCAGGTTTCACTTATTGCTAGGGCTGGGACAATTAACCGATGCATCGTGAATCGAGAAATAATTCTGGATCGATTCTGAGATTTTCCGAATACACTGCGGTTCTCTCTTGAATCGATTCTCAGCTTAGTTTTTAAAAGCAGATGGCACTACGTGCTTTAGAAACAGCTGTACTCTGCTTGCTTCCAATTCCTTACACACACCACTTGAACCTTCTATAAAATAATTATTCATAAAGTTCGAAATGGTTGAAGTGAATTACAAGGGTGTTTGCAGTGGGCTGTTTACATTAATCTCGCATCATAAAAGCATTCTGAGGTGCAAGTACATTCTCTGATGCACGAGCGCTCTTCTTCATGAGCATTTGAGCATGCGGTTAAAAACTAGCACAGAGCGCCATCTGCTGTTAGACTAAGCTCAGAATCGATTCGAGAGAGAATTGCAATGCATTCAGAAAATCTCAGAATCGATCCACAAATCGCGATGCAGACTTCTTGTCCCATCCCTACATATCACGTGATGAGACTAAGGAGAGATGACTGGCAAGACGGTGGCAGAGGATTTGGTGCGCAACTGGGTGCGATCCTGGGCATCACTGACAAAAACCGCTCCCTACACTGAGTAGCATATGTGTGATCACGAATTCTAAAGTGAAAGTAAAAAGTGAGCGCACATTCAAAAGTGATTACATTTATTCAAATGAAACTGAAATTTACAGGAATGTTAAACAACATTATCAATAACATAAAGAGAAACTCTTGGCTAGAAATCATAGTTTGCACAAGCTCTGCAATTTGGCACTCCTGTAAAGTCACAACACATTTATTTATATACCACTTTATATAATAGATTGTGTAAAAGCAAGCAGCTTTACAGTATTAGACATGAAAAACTTTGGAATTTGTCTTTTTCAATCAGAATTATAACTTCAATTTCTACTTTAAAGCGGCTCTCCGTTGTGTTCATGTTTTTACTCATGGACGTCTGACCTTGACAGACTGAACAGAAGAAATAAACTGGAGAAGATTTCCAAGTCAAAGAACGCAGAGCCTCAAAACCTAATTATTACGTGATAGCCACGGACCAATGGTACTTCAAAGGTGTTTACTAGCCAGAGCTAACTTTTTCAAAAAGTTCACTTTGGCAAGCTATTTTAAACTCCTGAAACAAAAACACAAAAAAAAAAAAAAACTTCGTTTTGGCCTGATTTTGTTGGAAATGGCGTCACACCAGTTTGTTCTTCGATTTCTCCTGAAGTATATTGGGGCCTTGAACAAAACAAAAACTCACCTTTTCACCACTAATATTTGAAATATTCTCTTTTCTTCCTAAAAATGTACTTTTGAAATTAACAACTTGTACAAAGTAGTACTGAACTTGGTTGCTCTTCTACCACTGTAAGATGCAAGTAATGTGCACAAACAAAATGAAGAGCTAAAACATAATATTATGAATATACCATATTGACACAATAAAGTGGTTCTTTCTCCAAAAGCTGGACCAGTCTCCTCTAATATTGACATGAACAACCAGGGAAAGACAGCAAAAAGAGAAAAATTAAAAGAAACTGAAGCCTATAGCCTGTAACACAAAGAACAACCCATAAAAAAAAGCAATCCCATATGCATTTTATCAGAGTCCCTATGCACAGGTGGTCAGGTATGCCTGACCACAAAACCATGTGAAATTTCTCTAAAGCTGTTCTTGATCTACAGAATTAAAGAGTGCTAATGAGGAATGTCTAGCCAAATGTTTTCGTTTTCAGCCAGACATGCGGTGGAAGTCATACACAGACTTGTCTCAGCTGGCATAGGACCACAAGCCAGTTTCTGATCCTGGATCACATTTCCCCCCAGTCCAATCTGGTCAATCAAGGTTTAAAAAAGAAAAAGAAAAACAGACAGCATTATTGCTCTGGGATGTGAAAAACACCTAAACGCTTCTAACATCTTCACACCTGGTCTGAACTATTGCACAGTGCAGCAGTCAGTGCAGTTGGGTTTCTTATTTAAACAGCCTGCGTCTGCATTTCTGTCGCAGCTGTCCTGCTTATCTGGCCGCTACAGTTCAGATGCAGTGGCTTGTAAGCACAACCGTCTCGGCCTTTGCCTTCCAGCAGAGCAGCTGAACCAACAGGAAATCCAGTCTCAGTCTATTAATTGGTGGAACAATTTCAATCATTTGAGGGCTCTCAGTTGGAGAAGAAAAACGCTTACAAATGGTGTGCAATTATTGCACTTTCTTTTCGCCTGCTTTCGATTTGTTGTTTTTTTCCCCTCCTGCCCTTTAAACTCTCCGCTAGAATGCAATTTGGAAATTTGGCAGCCGAGTCGACAGCCATATGCAGCTCAACATGGTGTTTTTACCAGCCGTTCCGTCTGGAGACCCACATGGCTGGAATGGCATTCCATTAACCATTACATCGCAATTAGACAAGGACAACTGTCTGATGCTGACAAATAAACTTTACTCTGAATTTTCTGTAATTAAGTCAATGTCCGAACCCCAGGTATGGATGAGAAATTTCATGCTGGACTAAAACTGTACATGCTTACAGTCAACATAACCCATTTTACTTCAGCAATATGACATTTCTAAGAGACACAGGATATTCAATGAGTAAAAAAAAATTGTTCTGGACTTGATTGGGGGAGGGGTTGAAAGATAAGAGGGCTTGATGATGTCAGCCAACAAGAAAAGTTGTTTCAGAGGTGGAGCAAGTTATTACATTTTAATGAAAGAATTTGAAGCCAACATTATGTCTTTGAAATAACATGCACAACATGATAAGGAATGAGTATTATGAAAGAAAATAGAATCTAAAATGTATAATCTCTCTGTACAGCCTGAGAATAAAAATACAAGAACCCTATTTATGTTATGCTAAAGCATGTCTAGACAACTGTAATTGTGATATATGATTGAAAAAGGGAATAAAGAAAAACGGAGAGGAAAAGAACGAGGAGATGCCAAACCACACGGTGAGTCACACAGCAAACCTCTGCATGACAACGATTCTCACAGTGAGATGAAGGGCATTTCCCTGGCAGAAAAAATGATGGCAAAGTTAGTCACATTGAATGTATGAGAGACATGACGGATAACACAAGGGAATTGCATATGGATTCTTCAGCTTTGTGGATGTGACAACATTTCATCCTTGTTATAAGTCCTTTCCTACTGCATCTGTTTTGTTAAAAATACAAGAGTCTTCAGACTTTTCACAATCAAAAGAACAACAACAAAAAAAAAAGAAATCACATTTCGCATAAAGAAAATTAAGTCTATTCATTGAGACCATTTTACATTGTAAAATTATTTTAATGATGATTAAACATGTTCCCCTCAAATTCTCATTACTATAATTCATCCAGACTTATTCTCAATTGTGCATGATCATTTGAATAATATATTGATGTAATATTCATTGCAGTAATGACAATTGTTTTTAGGGATGGGTGACACTACTTACTTTGCTTTCGAACTGATACCAAGTACTATCATTGACAATATCACACAAATATTAATACCATTACTGATAAAGCTATTAAATGGAAACTTAAAGTTTGAGGAGAAAATTAGTAATTAGAGCCATTTACCATTATATTTGAAAGCCACCCTTTATTCATTTATTAGGCCAAAAAATAGGTCAAAATGACTAATACTTCAGGACCAAACCACCAATCCCTAATTATTTTACATTAGAGTAATAAGAGTTAATAGGTAAAAAAAAATGCTAATAATCATAATAGCTAATAAAAATAGGCTTTATTTCCTTTAAGCACAATACAATTGCTTTTTCATTTGATTTTGGGATGAAATATTGACTTGATCTAGACAGGTTTTGTGAGAATTCATCCATGTTGTTAGTAGCTAAATGTCAAACTACTACACAAATGGAAATGTTGCAAGTTTAACTGCAAGTACACTAGAGAAGAGATCCTGAGATTGCAATCCTGGACTACCACCATGGTTATTCCTAAGGGACGGGGCAGTAAAAACAGGCTAGGCCTAAAAAAACAAGATTGCAGACGTAGGTTGTTGATGAATCTGAATCCACACAAGAAATTTTCATTAAAGGGTAAGGGGAGTCCTTTCGATTTCCGTAGTGATTTTGCATTCCACGAATGCCACTCACCACCACAAATCATCCTGGGTCTACAAAGACCTGCAATGCCATTAGATCATGCTAGAGTCTTACTTGATAATGGTATACTTGATCCTTGCACATTTATTAATAACCAAGTAATGATATTAGCTTATTAACATCAGAAACCAATGTTGAACAGTAGTCTGCTTCAGTAAACATAAGACTACAGCTCTAACTGTCCTCTCCTCTCTAGCTCATTCCATCAGACACTGTGTGTGCTTAAATATTTAATTTGGCTGCTCGCAACGAGTGGAAAGACTTGGAATTTGCCGGAGCGCTGATCCTGGAGGCACATCAAACATGGCCGCTGTCATCTGCTTCAACGTCCACTCGCGTTTGTTTAGCTGTTTGTATCAAAACCCTTCAAACTAAATAATTGTGACCTAGAGGATTGTATGTTGTCATCTTTACCAAGATAGGTACAGAAAGCATGAGATCTTCATCACTTTCAACATGTTTCAGTAAACAATAAACCCCCCCCAAAAAACAAGCTGAATTGTAGCTACCTGACTGTTTCAACAATACATTTAATTAAAAATTTAGCTTACTCAAATTAAAATTCTGTCATCAAATTCTCACTCTGTGTCTTTTGAAACCTGTATGACTTACATTTTTTCTGTGGAACAAAAAATTCATATTTATAATAAAATGTCCAATCTGCTCTTTTCCATTTAAAATGAATGATGACCACAGCTGTTAAGCAAGACTTTTTCACGGGAGCGTTTGAAAGCAGGTGTCTATCAGTGGATCCGTCTATCAGTGGATATATTAGGGATCCAATGACAGACGCCTACTTTCAAACGCTCTCGTGTGTATCCGTGTAAGCGCTCGGTTAAGAGCATCAAAGATGTCTATTTACAACATGTTTTTGAAGCGTTGATCATTGGCCAATCACAGACATATCTGTTGAGCACATGAACACAATTGCCAATCAGACGTGTTTACAAATCCACTCAACAGTGCTCAAAATGCTAGGGGGAAATGCTGGTATCATCACATTTTTAAAATTCCATACCAAATTGGTACCGAAGTTGATACTTTTGACAATACTAGTGCTTTGATGAATGTTTACGTGTAAATAAAAGCCTAAATTGTAAATAAAAGCCTAAATCTGTTCATCATATAAAGCGATCAAGCTTCTTCAGAAAATATGGAATAAGCCACTCAATTCATATGGATTAGTTGTATGATCTTTCTGAACTTTTTGAAGTGTTAAAGTGTCAGTTGCGTATCTGTCAATGGAGGGAAATCGCTGAAATCGCTCAGATTTCATTAAAAATACATTCATTTGTGTTCCGAAGATGAACGAAAGTCTTATGGGTTTGGAACAACATGAAGGTGAGTAATTAATGACAGAAATTTTGGGTGAACTAACCCTTTAAGCGCTCAAGCACACGCATAAAGCTTGCCGTAGCGCATCGGCAAAAGTAGTGATTATTAATGTGTTTGGAAAAAACAGCAAGAAGATAAAAAAGAAAAGAAAAAAAAGACAAAAGAAGACATATTGATAAACTAGTGTTTTCTGAGTCAATGTCGGCTGCAAAGATAAAGTTCACGACACCGACTCTCATCTGCACAGTATAGTGGATGCGTCTATAGAGACAAATACATGTTAAGTTAAACATACAGCACTGCTTCCACACTCCGCACGAACACTTGGATATGTATGTGCCTAATAATAGCGCACATTTATCTAGGTTAACGTTTGAGCAAACGGCCATGTAAAGTGGGCCATGTAAACGTTAGGCTACTAGGTTGATGAACGATAGACGAACGTTTGCATTTCTTGCCTGACATAATTACTACATAAAAAAAAATAAAAAAATCTAAATGAGCTAAATATAGCTAAATGATAGTCTCGTCAACTATCATTAAGTCGACTATTAGCGGGGCAGCCCTACCTTTTAATAAAGCATAATGACTGAATTGTATAAAGTCATGAGGGAAGTGGTCATCTTTAAAAGTGGGCTCATGGATCACAGTTTGAACAAATCATCAAAATAGTCGGGCAATAATAATCCATTAAAGCCATGGACCCTTTTCACATTTCTGGGGTTCTCAAAAGCAGAAGTCATCATTGTTGGGTAAACTTCTATAGTGATGAACGGAACCTACACATATAATTTTTGCATTCCTATTTGCTCCAACAGCAAAAGAAAAAAAAAATTGAGAAAATAGTGAGCGATTGATTACGTTAGTCAGACGAAAGAAATGTCAAATTTGCCATGACTCCCTCAGCCATTTTTAAATGAAAACATAAAACACTTTGCTAGATTTACAACATTAATAACTGTGCAAACGTTCTGTGACAGTCTGTGAATAGGGTCCATTAGCCAAGAGAAGATATGCTCTTCAGTGATTTTACCTCAGTTAAGAGGTACATGTTCTTAGGCACAACTGAAGCAAACCATGGTAAAATCACTGTAATGCACAGCCTTTGATGCCATTGCCACTGAAATGGCTTGCACTGAAAAATCTGTATGCACGTAGAGCAGCCACAGTGAAGTTGTCTTCATAATAAAGCACATCAGAGAGACATTAAAACGCTTTCAACCAAAGAGGACGTCTTGATTCCTGAAAAATTAGTTGCACTGTGGTACAACTAGGTTAATCTCCTATATAGTGAAGCACTGGGAACCGGTAGAAAGCTGCGAGATGACAGCAGGTCAGTCATTGTAAAAATTTTATCCTCATTCCAACCCACAGTGCAGTGAAAATAGCTCATTTAAGGGTGCAACAGCAACCAGGGAGGAAAATGAGCTCTTTCTATATGCGAGAGCCAGACATCTCCAGAGCCCCACAGACGAATCTTCAAGTCTCACAGACTGTTGCTTCCTCCCACAACCACACCGCTGGGTCATGATGAATACTACAACATCCTGCTGCATACTTGGAGGTTGATTTCACTGCACAGTATGCTTCATTGTGGAACGCGTTCCCTGAGGTCATGAACAGAAACTTTTATAGAGACAGACTGATAATCAGGTTGACCCGTATTTTTCACTGACATTCACATTTTTGTTTCTTCAACATCGGGTCTCATTGCCATTTGGTGGGTCTTTAAAGAAAACCACGCAACAACACAACAGAGTTCAACAGGAAATAGCAGTGCTCACAGGAAACACAACTTACTTAGTATTTGAATAAATTACTCTTCTTTTTATGTAACAACCATTTATTCTGATGTGAGAAATGAGTAACATTTTAAACTTAACAGTGACATAGGCCAAATAAACATATAGGTACTCATTACTAAAATATTCATAATGATTTTTATGTCTTTATTGTTGTATTGTTTATAAATGGCAAAAATAAAAGTAAAACAATAATTAAAAATGATCTCATTGGACATGTAAAAAAAAATAAACAATCATAATAGTTGTTAAATATTTAAAATATCTCTAATATTTTAATTTTCCTAAGTGAAACCTGCAGTTCAGGGGTACACTGCTGATATTGTAAACAATCATAGCTTTTACAAATTATCGATCAATTGACAATGTTTTTTATGACAAAACCAATTTCTTCTAGATTTAAGTTTCGAATAGACAATATGTAGAACCAATTTTAATAGTTTTACTTTTTTAACAACGATAAATTAAAGCACAACAATAAAAGCATAAGAATTATGGATATTTTAATAAAAAAAAATAAACAAAAACAATTAAAATTGACAAAAAAAAGTCTTCAATAACTCAAGATACAAAGTGGACAAAGCTCTGAGCAGAGATTTGGAACAAAATGTTGCTATTTATCAGTAGATCTATATTAAAGGTGCAGTAAGTGATTTCTGAGAAACACTGTTGATATTTGAAATCAACCTAAACAAACACACCCCTCCCTTCATTGCTCCGCCCCCAAAATGCAAAAACAAGTAATGCAAGAGTGGATGTCTCTTTATCACAGGTGAAATGAAGAAAAATGCTTTGCGAAAAACAAAGTGAAGATGATGAATGAACAACAAGTAAGAACAAACAATGAACATACAGTACACAAGAGTACATACAAGCAAGAGTTTATTGTTTGTCGCCAGCAGCACACCAGCTCCAGACAAACAATGACACACAAAACGGTCCTGTTACTAGAGCTAACATTACTACAACAGCATATCTTGGTTCTGTAAAACATCGCAAAACCAATGTCACTCACATATGGAGCAGAAACAACGCAACCTTGACGTCCTTTTTCAGGACTTCCTGCTTAGTTCTCTCCAGCACTAGAAAGCTTTTCTAATATTAAAGCGGGTCCTAAAGCACTTGTCTGATCATAACCCTTCTTTTTCCAGTGACATTCCTCTGATCTTTTTTCTTTTGTAATGTCTCTCAGCCATCTCTCTTTCTACAGTCTTCAAATCTCCATCTTGCTCACTCTCTCTCCTCCCCCATCATGAGTGGACATGCCCCCTACTGCTGACTGGCTACAAGTGTGTTGTGCTGCTCAGTCCGATCCACCTTCAACAACCTTTCTCAAAAATTACTTACTGCACCTTTAAGAAACTGATAACTGATTAAGTTACAATATTAATATCGATGCAAAATATTGGTCTTAACCAACTATCAGTCAGGGGTAGGGTTAGGAACTTTGCAAAGGAAGTATGTTCTTGCATATTTCTGAACATGGACTGCTCAGAGATGTCTAAATAAATGTGTTAATTCGACATGCAAATGCCGTCACACCACGTCTGCACTGCAAGCCAGCTGCCAGCTTTTCTTTTTTTTTTAATTCAAACTGTTTTGCGTTTTTGTGTAGGCTATTTCACAACGACAAAACCACATAGCACTAGCTAGCTAGCGTCCGAGTTGTATGCTTTTAAGTATATTTGAAAGGCAAATTTATGCATCTTCCTAAAACCACAATAAAAATATGATTCAACACATCATTAAATTGAAATGGAGCTTAGAGTTTCCAGTATTCATTAAGATGTTACTAAGGTTGTTCTTTGTAAAACTGCTTAAAAAAAATACACTGAATTGAGTTTTCATACATTGAAATGAGCAAACATTATCATTTAAAAGCTGTAATTTCTATTAAAACATTTATCTACAATACCAGGGAGAAAAATATTGGAAGGGATGAAGGAGATGGATATGAAGATGTGAAATGAACAAACTGAGAACTTTATCTTATTGTATAAAAACAACCTTGTCCATTTATTTCCTTTGGGGACATTTGCATTTTAAAAAAGGGTAACAAATCGCCATATATTTTATTGCAATACTCAGCATATCGCAAAATGTTTATAATTGCAATAATATCGTATCGTGGCTTAAGAATGGTGATAGTGATATGGGGCTCTACTATTGACATTTCTTGTGTAAAATCGATACTACAGGTTTTATCGCACGCTTCATTTTAAAAAAGGCGACATGTTTGTTTAACCCATGCTAAATGTAACTATTACTAGTAATTGGTCAAATAGTTTGTCAGTGCCACATGGTGCAAACATTTCAAATACAAAGAGACTAAACACTTGCAGACTGGGATTAATGTGATTAAAGCAACATTATTTCTTAAACCCACATCTTGGATTTGGCGCAACTGACTACATAAAATACGCTTTAAATGTGCGCGTTTTGCTAATTATTACACTGAATTTATCAATAAGCCATATCGTTCGTGTAACCAATTGCCAAGTATTTATTAAAAGTCCTAGATCCGTACGTATGTAGCTGCGTGTATTCGCTTTAAAAAGCACATTAAGGATACTCGCAACGCAACTTAAAAAACGTAAACAATGAACGCATAAGAAATATAATTGTTGCGTTCGCGCTCCATTGAAGCTCCATTATGACGTTGTCCAGCCCGCTAAAGAACGCAACGCTGCAAAAACGCCAGTTTCGGTCATATAATCGCCATAAAGAAAAAAAAATCATTTTTTATTCTGACAATTAAACACACTAGAGTGCATTTAAATGGAAGTCCTCATGTAAAGATTGAACACTACAATGACTTACAGCAGTAGCTGTTAGCCAGCTAGCCAGTTTCAGATGAAACTGTACGATGTCGCAAATTCCTTACCTGTTAAACGCAACTTGACGGGCCCATTTCTTCTCACTCCTTGATTAGACATGTCCTTGTCCCTTATCCAGGATGACTATTACTGAAAACGATTCGAATGTTGTATAGAGTTGCTTTTTGGTTCTTCTCAACGACAGTTTCACAGTGAACAGAAAATAATGGAGTCACGGTCCTGTGGCCCGGATGTGCACAGCCCTGCCATGTCTACATACATACACACTCGCGCGGCGGCTTTAACGTGCTGCTCGTATTTCTACCCTCTGCGAAAGTATATCCACTACGTTCCCTAAAAAGATCCGCTTACAGAGACCTCCTGAAGTTCTCCGCATTTTCCACGAACAAACCGCACTCGGGCTCTGCTGCCATTCCAATGAGACCTTGAGGGAAAAGTTGTATCGCTACAGGCGACTGAATTGAGGAAATGTGGTTTGTTAGGTGTCTGGCATCTGCTGAGCCACTAAAACCGCCCAAACAGTGACATCAGACCTACTTGTTATTCATAGAGCTCTGTAATCCATACTTGTATATCACATACGGAATCACTTATTTTCCCACCATTACTTATATTTACTTTAATACTTGGATAAAGATGATACACACACACAAACCCCACGTTTGTTCTTTTACATTTTTTATTTACAACAAATAAAATTGAAACAGATTCATATGTACAACTTAGAGCATGAGGTCCTCACAAAGAATAACATGAACAAGACGAGTGGTTTACAGAAATTAGAACAATCACATACAAAAACACGGATCAGATATTCAGAAGTTGAAAGTGCTTTGGTTTTCATTAATCTGGAACGCATAGCCATCAGTTGTAGCCTCGGGGGCGACACATTCGTCCTCTTCCTCCTGCAAGACGGAAACAAAGAACGCTTAAGAACAGCTAGACACACCACTTTCAAAACACTTAAAGTGTGGAGATGCTTATTTTTGCAAATTAACATAACTGAGCAAATTATTAACACGCAAATTGATCAAACCTACACAATGCCTAATGTGTCACTAAAGATTTTAACATTCAACCAACCTCTCCAGAGAAGTACTTTTCAATAAGGTTGAGGGAGGCCTTGTAGACCATTTCGTTTTCATGCGACTGCAAAGCTTCGATTTTGTCCAGGCCGCCACATTCCTCAATCATCAGAGACAGCTTATCGACCTCACCAATCTTCTCACCAGCCTTTAAAAAAAATAAATAAAATAAATAGTCAAATAAAAAGGTGACCCTGAACATGAATTATTAATTTTTTTTTTTTTTTTAAATTAAAATCCCTGATTTAAAAATCACAATGAAGCAGAAGTAGCAAAAGATCTTTTGTTCTGTACAGGTCTCACATGTGCATTCAATTTTTCAGTAATTAGTTTATCCACAAGGTGGCAACCATGCCCTGGGGGCGTCGATTCACAAGGTAGAAACACTGCATAAACAAAACAGTCCGAAACACATGCAGGCTACAGCGACAATGGAGACCTATATAGATGACAGATTGTGCTAAGAGGTTAGAAAGTACCCTCATTTGTACAACTCTAGCATGAAAGAATACAAATGTATTTACATGGGTTGTAACTCATTGCTCAAAACTGCGCATGCATCGAATGCCTGTGTACGCGTGCAAGTCAAGTGAAGTATACTTTGCAAGGCCGTGCATTCAACGGTGCTCGAAAAAAAACACTAAGTATACCCAGGGCTTAAGGGTGCTCTGATGGATCTATAGTTTGATCGGTGGGCTCTATAAAGGCCGATCAGATGACGCAAAACTCACAAAACTATTTTTCTATGCACAGCTAAAATTGCTTCACTACATTTACCTTTCTGGCAGGTCTACCAGGTGTCTGAAAAAGACAATAAGTTTACAACATCTTTGCGGAGAGCGGAGACATTGCAATGACAGCAAAAAACTAGGGCTGTGCGATTTTAGTGCATTTCTTTCCTTCACAGTGGTGCGCATTCATTCCACCCTAAAAGCCAAAAGTTAACATCCAAATCAGCTAGGTCAGTGATGGTAGTAAAATAGTCTAGTGTTACTAAACTGCAGGACGTGCTCGATAATAAATTTAGGAAAGAAAAAAAAAAAAAAAAAAAAAAAAAAAAAAAGTGTTATTAAAACTGCATTAAGCCACGAAAGTGGTACTGTTCTTCAAGCGGCTTTCTGTGCGCGCTCCGAGACGGAGAGGAACAGTAACAAGCAAAGCGAACTTTGAGCTTCAGGTTTGCACCTAAATGGTCAGATACACACAAAAACATGTCAATACCAATTCTCATCTCTTACTTTTTTGATACTTGAAAAACATTGTAAAGAATAGCATTATTTTGGTGATCAGTATTAGCCAATACTGCTTCCAGTGATCAGCCCAAAAAATCCTGATCGGAGCACCCTTAGAAGTTGTCTATATATTATATATATATATAAAAAAAAATATATATATATATATATATATATATATATATATATATATATATATATATATATATATATATATATATTATATATATATATATATAAAAATTTTCCCCCCCTTTTCTCAATTTTGACCTTGTAATATTTTTTCAAAAGATCTATAATATGAATTTAGAAAATAGAGTGAGTTTTTCAGTTCATGCAGACTTTAAAGTAATCATACCAAAAAGATATTGGAGATCGCATCCAAGATGACAAGAATAGTTTTGCTGTCCTTAGTGGAGAGCAGGTTCAACAAGGGCTCTAGTATATTGGCCTGAACAAGGTAAACCACTTGCTCTACAGTGCCTCCGCTGGTGTAGTTGGTCACTGCCCATACAGCCTCCTTCTGGGTCTTGTAGTCACCCTGCATAAAGTATGAGAGAAAAATAGTTAAATAAATAAAGAACAGCTTCATGGACAAGTCATATATTGTGTTCTTATACTGTGGCAACATACCCGTCTGAGAACTTCCACCAGGTAAGGTACAATGCCAGCATTGATGACCTCCTGAATCTGATATTCCCTGCCAGCCGTGATGTTGGACAAAGTCCAGGAAGCCTCCTTTTGAATGTTGTTCTTGTGGTGGCGCAACAGAGCGGGGAACATGGAAAGAGCACCAGCGTTGATCACCACCTGGGTCTGTTCATCTGTGCCAGTGACGATGTTACCGATTGAGCGCAGTGAAGGGGTCTGTGGGAAGAAAAAAGAAAATGACATACACAAACACACACCCTCCTATAGCTTCCCTGTACGAGAGCACTACTTTCCATCAACTTACCACAATGGAAAGCTCCCCTGATCCCAATAGCTTCACCAGTTGAGGGACCACACCAGTCTGCACCACCACCTCAATCCTCTCATTGGGCCCATCAGTCAGGTACGAGATGGCCCAGCAGGTGTCCGCCAGCACCTCTTTATCATCATGATGCAGAAGGCGGATAAGTGTTGGCAGTATCTGTTTAACAGCCTCTAGAGGAGGTGCAGGATTCTTATTGCGGCACAGGTTTGACAGGGTCCAGGTGACGTTCCTCAGGTAACCAGACTGCAGAAGAAGACAGACTGGTTGGTCAGGCCAAAATATTAAAGCTCTGATGCCACCTACTGGTAAAGTATGCTCACTACATTTTAAACCCAATAGCGCTAAACCCAAAAACACAATGGGAGAAAAATAAACCCATGAAAATATTTTACCTTATTTACCTCAATGTACAAATTTTAGTATATTCAATAAATTATTGTCATGAGCTGATAGTCAAGTTCAGCCATGACATTCAATCTGTGGTTCAAACCGGTTCTCAAATCATTTCACGTCATCCAAAATTTTAAATAAAACGTTATATATATATATATATATACACATATATACACATCTCAAAATTTAGTATTCATGTTGCTCATTTTTGAATTGTGACCACCTAGTTGAGGATCACTTTAAAAATCTGTTTTTATTTAAAATTGAAAAAATAAAAACTACTCTTTACAATAAACTTACAGGAAATACAGAGAAATCAGGAACAGCCAACAGAGCTAATAGAGGGGCAATTGCACCATGCTTAATGACTTTATCTCTGTACGCAGAGCCGTCACCTATAAACACAAAAAGGGCAAAAATAAACTCAACCTCATACAACCAAGTTAACAAAAATTAATCCACATCATTAAAATGAAATGCTATTGGCCACCCACCAGCAATGTTTCCAAGGGCCCAGACTGCCTGCTCGCTAATATGAGCATGTGGTGATGAAATGAGGCTGATGAATGCTGGGACAGCCCCTCCCTGAACCACAGCGCTGGTCTGGTCAGATGTTCCAGATGCAATGTTAGTCAGAGCCCAGGCTGCCTCAAACTGTATGGGAGGAGAGTCTACCAGACCCAAGAAGCTCACAAACTTGGGAATCAGACCAGCACCGATGATACGGTCAATAGGTGGATGCCTCTCTCTTGACAGCAACTTCCTGCATTTCAATAGCACAAATTATAATATGAAAAACATTTGATATAAATGCATATTTCTGCACATGTAAAAGCCATCTTTTAGGCATTACCTGGCAGCTTGGGTGGCCTGGACTTGAGTCTCCAAGTTATTACTATTCACACCATTTACAATCTCCTCCACAGTCCAGTGTTGAGCCTAATTGCACAGAACAAAGATCTTATAATGTGTAATACCTAAAAGTTAATTATGCAGTAATATCTATCCTCTACATACCTGACAGTTCTGGCTTTTCTCTTGAAGGGGAGAGGTGGCCTCATCCGGTAGACTGCTCACATTTCTCCTTTTCAAAATCTGCTCGTCTTTCTTTGCTTTACGAAGTTCAACATTGACTTCGATCCTTCGACGTCTCAGCTCCTACATAAAAGTATTTGACATTTATATGAAACATAATTGTGGCACATTTGAAAGAAAACAATTGATATCAGCACTTTTTGTTGCATCAGAATGTTTATTACTTACAGTTGCATCTTTTCCTTTGTTTTTGAACTGAGTGAGTCGTGCAGTGTTCTCGTTTGCAGCAGACATTTTAAAGAGGTTTGATTAAACACAGTATATCGCAACCTAAAATAAATAAATAAACACTTTCGTGTAAAGATCAACATAAGTTGTATTACAATCAATTCACACTAAAGAAATCAAATATTTTTACTAATACTAAAACTATATACATTATACTTCAACTTAAAAAAAGAAGGAACTTACCGCTTCTGACCAAAGGACTGTGAAGGTGGAAGTATGAAACAGACCTTTAAAAACGCGCTATGGAGAATCTGATTGGTCCGTTCGAGCAAAAGCACTTTCCCATTGGACCGTTTTGAAAAATCACACTGCTGGCGTGGGGACGTGGCTTACGTATTAACGCGAGATCTGGCGAGAATGCTAAACAGATTGCTGGGAATGAAATTCAGCACTTTATCTTTAAAAAAAAATATGACATTGAAATCACCATGTTTGTATGAATACCATATATAATGTATTATATTTACAGATTATAAAAATATATTTACGCATGACATCTGATCGTTTTATTGATTTGATTATCTGAATTAATGTTCTCTATAAATATTTATTTAACGGTACAAACCTAGTTAACTTTTTTAACGAATAGTTTATTTTCCATTCATATGCACGTACAATGTTTTTATTTTATTCTATTTTATACATGACCTTAAACAATACAAGATAACTGAAAAACTGTTTAAAATGTATTATTATTATTATTATTATTATTATTATTATCATTATTAAATATATTGTTTCCGTTAAAATGCATATAATCATAAATAAATCGGTAAAAAGTGCTTTGGTAGAAAAGAATGTAAGTGTGACAAAGGGGCGGGGCGAAACAGCTCTATGTTTAATTCTGATTGGTCAATGGCGACAATGCTGGGCTTTCTGATATTTAAAATCCATGGTGGAAGAATGGACGGAAGAGAAGCCATTACACCACGTGTTACAGTATACAGAAAGCATATATCTATTAAATCCTGAAAATAAACATCGGAAAACAGTCGGAAGAATATAGGCTATGTCGTGACTCAATTAAAAATGATTTAGTATCTCTGTAAATCAAATAATCATTTGGCGTATTTACCATATTTATAATAGGAAATGATTTGTTTGATAACGAAAAACAATTGGTTAATGGTGGCACACAACTTTCAAATGGTTAATGAATTTCATTTTAATTGATTCATTAAAGAAATTCATTACGACTACGATTCGAAGATCACACGTGTATAAGCGCAAGGTTGTAGTCTTGAAACAAATGATCCAAAGTATACAAACAAGAGAAATAAAAAGACTTTATAGAAGTATTGTAATTCTATTAATAAGATCAGAGATTAAAACACAACATGGTTGTCATAAAAATATAACACAAAAGTTACAAGTATATCCTTAACTATAAACATGAGAAAATAGGCTATGTGTGGTTTATTTTGTGCCTTTTAACAGTTATCTAGACAAAATATTAATAAATGTGTCAGTTCATTTATGTATCCACAAACACACAATTTAAAAAAAAAAAAAAAATCCAATATGAATTTCAAATCTAAATGGCCAGATTGTCTAGGGGTCTACTGAGCATCACATTAGTGTTATTTTCAAATGAAGAGAATATAGAGACGTCTTAATCAATGTAGAAGAGAGAATCCTGTCCCCTCCATTTATTTGTTTCATATACATCAATATTTCTTCAGTTGTAATACAAAAAAAAAAAAAAAAAAAAGTTAAAGACAAGTTATACAAACAGGAAACCTTCTCAACTAGCACTTTCATCAGTCCTCAATGCATTCTTAAAGCAACACCTTATTTTAGTTAACTTGTTCTACCCCATTGTTTAAAAACCAATTAGCCGATTGCGTCCACATTCCACTTCTGAAGTAGTATGCTGAATCATATGAAGGGGGGAAAAAAACAACAGGTGCACCCATGATAGACTCCTGCTGTCCTGGGGAATGCGAACATGATTCCGGAGGGTTTTAAAAACTCACAAAAACATTTTTGTAGGCGTTTAATCCACAAAGAAACCCATTAGGGCAGCATCCCAGTCAAAACTCATTGCTTTAACAATCAAAAATGTAAACCGTCCATTCTTGATCCAAACCCACAGCTTTTTATGTCCAATATTCCACCAAACGCTGTGGCTATGTGTGATGCTGGCTGACTGGGATAGAGTTCCATCTTGAATTAAACGTTCAAAGTTTATTTAGAACAGCATGTGGTTGTATTCTATGAGGCTGATGACTGTAGTTTGTTGTTATGAGACCTAGAGAATACAGAGAGAATGAGGTTAAGAGCCCTTTGGTTTTATTGAATATATACAAATAAAACGACACAAGTGGAAAATGAATCTGCAGAACGGAAACATAGAAAAATAGCCTCAGGGGTTAAAGGAATGGCAGCCATGTTGGTGTAATACACCGGGAATGCCTTTCATTCATTTAAATTGGTGCTGGTGTCAGAATTTAGAAGAAATGAAAAACAAAACAAAAAAAACATACCATTTAAACCTTTTTTTTAAAGCATGGTCCTTTATTCAACATCCCAATAAAAGGATTTAAAACTCTTTATTTCACTTTATATTCAAGCCAACTGAAACCGTGTGATTCTGTGCAAGATTCGCACATTTATAGTTGCACCATATGCATTCTGCAAAAACTATGCATTAATCAGCAATTTCATTAGTCCTCTCAATGAAAACCTGGACAGATCAGCGAAACAGCTGAAACAAACATGTTGTTAAGCACATTACAATAAAACTGAACAGAAAAGTCTAAAAATGTCTTTAATCAGCCAATCCATGTGATAAATATGATCATGCATCCATAAACATCATAAATAACATCATGTGACCAGCAAACGTAATGGGGAAAAAAAAACAAAAAAAAAACAGGATCATATATGCACAGACAGCATTTCCCTTGATTTTTATGTGTTCACAGTGCTTCAACATGGCTGCCGCTCTCTGATTGTCAAAGGCTTCACTGGAGTTTTGGCTTTTTTTGACAAGTTTTTCATTCTCCAAACAGTTTTCACTTAAATGTACACCAGTTTCCGCTGTTAATAAAAACAGCAAGTTCCATGATTCTCTAATAAAGAATGACTCCGCCCCTTCAGCCACTATGACTTATGACATCACAATCTGAAAGAAAGGACAATGGGTTGTATGAATGACATGCATGAAGAAGCACAAACACAAACAGTAATGTTATCAGCATACTGTAGTTAAATAAGGACAAGAATAAGAGGATGAAATGCCAGCCAGAGAAATCAGAGGTTAGATGATGACTACTGCCTCTGAATTAAAAATATATATTCAAAGCAGAAACATTCATAGTGTGAAAACAATGTGAACGAAGACAAGACGAGCAGGCACAAAACAAAACTGGATGTAGGGAAGTCAATGCAATGGAAAAGATAAAGGAAAAATTTTAAATCAACACTAGCGCAAACTACACACTACAATACAGTGACAAATTTAGTATGGAAAAACTAATATTATGGTAAGAAAACACCAAAGAACACCCTTTTACCTGTGGTAAAATCACTGTAAACACACAGCCTTTTGTGGCTTAAACCGATAATCGGTTTGACCATTTTAACCGATACTCACATTTGGTTAACAGTTCTTCGCATCATTTGATGGGTCAATGCAACATATTTAATGTATTGTTTGGATAATTAGGTCAAAATATGTAGCTTAATTAAAATGAAGACGAACATAGATATTATTTTGCATATTATGTTACTATTGTAATTATAGTAGAGATACTGCCGATACCGATTATTCAGAATATCATCTTCAGATACTGAAAAAAAAAATCTGTCCCAACTAATGTTGTAAACTATACAGGGAACCTCTCATTTCGTTCATCACTATAATATGTTGTTAAAATTAACAACAGAGCCCAAACTATAATATTGAACTGCTATTTATTTTTGGATATAATAATTACACTCAAATAAATATGGAAATGTTTTTAGTTTGAATACTCATTTGCACATAAGGTAGTTTTCATAAACACTTGCCTTCATGACAAATTTATTCAAACATACATATATAATTAACAGTAAATAAGCTCATCTCTAGTGATTTTATAGCTAACTAACAAATTGTGAAACTTTCCTGGTGTAAATGCAATGTTAAGTGACATTGCTCACAAGCTGTTTTGTTGACGTCTTTCCATGGTTTAAACACTTTGTAAGCAATTACATGAGACATAAGTTGCACTGTATCTTTCAACATACCTTTCGATCTTCATGCATTTATTTTTGTGCTATAACTATTATTAAAGTGGAAGAAAAGACTCGCACTCCATGCTGCCGCTTGAACCGAGGTGCTACTGTCACGTCACATTTAAGAGTGTCAAAACACCATTTATTGTTTGAATTAGTGATAAAATGGACAGTATTTGAAAGATGAGACTCTGTTTCTTATCAGAAGTAACAAAGCTCTTTGCGATTATTGGATGGGAGATGCGCAACAAATAATTTAGTGTAGGGAAAAACCGCGGACCTGGCAACCCTGGCTTGAACTACAGGTGATTCATGAGGTCAAATAGAGCCTGCGTTAACTTCGATAGCCCTAAATTCAACACAAGGGACATGTTCTTCACACACAGTACGAGTTGCAGTCTGACACGTTTTTTCCGCCCCCTTTTGAGTGACAGGATATAATTGGCCATGATCATTGCCTGTTTTTAAACAATCGGCTGGTACATCTGTGCATCCCTAAATGATAGTTTTAAATAATTTATTAGTTTGGAAAAGTAAGGAAAAAAACTAATTAAAAATCAGTTCAGCATAACAGTTATGAGATACCCAAACAGAATAATCTATATGGGTATTGGTCAAAGTGATGTCAGTTTGCAACAACATAAGAGCGAGTAAATGACAGAATTTTAATTTGTGGGTAAACTAATATTCTAACAACATCCTATGCTGCTCTACTGTATGTGTGGGAGCATATGTTACCTGCTTGCTTTGAAAGCTTTGAGTTTCTGTACAAAGAAAGACTCCAGGAACTCAGCACACTGGTAAAAAGGCGAGTCGCTGGGATTATAGTAGCGGCAGTTGTCGAAGATTTTGGTCATGTCCGCTACGAACTCTGTGAGTTTGCTGTAAAAGCGTTTCTGTATCCTCTCCTCCATCGTAGAAAGGTCTGCAGATAACAGACACATAAAGAAATGGGAAAATAATGAAACCGATTACTAAAACATAGGCATATGATTAAAAAAAAAAAAAAAAAAAAAAGTAGCATTAATATTAAAAAAAAAAAAAAAAAAAAAAAAAAAAAAAAAAAAATCAAGATGGTATCATCTATAAAATGTAATATAATTTATGAACTACCTCATTAAAATGTAAACAGAAATGTACATAGAGAATATCATACAAGTCACAAATTACAAAAAAGGGAGAAACAAAAACTCATACCCATCGGTTCCTTGATGATCCCATAATAATCTGGAGCATCATTCGGATCCACTGGTTCCAGGAATGGCCACGCCATCTTATGGGACTAACATACAGAAACATTTACAATTATAGTATAATATTCACACAGTTTCACACAGTTTCGTTTCCCATTGACTTCCATTATATTTTTTTGACCATACAATGGAAATCAATGGAAACCGCAGCCACAATAGCTTTGTATTTTTATTTTTCCTTTTTTATTCAAAATATTCACAAACTTGTTAACTATCATGAAATATCTGATACTCTGATTCTCAAATACGTGAAAGTGAATCTGTTTTGTCGTTTAAGCATCTTTATACTGATCATGTTAGCTGATCTATAATGTACGATGGGAGCCGCTATGTTAGTCTGTGGTACAATTCAGAGAATCGGATCTGTCGGATTTACATCATGTAAATTTATCCACCTCTCCTGAAATACATGAAAGTAAGTGGCCACCCAGTGAACTGAAAGAGGAATAGAGTAAACTTTATAGTTACCTACACAATGTGTATCTGATATGAATTAAACAGGTTGTCAAATTATATTTGGAATAATTATTGCCTAGTACTTATGTGTATTTAAATGTTTGAAACGTGAAATAAACATTATGTGGTTGAAAACACTGAATAGTGATATATGATGAGCGCTGAGCGTGTCCGTCTCCCGTACCAGCGCCAACCAAAGCGCGAAAGCACATTTGAATTAAGCAGCTGATCACGTGACGCACTGAACGTTCCTATTACACTGGTGTTATTGTACGCTTCAAAGGGTTAAAGGTGAAGCTGATTACAACAACACATTCACTTGCTTTTGTGATGATTATCTAACCTGACCACAATTAGGGTTAAAATGGTAGGGAGCAATGCATGTACCATGTGTTCCATTCCAAACAAAACACCTGCTCTAAAATTCAAAGCAGCCATGAAACCGTATTTGTTTTCATACAAACCTGTAAGGAGCGCAGGATTCGCTTCAGCCCCTCATAGTCTTTATCTGTGAGTGGCGTCAGGACCGTCATGGCATCCTCCGTAGACTGGCACTGCGGGCACACATACTCGTCGATGTGTGTGGCTTCGCTCTGTAGGATGCCCACACAGCGCCCGTGGTACCAGTTCTGACAGCGATCACAACCGATGTAGAACCTAAAGTAGATGCAGGCACAATCATATCAGAAAGCTTGTTTCCACATGTACCTTTTGAAATAAATCTGATGAAACTGCAGATGCATGATTACTGTGACTCGTCGTATGGGGTTCTGCAGATGCAATAGAGCTCCTCTGTGCTCCCCTCCTGAGCTCGTTTACATTCTGAACAGATGTAGTCATCCATCTTCTTGGCCTCTTTCTCGGTGATGCCCACACACTCGCCATGATACCAGTTAGAGCAGAGGTCACAACCAATGTAGAACCTGCATCAAGAACATTACAACATTAGATTGATCTCACATCGATTTGATTTCCTCATAATTATCTCTTTCATCTTTCAAAACCATAGCTATATTTGCATGGCTTCAGTAGTCAATTCTAACATTATTTACATTTACAACTAACTCTAACCCTTTTATTTATTGTTCAACTGCCTGAGCTACAGAAACTAATTAAACAGCAGTGTATTATTTAACCAAAACTGTGAATTAAAACTGAATTCTCTTGCAAAGTAGGCTTAACCATTTTTCACTGTTTAACATCAAACCAAGTAACAAATTTAAGTACTTCTTTAAAAAAAAAAAAAAACAGCTTAAAGATTTTTTTTTTCTACTCAAAGTAACGAAACTACACAAAATAAAAGTATATTTTTCACATCAGATTTGTTCATATCAAGTCTGATGAACAAATTAGTTTTACATTATTATATTTAGAATTCTCTGCAAAATAGCTATATTGTTTTCTTACTATCTTATGTTTACATTTTTCATGCCAGCTCATAATAGTAATTAAAGAAAACAAATACACCTGATAAATACGTGTACTGTTTTCTTTTAAAATCTTGTATGCTTATATTTTCATGTCAAAATACACATAATAATGTAATTAAAGAAAATTAATAAATCCTAACAGATAAAAACACCTGACAAATAGATATATTATTCTATTATACACTATATGTAATTTTCGCCACTAGAGGTCACTTATTTAAAACAAAAGCGTAGCTTGATGACGCTGTGAATGAGTGTGGAATCATGGGAGTTGTCGTCTTCACCTCCACAGCCGATGGAAAGCAATCCGACGGACTCGGGCAGAAATCATGTTCATGGATGAGCTAATGTATTAAAGTTTTTTTTTTAAAGTTACTGTGGTATGAAGCAGGGTTGGCCGAGATCTACGGGAGTCTAACGGAGCTTTTATTATGCTGCAGTTGGCCGCTTCTGCTCTTTTCGTTGCAAGCGTGGGGTTACACAGTGCTGTTTTACATGATTAAAACAATCATACTAAATACATTTGAGTGTGTTGAAAGTTATGTGCGTTCTCTCAGTGGCTGCTATGAAACACTTGTTGCACACTGCAGTAATCTAGATCGATATTAGCATGTCATATTAATAAAAACTGGATGACTTGTGTTGCTAAATGACATGCAGGTAATTTAAAAATGTATTGTATGATGGAAAAAGCTCTCTCTGATTATTCTATGTTAGCCACTTGACAAAATTGTGTTGTCCCTGAGGCATAGTAAAAACACGGTACTCGCAGTAAAGAAAGAAAACAAGTGATTCAAACAATAAGACTAACCGTGTTGAGCTATATAACAATGATTAGTTTTATGTTGATAAAGATATCCAAACAGTTGCTCACCCGTCTAATAAAATACATCATATATTAAAGCATCTTTGATGTTTCCATGGTTTCTACGAAAGTAAAACTGGAAATAACGCGGATATGATGTCATTGACAGGCAATGAAATGACACATTCTGTGTCCTGGTTAAAATTGCTGATTTCTCTGGATTTAAACAATGTTGGAAACGTTTGGGATAATGGAAGTATACAAGTCAACAAAACATACAACACTGTTCTAGTGTTTTTTGGATATTTTAATCTAAGAATCTTACATACTGTGCCTTTAAAAATCTTATTGTATATTTATATTATAAGCCAAAAATATGAACATCTAGTGTAAATGCTCAACACCTGATGACCCCTATAATTAGAGGACAGTAAAGGTCTCATACTTAGACTCATCATAGGGCGTCTTGCAGATGCAGTATAACTTGATGTCCCTCTTGCTGTCCTTTGAGGTAGTAGAGATCATCTTTTTGCGTTTGGACTTGGAGGCAGCGTCTCTCTCCTCGTCCCGCTTGCGTTTGTGTGTGGAGGGTGAGGTGACCGTTGGTGTATACGAGGAGAGACCGCTGTGCACGTGTGCGCTGGCGGCCGCGGCAGCAGCCGCAGCTTGTGCAGCCGCAGCCTGAGCTTTCTCCTTCTCCCGCCGCAGTTTAATGAGATCGCGCTTCAACTCCTCCTGCAATGAAAAGAAATATGTAAATGACTCAACATATGCTGTGTAGCTTCAGCTGTCTATTTGGCAAGTATGATGTGGTGTTAACAGAGTGTGTGTGAGAGAGAAAAACTGAGATGTGCATGAGAAATGAAAGCACACGTCGTCTTTGCCAGATTCACACAGCTAAGTGTTGTCATAAACGCTGCAAAGCAGTCATTAGTTAGTGCATGTGAACATAAGCAACCTTCCAAAAATTTGTGGTCGGTAAGATTTTTTTAAAGAAGTCTCTCCTGTTCACAACAGCTGCATTTATTTGATCGAAAATACAGTAAATACAGTAATATTGTAAAATATTATTACAATTTAAAATAACTTTTTTTCTGTTTTAATATACTTAAACATGTAATTAATTCCTGTGATCAAAGCTGAACTTTCAGCATCATTACTCCAGTCTTCAGTGTCACATGATCCTTCAGAAATCATTCTAATATGAGTATTTGCTGCTCAAGAAACATTTTTTATTATTATCGATGTTAAAAACAGTTGTGCTGCTTAATATTTTTGTGGAAACCGTGGAACATTTTCTTCAGAATTCATTGATGAATTAAAGTTCCAAAGAACAGCATTTATTTGGAGTAGAAATTGTGTAACAAAAGTCTTTACTGTCAGTTTTGATCAATTCAATCCATCCTTGCTGAAAAAAAGTTTTAATTTTTTTTAGAAAAACCCCTACACACATCTTGAATGAACGCAAACTCTCTCATATCAGTGCAAATCAGTAACAGTAAAGTTTCCGCACTTCCTGTTCCTCTCACCTGCACTTGCAGCTGTAGTTCTTTATCAAGCAGTGCTCTTTTCTTCAGGATATCAGCCTTGAGCTGCTCTTTGTGTTTGAAGAGCAGAGCCGACAGCTTGCTGGCGTTCTGCTTGCTGCGCTTCTGCTCCACAGACTCCTCCCGTTTCCTCTTTTTGGCGGCCTGCCTCTCGTCCTTATCGATTTTATCCAGGATGAACTTCATCACCTGGTTACAAACAATCATCCTGTCCAGACAGACAAAAAAAAACAATGGATTTGGTTGATTAAAGCCAGTCTATTCTTAAATACGACCTCTATAAATACGGCTTCAGTGGCTTATGGTTTATCTGTGGTGCACATGTTACAAATATAATGAGACTGAATAATGCTTCATGTTTGTTGAAATTTAAAATCACTGAAGTCAATATAACTTTAATCACTAGGAAAGGAATAAATGGGAAAGAAAGGAGATTGACCATGTTTACCTCTGGTTCTCCTCTCTTTCAGCAGGAGTCATGGTTTTCTTCTGTTTTAACTGCTCTATGGCCACATTCTGCTTCTGAGCCACCTAAGCGAAAAAAGGAGTGTGTTTAACATGTTTTAACTCTCTATACAGATGGAAAAGTTTTAAAACAATATGAAACAGCATCAATAAAGGTTCTAACTTCTGTAATGGTCACATATTTCCTAGTAAATGTAAATATTAAGTAGGAAATCATGTAGGGCAGGACATAGGGATTTGAATGTATAGTAAAAACAGGGTATCTACAGAGATTTTGAAATCAAATTTAAAGGGATAGTTCACCCAAAAATGAAAATTATCCCATGATTTACTCACCCTCAAGCCATCTCCACAGTCGGAGATATATTTAAAAATATCCTTAGTCCTCCAAGGTTTATAATGGTTGTGAATGTGTGGCCACATTTTGAAGACAAAAAAAAAAAAAAAACCTGCATCCATCCATAAAAAAAAAAAAATGAATCCATACGACTCCAGGGGGTTAATAAAGGCCTTCTGAGGCGAATCGATGGGTTTGTGTTAGACAAAAATCCTTATTTAAAACTTTATAAAGTAAAATAATGAGCTTCCAGCACGACAGCCATACACATTTGACATGCGTCCAAAAAGTGTTGACTTCCGCGACGTAGTACAAACAATGACATTTACACTACGCCATGACGTACTATGTCGTGGAAGTTAACGCTTTTTGGACGTACGTCGAATGCCTACGGCTGTCGTGCCGGAAGCTCATTATTTTATACAAATAAGGATATTTGTCCCTGGAGTCGTATGGATTCATTTTTTTATGGATGGATGCAGGTTTTTTTTGTCTTCAAAATGTGGCCACACATTCACAACCATTATAAACTGTGGAGGACTAAGGATATTTTTAAATATATCTCTGATTGTGTTCGTCTGAAAGAAGATAGTCATATGCACCTAGGATGGCTTGAGAGTGAGTAAATCATGGGATAATTTTCATTTTTGGGTGAACCATCCCTTTAAGACCTGCACAAATAAAACAAATACTGTACGTCTATAGAGAACAAACCCATACAATCACACATATTCTCATATTTGTTATTAAATTTAGTGTTGTTGTTTGTTGCTTGTTTTATTATCAAACTAAATTGTTTCTTTGGGATCAATAAAGTCATTACGCAAAATGAGACCTTTTTAAAAAAAATTAAATTAAACTTTCATTGTTACCAAAAATTGCATTAATAAAGTTAGCCTCTAATTTAAATTAAATGTTTCAATCGACTAAGGCTCATTTACGCATGCATAACCAAGTAGCCTGAATAATGGCAGTAAATATCAGCCAAACTCACTCTCAAAATTTGGATGCAAATTCTATAAATTTAACATCAAAATAATTTTGAAAAGAACCATATTTAACACTCAAATCACGACCAACTGTATGCTGCTGCAGTGTGAATGCAGCATAAGGTTTACATAATACCCTATCTTACTTAATGTCATATTTATCCAACTAAATTAAACTGTGGAACAACTTTGATTCCTGACCTGTTTCTGTATCAAGTCGCTCTGGCTGACATGCTGTTGGGCCTGCTCTCTCTTCGCCTCCTGCTGTTTCTTCTTCTGCTGCTGCTGTTCGCAGAGCTGCTGGATCCGCTGAAGCTGCTCCTGTACGCTGGCCGTCTGGATGGTCACCAGATTCTGGATCTGGTGCGCTTGGACTTGCCCTCCGCCCTGCTGCTGGATCTGAATGGGCAGTTGCAATTTAATCTGCTGGGGCATCCCGGCTGTGGTCCCGACCTGCTGGACCTGAGCTTGAATCTGGGCCGCTACCTGACTCTGGATGTGGGAGATGACCTGCTGCTGGAGCCCGGGGACGCTGAGGAGCTGTGGGGGGAGCTGGATCTGGGGCTGGACTTTGGTAACGGTGGTCTGGGCGACAGGGAGGGTGGTGACCTGCTGTGGAGGTGCGGTGGCCGTCACCTGTGCTATCTGAGGGGCGGGAACAGGTGTAGGGGGCGGGACTGATGTTTGTGGAGGGACTTGGGGCTGAGGTCGGAGCTGTACGGGCGGGTGGGGTTGTAGAGATGGAGTCGGTTGGGGAACGATTGCGGCTGAGACTGGAGTGGGTGTGTGCTGGGCTGGCTGTGATGGAGGGAGAGATGATGTGGGAGGAAGTGTGGTTGGAGGTTGGGGCTGTGGAGCAAGACGAGTAGCTAGAAAAAGAGAGAAAATATATTGGAACTCAAAACACTCAGGACTGCGTTTCTCAAAAGTAGGGATGGGTATCGAGAACCGGTTGCATTTTAGAACTGGTTCCAAATTTCCAAGAACCGGTGATTTGATAAGATGATGTGTGCATTTTAATGTGACCATTCAAGCGCAAAAAGACTGTTTTCTGTGCTGCACGCTAACAGAAAAAGTGACTTTAATGTGATTTTAAACCTATACTGTTACACATGCGTGCAGCATAGAAAACAGTGCAGGAGTCGTCTCGCACTTGAATGGATCCGTGCAACTCTTAAAGTGACAGCAGCCTAACATTCCTGCTGCCATCTCTATAATAACACTAATCAAACAACAAAAGACAGAGAAAATTCACTTGGTTCTTGACTGAATAACATTTGTAACTATATTTGTAATGTAAATTTTATTTATTAAGTGCAGTGAAACACTTTATTTCAATCGTATATTTGTTCTGGTGTATTTATTCGTTGCGATTGATAATTTTTTATTTGTTCTTTTTCAATTACTCAGTATTTACCTGTATTTAAAGGGGGGGTCTAATGCAATTTCAGGCATTCTGACTTATTTACACTGTTAAAGAGCTGCATTCTTATGCTAAACATGGCCAAAGTTTCAAAACACGTATGACGGAGTATTTCTGTGCCAAATATACAACTTCCGGTTGTGGACATGTTTCGCTGAATTTTTTCAGCGATGGCCTTTATCACATAATAAAGGGTGGAATTCCTTGTATAGACACTTCTCCCTGATAACCGTGCGCACACACACCACCCAGAGCAAGAGCAAGAGCATGGCCATCAACGCGATTTGTAATACGGAAGCCGAGAGATTTTTCAACAATGGCTGTGTCCCAAATCAGGGGCTGCCCCCTTTGAAGGCTGCATACATCATCGAGGCAGTCTCATTTAAGAAAAATAACCATTAGATTGCAAAGTAAGAAAGAAATTACAGTATTTTACCGTTATTTTATTACGGTTACTTTTCTTAAATATGACATCCTTGATGACGTATGCAGCCTCAAATGCGACCTCCAGAGGACGCAGCCTCCGAAATGAGACGCAGCTCCTGTCACCGAAGGAGTGTGTTTTTGGTTGTGAGGGAATTATTACCTTTTCAGCTTCCCAAAGAACCCAGCGTTAAGGGAACAGTGGATGAAGTTTGTTTTTCCGGGGCAGCAATGGAGTTGCACACGTATGTTTGTTTATTCCCGGAATTTCGGTAATGAATGCTTTATAAACAAGTCCCAGTTCGGCGCTGGAGCGCGCGCAAGTGCATATAATGTAAACAACACAAACGTTTTTGTTCCCTTTTTATTTATAATGATGTCGCAGCTTGCAGATAATCTCTACGCAAAAGATTAACATGTGATTGGCAGAAACTGTGTTACCTACCCTTTAATAATGCTTGAAATTTACATTAGTTAGGCTAGTTGTTTTTGCTATGGTATTTTTAAACCATAGGCAAGAGTTCCTTGTGTAAGTGTTTTTAGCCTATTGATTTTTGTTCATGATATTCAGCTACAATGAAATGTGTTGCAATAATACTTAATGTAAATAACTGTGAATGATAACTAAGGTTTTTTTTTACCTTTATGAATCAATAAGAATCGAAATTGATAAGCAGAATTGAAATCGTTAAAATTCAAACGATACCCAACCCTATCCCTTACAACTATTTTTGTACTAGTTGTTTAATAATTTTAACGGAACTGGAATCGTCAGGCGAACCGGAATCGAAAATTTTTTCGAAAGATTCCCAACCCTACTCAAAAGCATTGTGAGCAAAGCTGATCATAGAGACAATTGGTGCCAACGGTTCTACAATCTACTTAGGCTTTTTTGTTTTTGAGAAACGTAACCCTGAACAGCTAAAATACACAGAACAAAATGGGTATTTGTGTTTTTCATAATACAAGGTATTAGTGTTGTTGTCATGATACAGGAACTTCGATACAACAGGGCCAGTGCAGTATTGTCACAAAATTTATCACATGCACGTTTTTATGCCTTAAATCCTCATCTTGCGTTCTAACAGACAAACACACACAAAACTATAGTATGTCAAAATGCCCATCTTGGCGAGTGTCCTCGTAAATGCAGTCAGTTATGTCTTAAGTGAAAGTTAACAGGTGAGAAATTAAATGCATGTTTGTCATATATTGGATCTGTGCATTAGCTTAAAATGACAGCAATCTAAAGTTAATCAATCATTTATGTTAATCAAACAACAAAAGACAGAGAAAATCACTCGCGAAATTATGCGAATGTGAAAAAGCATAATGCAGATGCACATGCAGAGATAGAGTTGGGTACATTTACTGTGAACCGAGCCTCTCTGAGACACTGAAAACACCGGAATATGAGCTGCTCACGTGTAAAACACAGTGACTTGCTTCATTCTGTAACATGTAGCGCAACAGACTTAAAATACACACTGCGGTGTGTGTGAAAGACACTTAACAAGAGAGAGTGATAAAGCACAGCTGGTAATGATGTGTCAATACTGCAGAAAATGAGCAATGAAACCATTTCTAATATTTAGAATTTGACAAAACTAGTAGGCATGTAATATAATCTGTGCAAGAACTTCAAGTGGCATCAGTAAATTTAGTAAACTTTTTTCTGGAGGTTATTTAAATCAGAAGTTGTAACATTGCCAGACAATGTTCCATATTGATGCTGTGTGTGAAAAAGTGTCTAATAAAGTCTCACCTGGTTGAATGGGTGCTGGAGTTGTGCTGGTGGTGGCAGCTGGTGCAGCTGTGGCTGGGACGCCTGATGAGGTTGTTGTGGTGGGGGCGGCGGGGGCAGCAGGGGCAGACGCTGGTGCAGGGGCCATGGGTGTGAACAAGAAACGCTGGACTTGGCCATTGGGCATGGCAGCCTGCATGAGCTGCTGACCGGGCCCCGGAATGACAGTCACCCCCTGAGGAATGACCTGCAGCTGGCCAGTGGTCTGACCTTGCCCCTGGATCACTACTGTCAACCCCTGGTTCCCTCCCTGAAGAGCAAAAGCGCAAGTTTATTTCAGTAGTAACATTAATCAATAACCTGTGCGGCATGACATCCGCTGAAAAACAAAGTCGTTGGAATAAGTGTAAATTTCGTTAACGAAATCTATGACGAAAAATGTTTGTTGACAACCTTTTTTTCCATGACTAAGATGAAACGATGATGAAACGACACCATGATAACGAACTTTATTCTAAAACATGAAATACATCATCGATATATCAAATACATGAAGATTATCATAATGAACAATACATGTAGGAATCATAAATGTTTCTTCAACAATCCAAAAGCCAATGGGAAAAACCTATTTGATTTTTGTCAATGGAACCAGTGTGATTCTAATTTATTTTTGTTGGCCTACAAAAATACATAATCACTTCCATGCTCTATAATGTGCACAGATGAATCGGGCACAATAAGAACATTAAAATATGCATTAAAAGAAGGAAATAAAGGTCTATTTGGATGGCATGCTGATTTAAAACTGGTACAAACCTGAGCCCCTTGGGTGAGCTGTGTGAGCTGGGCCAGAGTGAGTTTGACCTGACCCTGCTGTGGTCGGGGAGAAGAGGGCGTCTGTGGGGTCTGGGGTTGGTTCGGTGTGGAGAGGCGAGGAGGAGTGCCCACCGCCTGAGCACCTGAACTTGTTTGCACTGGCTGTTGCACTTGACCTGTGTGATATAAAATCACATTCACATTCTGAAGTGTCAGAAAAGCTTTAGAAAGCTGTGAAGTATTCAACAGAGTTGGCCATAAGTTACTGTGGACATCACATGGTCATTCTGCTGTACAATATAACACTAATTGAATGAGACCCTATTCATTTCCTGTCTCTTCTCTACTATCCTACTGATTAAAGGCACAGAAACCGATTAAAAAGTAATGTAGAAAACAAATAATTTAATTTCCAGGACAAACCCTTGTTGAGAATACCTTGTTGAACCATCAGGGGTGTGCGAATGATAGTCTTCCCCAGGGTGGTGGCCTGTTGCAAGGGAGAGCGTATAACAGTCATCCCTGGTCGTAGAGTGGTTCCAGTTGTAATGACCTGGGCATAAACGATTAAATAAAACATTATTGCAGGAACGCAAAATGTTCAGTTGACCAGAGCAGATAATTTTAGTGAGAGTTCATACCTGCTGTGTGGAGGTGGTTGTGTTGGGTCTGATGTTAATGGTGGCCGTACGGGGCTGGAATGGAGGGAAGGACTGTGCGGTGCCTGCTGTGCTTGATGGAATGATGCCCACGACCTTCTGCTGTACCTGTACCAAACCTGTCAAGACAATAAGTAGATTTAGTTTGCTTCAAGAGTACTGCATTACATAGATACACAACTGTTCAAAGGTTTGGGGTCGGTAAGATTTTTAAAAGTTTTTGAAAAAAAATCTCTTATGCTCACCAAGGCTTCATTTATTTGATACTAAATACAGCAATATTGTGAAATATTGTGAATTGTTGTCTATTTAGATTCATTTTAAAATGTAATTTATTCATGTGATGGTAAAGCTGAATTTTCAGCATCATTACTCCAGTCTTCAGTGTCACATGATCCTTCAAAAATCATTCTAATATGATGATTTGCTGCTCAAGGAACATTTCTGATTATCATCTATGTTGAAAACTGCAGCTTAATATTTTAGTGGAAACCATAATACATTTTTTTCATGATTCTTTGATGAATAGAAAGTTCAATAGATCATCAGTTATTTGAAATACATCTTTGGTGACATTAAAAAATGTTTTACTGTCACTTTTGATTAATTTAATGCATCCTTGCTGAATAAAAGTATTAATTTCTTTCAAAAGAAAAAAAATCTTACTGACCACAAACTTTTGTACAGTAGTGTATTGATATCAGAATAGGAATATTTGACTTGGAATATTAAGTTTAAGTGTTAGCCAAACAGAACAACAAACAAATTGGCAAAAAAAAAAGAAAAAAAAAAAAAAAAAGAAAGAAATCCTTTGTATTTAACAACGACAACCAACTGAACTGAAAGTGAAGCCATAAAAAGGACATAGAGATTGTACCAAACTTTATGGGATGTTCACAATGACAGCAATTAAACTGAATGTTTCCTTAGTCTCATTGAAACTGAATGACTTTCAGCTGCTCTGCTGCAGCAAACTGCTGCCAGTCTGAACAACCTTTTAGATTACTAACAGGCTGCATTAAGTGACCCATGCACAAGGTATGCTATTCATCATTAGAAACCAAGTAAAAAAATACGTCATTTAAGAATATGGTGCTAATATTACGCCTCTCTGCGAGTCTGTGTGCAGGCAGGCCTAACTTAAAACAAAAATCACATGCCAATGATGTTGGAGGCCTGCCGTACCTCCTTGCGTGGTTGGCACGTTCACTGTGACTATCTTGCTGTTGGCTGGAACAGGTAGTTTAGCGGTGATGACACTGCCGGCCATCGACCCCGCAGCAGCAGCGATGTGGAACGTTTGCCCAGACGTGGTGGCGCTACTCGCCGCCACAGTCACAACCGAACTGGTAGAGACTGCAAGACACAGGTCTGATCACCACCCTAACACATACATCTCAATCAGGAAATACAGCAGCGGTTGCATCCAAGTACGCCACGGACAACAAACGTCAATGTCAAGCACTAAATACACCACCACAAATAAGCTTACCAAAAAAAAAAAAAATCCAGCTAATTTCCAATCAAATACACCGACGTGCAAAAACACACTACAACAACATCTAAAATAAAAAGTCATCAAGCACTGTAATTAACCATGCATCCTCATAACATTGTAAAGACTAACCTGAATTGCCTTGTTGGCCCTGCTTGACCCAGGAAGCAAAGGACTGCTGGAAGTTCTTGTTTTGCTGGAATGTCACCGGAGAGCCCAGCTTGGTGGTCATTACTACTTTTGGCGCTGAGGTTACCTGACCGCTAATAGAGCCCACCACCACCTTCTGAGTAGTGGTCCCAGGGGTTGTAGGGGTGCTAGTCAAGGTGGATGTGGTGCTGGTGGTGCTAGGTTTCTGCTGTTCCAACCGTTTCTGCAATATAATCATTGAAAAATGCAACTTGACAATATAAACAGAGATACTAGGCTATAAGATAAATGAACAAGACCAAATCAGCCAAAACAAGATTATTAAAATTATGAGAACACCCCCAACCAAACTGAGAGTTAAATTATCATTACAGGCAACAACCAATCAAAAGGCCCATTGGGAAGAAAACCAATTTCTTTCAGCATTGTGCCCCTGGTTATGAGGGGCGCCCCAGGTGGGCACATGTCTACATTCCCACCTGCTGGGCTGCCAATCTCTGCTGCTTTAGCTGAGCTTCCAATTGGGCCTTGACCTCCTCTGCTTTCTTCTGCACACTAACCTTAGTTGGGTCAGCCGCTTGTGCCTTTTCCCTCTCAACCCTGTGAAGTCAGAAGGTTCACAACAAATGTTAAAAAGAGGTGCTCTACCAACAAAAGAGGAGGTGCAACCAAAAAAATTAAAAATGCATTTGAATTGGAAAAAGGTGCAACACTCAGAAGTCAGAAGGTTTAAAAATCTTTAAAATATGAAAATGCATATATTCATGTCTTATCTACAATCATCCTTTGTCCAAAATCTTTTACATTAGAGAAAGTTTTGATGGAGTGTTTGACAGATGAGTATGCAAGGAATCAGAATGTTGTGTTGACTTGTGAGGGTGTGCAAATTCACAAATACAACAGGAAAAAGAGGGAATTCCCACCTTTCAGTAAAGGCTCGAATCTCCCAAAGTTCCAGGTCTTCCTCGGCCACCCAGGTTTCGATCACAACAGGCCCTGTCTGCTTAGCCGGTTCTGGCTTCTTTGGTCTCAGAGCACTTGAACGAAGGCCTTTCCTTTGAGGTGTGGGAGTCTCTGCTCAAAAGAATGATGGACAGACCAAATATCAACAGTGTTTCTGGTCAGTCAAGTCTTGCATTATAGAAGACTTTCCATGTCTGAAAACAAAGGGTTGCCTGGCATAAGGACTCTTTGAGTCACCATTACCTTTGGGAGTCTCAGGCACCCCAAGGGGACAAATGATCTTCCTGATGCAATACTCTGAACGAATGCCATAAGGACCAACATCTCTCCGCTTGATGATCTCAGTGGTGGTGATATCAGTATCAGATGTCTCTGTTTAGTTACACAAAAATGGTTGAGCATTGGCTTTTAAAAGCTCTTCATGAATGCCAAAGTGATATTGAAGTGGTTAAGCGCCAACCTGTTCGCGTTGTCCCTCCTGTGGGTGAGGGTTTCACAGACATATCATCCCATCTGAGGCAGGCCCAAAGTAGCCGTAGCATTAGGCTCACTCCAGCCAAAGACCTCACCGTCTGGAGTCGGTATCTGAATTAAAGAACCTCCAGCTCATTAGCATCATGTAAATTGTTTTTAAAAATTAGGTATTCATGCAGATCACATAGGCCTATTTGGTCTTTTGGCGACTAGTACTGTTCTTGAAAATGTTCATAAATGGAAAGCTAGCATCAACATCTCGGTCTCTCCTCTAGACACCAAATTAACCTTGAGGAAAGATATGAACACTAATTGGGACCAAGGACATAGTAGTAAAGGAAAAGGCTGCAAAGAACCTTAAGGAAACTAGTAGATTAATTAGATAAACTAGATCACCACATTCTCTGAACAAAAGTGAGTGGTTCTTGAAGCTAAATCTGCCACCAAAACTGCTAGGGGGTTGCCAGCGTGTTCCCGGGGCATTGCAATAAAGTTGCCAAGTTGTTCTAATTAGATTTTAGTGCACTGCTACATGGTTGCCAAGATGTTCTCAGTGGTTGTAGGACATTGGTAGGTTATTACTGGCCCAAGTCAAAAGAGCCCACCCCAAGTATCGATGAAATTCTGGTCCCATATGGCTTGGAACTACGAAGCTGAAAGATTGGAAGTATCATCCCTGTCCATAGAACAAGCAGTTAATACGTAAGTTTAGGGGCTTGATTAGGGCTAGACCTAAATTCTGCTGGAAAGTGTCCCTCCAGGAGCAGGAATGAACACCCCAACCTAAACCCCAGGTATAAGCAATAATAACAGTGATGACTGCTTTATCAATTAATTCAGGTGTTTAGAAAGACAACATCCAACAGGGATGACCAAGATCAGGAAAATATAGTGAAGATACAAACCTCCATGTGATCCCAAATGTTGGTCGAGGGGATGGGTAGGGCCAGATGTCCAGGGCCGGCTTGGCATTATAGTTAAAGATAGGAACTTCGCGGATACCACCGCGCCTTGCAAGTTTCTTCAGCTCGTCATTGGGAAGCACAAAGATACTCTTCTTGCTACTCTTGGTCACAAACTTGCGGTACGAGGGCAAGGCCGTTCCAGACCGCGTTTTCTTGGTGCGAGAGAACTTTAACAGTCGTACCCTGTCCCTGGTGGAATATTCGTGACTCACTGTCATAGATTTTACAGTGGCACCACTAGGACTCAGCATGGTATCGGTCAGTGTTTTTGTGACAGTGGTCAAGCACTCTTTTGTTAGAGTGGCTTCCTGGGATGAGTCTGTAACCTTTGTAACAGTAGTGGTAGTAGTGGAGAGGGTTGAAACAGAGCTGGTAGACTCCACCTTAGAATCTGTTGGTACAGGGGTACTGATCCCGTTATTGGAAGCAAGACTGTCAAGTGAGGTCAACACCATGCGGGACTCTGTGGATACTGTGGTTGTAGTTGTGGTGACTTGAGTAATGACGGTCGTAGTCTCGCTAACGCTGCTGCTGTTTTCAGTGAGGTCACTACTTAAGCTGGACTCTTCTGCTGAAGGGACGGGAGAAGGAACAGGAGGTTTTGCCTCCTCCACTTGCATCGGCTCTACCTTTGAGCTATGACTAGGCACCTCGGATCTTGTGTTCGACTCGGAAGCTACAGAAGAAGGTTCAGGTACAGCAGAAGAAACCGTGGAGTCTTTAGATTCTTCAATGTTGTTTTCCAACTTGGCCACTTTCTGAGGTGGTGGATAATCGGGGTCAAGCTTGGTAACCCCTTTATCCTCATCCGAATTCACCTGAGGAATCGTGCTATTAGTCCATTCTTTAAGACACTCTTGAGTTGCGTCACCGTTCATTAGCGACTTCACTGTTTCCTTTGGTGATATTGCTTTAATCTCCTCCACAACAGTATTAGTTAGCTCCTTTGTGTTAACATTTTCAGTCAAATTCTTACATTCTGGGTCAACAGGACCATCCTTCCCATTTACTTGCAAAGGCAAAGTTCTCTTTACGTCTAGGTCATTCTCATTGTTTTCAATGATGTCCTTTCTCTCAGAGTCTTCAGGTGGACACGTAACTTCTGTAACGGTTTTATCGGGTTTAGTGTTCAAGCTGAGGCTTTGATCCAGACTTTGAGAGTTTCCATTAAGCTCAGACATTGCTACCCTACTGGCAGTCTTGGGCTCTGGTTCTGTCAACTTCTGCTGATGTTCTTTAGGGGCTAAGTCACCAGAGTCATTTAATCTAACATCAAGGATGTTCTTCTGTCCTGAAGTGTTTGTCTTCGCCTGTTCTTCCTCTTGGTTAAAATCAAGCTTTTTGACCACATTGTCTTTTTCTTGGATCACTAGACATGCTACCCCCTCAGTCTGTCTAGCCTTTGGAGTTTCAGAGATAGTTCCTTCAATCTTAACCTTTTGGTCTTGAGCAGCAATGGTTATCTCTTTGTCTTCCATTATCTTTTCAGTTGAGGTTTTAGAAATGGTTCCCTGCTTGAGTTTCTCAAGCCTCTGCTTCTCTTCTATGGTGAACTGTTTGACCCGCCTCTCCAAAAGGCCATCAAGTTTTGATGCCTTGATTTTCTTGTATGCCGTACGTAGCAAGAAGCCTTCACTGACATTCACAACATCATGCCAGAAGGATTGCTGGGGTTGATTAGGAGCACTATCCTTCACCACCTCACTATCCGAAGGCTCTCCTTTCAAAGGAGGGTCATCGGATGGGGCATTTGTGATGTTAGCTACAAACATGAAAAACAGAGACACATTAGCAACTTTGTTCCACTTTACAAGGCAACTATTTTTATGCAATCAAATACTAGTCAATACATGCGCAGTGTTTCCCACAGGACATCGGTCCGTCTAGGGGGGTCCGGGGGCATGCCCCACCGGAGGAAAATTTTGTACACTTTAAAGGGGACCTATTATGCCCCATTTTACAAGATGTAAAATAAGTCTCTGATGTCCCCAGAGTGTAGATGTGTAGTTTTTGCTCAAAATATCCCACAGATAATTTTTTATAGCATGTTAAAATTGCCACTTTTTGGGGTTGAGCAAAAACACGCCATTTCAGTGTGTGCCCTTTAAATGCAAATGAGCTGCTGCGCTCGGCCTAAGAGGGCGGAGCTTCAAGAGCTCGTTCTCCGGTGTCAGGAGTCAGTCAGGACGCACTATAATGTCAGAAACTGCGAATATATGCTGTATGGAGATAAAACAGGTATAGTTTAGTTCAATTATGGTTGTAACTTATATTGTCTTGTTTTTATCCACTATATTAGTACAAGCCTGTTGTGCCAGACCCCGTTCGACTTTACCAATGAGTTTTATGACGTTTATTGTACTTCACACAAAAGATGAAGCGTCCGTTTTCACTCTAGAAAATCACTGTAAGAAGCTTAATAAAACACAGTGCAAGTGTGCATTAAAATATTATCCATAAACTCTCTCTCTCTCCCTTGCATTATCATCAACATACATAGCGAATTACACAGAAACACTCGTTACAACTAACAGTAAACAAATATATAAAGACCTTATGCCTTTTCGGGTCTCTCACCTTCATTACTGCCGTATCCAGTATCACTCTGGAGGCTGTAAGATGGATCACGAACAGTACTGATCTATCCTTGAGTAACACATTTTTAGCACAACCTCTGTTTTGTACTGTCCCTTTGTATTGACATTCGTTCACAAATCAGTCCGGTGTGAAATGATTCGCGCAGACATAAACAAATTTCGGTAGAGCTGAGGGAGCATTTTCTTCGAAAAACAAAATTAATCCACCTCATCTTCAGCGGCTCAGATTTCAGGAGTAAATGGAGAGAGCTATGTGGATTAATCCATCCAGCTACAGAACACCTAAAACGCTTGGGAGACATTCTCCTCAGTGCAGTAATGGCGGACTGTACAACTGGCTGTGAACTCGCTCAGGGCGGTTCTATGTTAAAACGGCAGTGTCTGTCAACATTCGTGGGCGGGGCCTGTGGCTAATGTGACATCACACTGCCAGGGATCTGGAAACGGCTTGTTCTGAGACACTGCTTATGATTTATGGGGATTAAAAAAAAGGAGTGGTTGGATTTTTATCATTATAGGGTGGTTGTGTACACACACTGCCAACACACATTTATAGCCAAAGTGAATTTTGCATAATAGGTCCCCTTTAAATTTAAATGCATAAATCTGGTGCATTCTAAGAGCAAAATTAATTGACTAGATCAATGAAGAAATTTGTTCTCTTGTAAACAATTTTGTGCTCTAATAGTAATTTATTTATTGGTGATGGTAGGGCACATTAGTCACGTACACAACATATAGGCTAAATGATAGTTCATAAGTGGTCAAACATGTAGAGTATACATTTAAACCATTAAAAATATGTAGCAAAAGAGGTTACCTTTGTTGAATTAATTTATTTCTAGAATAATTAGTGGGGGCCTCGATCTATACATCTGTTTTTGCGGAACTAATGGTCACTCTTTGATTTGTTAAACACAATCCAGAATGCTCTAAACACACTACTTCATTATAGAGAAAAATAACAAATGAATAAAAAAAATATAATCATAAGCTGACCAATAAATAAATAAATAAACTAGGTGACTATATAATTCAGCAGCAAAAAGTATGCTAGCCTAATTCTTGAAAAAAAAACTTTGCACAGTAATTTTATAAAATCTAAATATGTTAATAAAAAGTTTAAAATTACTATTTGTATTCTTATGAAATGAAAAAACTATTTATATTTCTATATGTAAATAATTACATGCATTTATAATAATGGAAGATTAAAAGTTTATTTTAAATGTATTGCGCAGCTTTTTAATGGGGCAACAAAATATGATAGATACGACAGAACAAAATAGGCTATTAATAATCTTTCAGTGTGCAAAACCATGATAATATGAAACGCTTCAAAACACAGCAGCACAAACCGCTTATGCGCATCCCGGATCATATGTTTCTTCTCACTTTTAAATTCCAGTTATTGTGCGTGTGACGCCAATTCATAGTCCTTGTGTTGTGCGATCTAACAGACACCCTGTAGCCAGTATGCTGACATCGTTTATCTACATATCAAGTATTATAATGGGAATATATCATATTGGAGAGTTCTACCGTGCTGATTGTCATTACTGAACGCGACACGCTGTTTGAGTGCTGAACAGAGAATGATTGACAGCTGCAGCAGAGGGAAGTTTCCTTGAACTTAAATTTAACGATGTACATATTCTTCTGTCCCTCACATGAAACTATGGAATGGCTTCATTTGACTTTGAATATAGTATACGAAAACTTAATTGGTGCTAGTCTATTTCTTTGCTCTATGACTCCCACTTTTGCCGTATAAAAGAGCGCAATTATCAGTCGGTTATTTAAATATCGCGACAGGCCTAATTTCCGTTTAATTTTGAGACTGTGGCGGGACAAATTAGAATGTGGCGGGCCGCTACAGTCTAGTTAATGTATGGGAAACACTGCATGCTATATCATTTCTGATGTACTGTCCTGGGTACATAAAAAAAGGGCTGTGAAAATGAAGTTAAACTTTGCAAATACCTTTTTCATCATTTACAGAGTTGGGAGTGCTGGTGTCCATTTCTTCTACCGATCCATTTTTCTCATCACACTTCTCTGTAACTGTTTCATTCTCTTTTTCTTCATTTTGTTCTTCATCTTTTAACACATGATCTTTCTCCACAGATAGCTTTTCTTCAGAAGAATCCAGTGATGTATCCTGGATGTTATCCTTTTCAGGCACATTTTCAGATGAAATTTCATCTGTTTTAACCAAAGTTTTTGGTGTTTCTGAAAGAGATGCCTGATTGTCTATTCCAGTTTTAGCTGCTGAAAAAAAAAATGTTTTATCAGATTAATTCTGCCAAAAAATAATACTTTTTTGTTTCCCAGATTTTTCAATTACATTTTGTAGTATTATGTACTAGCAAACAACATACCCTCAAGTGCTTTCCGGTAATTGACGTTGGTGTTTCCAGGTAGTTTTGGGAAAAAGCGATGGACATGCGTCTTACTCACCCAGCTCCAGCCTCCATACCCAGTTACTCTGTACTCCTCACCTTTCTGCTTCCACACCTACAGAAGATGTTTGAACAGTTACTGAATGCCTTTAGCTCAAATGCTGAAGCTGTTATTTCCTAAAATGTTCAAATAAAACGCTCAGCTGGCAAGTGTTCAGATGTACCTGGTGTTTGATGGGGAAAGTGTACTTCACCCATGTGGCCTGCTGCATAGTCTCTTCATCTTCTAGTTTTTTCTCTCTCTTTTTCACCTTCTCCTTCTCTTCCCGCTCAACAGAGGTCATGCGATGAAGCCTGCAGAAAGATAAAGCACACAAAAAATGAAAAAAATAAAAAGAAAGATCACCAAAACTGGGACATAAAGGTGACTTATTGTACATTTTTGGAAAGCCTCCAGCATTTGAGGCATTCCACCATTTTTGGACTCTTTTGTGTTTAGAAACAACAATGTGCAGAAATATATTACTGGAATAAGGTATTCTTATCCACACATGCAAAAAAGCATTTAATTTCCCATAAACCGCACATGACAATTACGCTGGCTTAACAAAGCCAACATACTGCTATTGTTTTTTTTTTTTTTTTTTTACAAATTCCCTAAGCCCTTTCTGACTGCAAATCCTTCTAAAGCTTTCAAGCTACATCCACCAAACACAGCCCAGACATGACTTGGGTTATTATGACTTTCCTTACTGATCTGACATTTTTTCCTCTGCAGAATATCAAACAAGCCCAAAATCCCATAGATTTCCTCATCCACAAAACTCAGCACAATCCTTCATCCTATTCAGATTGATTTAGCTTATTTTTTTTTATCTAACTGCATTTCTCTAAAAATCCCATAGATGTAAATTGACAATGTTCTTAACCTCACTCCTCGATGATTTCAAACTCAAATTTAAAACACTTTAAACTGCTCATCTATGTATTTGTCTGGCCTGTATAACCTTTAAACTACAACTTTTAAGCTTTTTGATGTTTATATAATACTTTTACATGTATACTTTAACTATTTTATACTTTTAGAGGCTTTGTAATGACTGCTATTATAGGAAGACTTTCAAAACAGCTATAGCATCAATTGCCACAACTAAAGCAGCATTCAAAACTTATGGCAATGAAATTGAAGGAGGTCGCCAAGTTTCTAAACTGTTGGTTGCTAGATAAATTTGTTATATTTTCCATCCCATCCAACTCTAACAGGCAACAGATCATGTGAGCTTCACTGTCTGCACTCGCATTGGAGGTCACCATATTGCATTTGTAGTATAAATTCAGTATAAATTCAAATTCAAAGCATCAAAAGTATGTTTTAATATTTGTATTAATTTAAACTGACCTTGTGTGACCGAGAGAATCCTTCCACATAGGGAGCATGACCACTGGCTTGATTGCACACTCTAGAATGGCCAAAGCTAACGCAAACTCTCTCGCCTTGCTGCACATTTGGACAGCCTTTATCCAATTTGACCTACAGCAATGGAAAAGTTCACATAACATGGTTAAATGCTTCTTCTAGGAAACTTTAGCACATTTAAAATAAAAACAAGTCCTCTTGGTACTTGTGAGATTTTCACCTGTGTGACGCCCAGTTGGGATGCAAGAATGGAGCAGGGACATTGTTCTCCAGCTGAATGATGGTTAATCTCAGAGTGGACACAGTCAGGGCTTTCGAGCCATACAGCGATCCGTTCCACTTGAACTCACCAGCAGGGGTCATGCAGAACTTGTGGGAAAGATGTCTGCGTTTGTCATGGTCCTCACGGTGTTGGTGCTTGTTCAGGGCAAGTGTGTTAGTGCTGTACTGGTTGTGGTAGACGCGAAATTTACCCTCCTGGCCCAGTTTGAAAAAGCCACTGCTCTTGTTTGAATCTCTCTTAAAGGAGCCAAATGACGACAATGGGGGAGTCTGAAATATCATTGACATGATTAACAGATTTGATTTATAATTTTACAGTGTAATATGTACATTTCAAAGAAACTATGTAACTTTTTTTGTTGAAGACCTATGGTACAATTTGCTTAATATGATGATATAGTAATATTGATTCATGCCTAAGCAAATCTCTTTTGTCATCAAAGCATCAACATCCTCTATACAAGATGTCATCTGTCACTATTAATAAAGTTAACAGTCTCACCTCTTTAAGTGCTCTGCTACCATCCTGAGAGCTGCCATCTTTGTCCTGCATGACCTTGCGTTGGCTTAGCTTGCTATCAGGGTTCCGGAGTCGTGTAATCATGCGTGAAGATCCTGTCTTTGCACTATCTCCATTAGCTTTACCCTCACCTAAAAAAGAAAAAATTATATAAATATAAATATATATATATAAAACCCAAAAAACTTTTGAACATTTGTGTGTGTGTTTAAAATAAATAAAACACATATAACAAATTAAAAATATATATCTGTGTGTGTTTATGTAGGTGCATAGAAACCTGTTTCATCCTGGCTGTTGAGAGAAGACTGTGAGGATCGGTCCACCAGGTCAGGCTCTTCTGGACCTCGCAGGCATTCAGAAATGGAGAAATGACTGCTGCAGCTGTTCTCATCCACTGTCTGTGCAGGTTCAGTCTCTAGTACAGAATCACCGTCACCGTGAGCTGCAGACTCCGAGCTCTTATCTGAAGGAGAAACGGTTACAGAAGATACATGAGATACATTAGTAATGGCCATGTTGAGATTAGAAGACTCTCATAATACACATACAAGTTTTGCAAAAAAAAAAAAAAAAAAAAAAAAAATGTAGGCAGTATTAAGTACACAGAACAGTATGTAGTACGCTAGCATTTCACTCTAACCACAACCAAAATAATATTGTAGTAAAGCATTAACACTGCAGTACAAATCAGTATAGCATTATACATTTTGTTAAATCTAATTCACAGGCTCTATACTCTCAGTAAACAAGATATACCAATGACGATGGCAAAGATCCAGTGCTGCTCTATAGATGGCACTGTTGAGCAAAGGTTGCTGGGCAAAGTAGGTGGTCTCTTGTGCCAGGAGGGTCTTTGTTTCAGAACAAGAAAATGGAAGATCTGTTCCTAGCTTGGAAATTAACTGCAGCTAACTAGCTAGGACTGTCTTAACATAACAGCATGTGACGTGAACATTGAGAAAAGAACTCGCTGTACCTGCCAACTCTTTCACCCCATCAGTCCCTTCCCCTGCCTCCTCACCACTGGAAGATGATGTCACAGCATTCCCTGTGGGATTCTGGGAGTCAGTTTTAGTCGGAATGGCTGAGCTGGATGCCGTGAGCTCAGGAACGTTGGTGCTGCCCACCTCACCAACTGGGACAGCTGAGACTGAAGCTGAAATTTGACAAAAGAGACCGTGATTAGTGTTTAAACGCTAACAGATAAGAGACGCAAAAATCTCAGTTTCAAATGCAAATTATGAGGATTAGAGCTGTGTTTTTTTGAGAAGAACCAAGACTACCACATACTACAAGTATTGCATTGAATTCTGTGCATCACATTTGCATACAAAGCTTTTAAAAAGAGTGGATTCACAAACATTTTAAATCCAGGCTTTCCAAATGTTTTGACTAATGAATTTCCAAGATTATTACATGACCTGTCTAGTCAATTTTGATTAGTAGAAAGTAGATACAAAGTTTAGGGTTGGTGAAATTTTTCAATGTTTCTGAAAGACATCTCTTATGCTCACTAAGGTCACATTTATTTGAACAAAAATACAGTAAAAGAGTAATAATTACGATTTAACGTTTTTTAAATTAATATATTTTAAAACGTAATTAATTCCTGTGATCAAAACTGTATTTTCATCATCATTACTCCAGTCTTCAGTGTCACATGATCCTTCAGTAATCATTCTGATATGCTGATTTGATGATCAAAAACATTTCTGATTATTATCAATGTTGAAAACAGTTGTGCTGCTTAATTTTTTGTGGAAACCGTGATACATTTGTTCAGGATTCTTTAATAATTAGAAATTTCAAACAAAACAGCAGTTATTCGAAATAGAAATATATGCGACATTATAAATGTCTTTAATTTTGCATCCTTGCTTGATAAAAGTATTAATTTCTTTATTAAAAAAAAATCTTACTGACCCCAAACTTTTGGACGGTAGTGTATTTGCAAAAATTGCTTTGATTCAGCTCGATTCATGAATGAATCACTCACAACCGGTTTGTGACCAATTCATCAAAAGAACAGACTCAAAACAACAATTCGATCACAAATATGACATCACTATGGCTTGCAATCAAGTATAAAATATCTCTACACAAGGGTAATATCTTAATAAATAATAATAAAAAAATGGAGTAGAGTACAACTTAGGAAAAAAGGAAACTCATTATAGAAATTCCAATTACTTTTTTAGGCCTGGAAAAAAAAAAAAAAAAAAAAAAAAAACATTTTAAAATTTCCTGATATTTCCAGGTTTGTAATGACAGTGGGACTCCTGTACATTATAAACATCATTTTAACATTTTGGGAATATATTGAAGATGATGTATGTAAATAGCCCATCACAAACAACAAGATAAAATAAAAATAAAAAAGCTACTAAACAGACACCAAATCACAAGTGTGCCTGAATTACTTCAATTAGAAAGATGAACTTGCAATTAAAACTGACATCAAAAACCCACAAAATCACGTAAACACAACTAACAGAAGCATAAAAAAATCTCTAACCATCTGCAGAAGTTTGCTCATTCGTCACATTCCCATTACTGGAGTCTTGTTGTGGACACGATCCGTTCGAGTTCATCTGATCGTTCACAGCTGGTTCACCAGATCCCGATTTCAACTCCTGTCTGGCCCTCTCAGCCTCCTCCGCTGCCCGTCGCTTCACCTCCTCAAGCTCTGCTTCCTGCTTGGTCTTCAGGCGGTCCAGGATCACATCTGTAGAAAATGCATAAAAGAATATTCTCAAGATCTCAGCCACTTACAATACAGAAACACCTCAACAGCTGTCCAATGTGTTTCTCTAAACAAATCCATTCCTAATTCCTATTAACATCAAATGAGATCAATATTTCATAAGCCTAAAGATATGTCAACGTGATAAGCTGGTTAATCACTGACATACAATGGCCTACAAGTTATTTGTAAGTTTTGAAAAATAACTAATTGCAACTTATCTGTTCCGACTATGCATTCAAAGTACCACATGAAAAAGTTTGCATGCAGGAAGCAAAATATATGTATGAAACATCTGCAGCTTGTGAAATACTTGCCCACAAAACCTTTACTCACTCTAGTGCAGGTGGAGCGATTTTGCACTGCTAAAAATAGTTAAACGGAAATACACCTTAAGAGTCATCTGAATTACATCCAAATGTATTATTCTGTTTTCCTTCACATTAACTATTATTGATTCAGACAGTCACTGTATGCTCTGGAAGGATTTTTGCAACTTTTGAGTTTGCAACTAAATTTAGTTAGTGAAAAAAAACATGATTCGTTTCCAATGTTCTTTTTGACACTGCTAAATTACACTGCAGGAAATCACAATACATTTGTAAAATGGAAGTCCTTTTTTTGTAATGGGACATGTGAAAAATTTTGTTTTACCATAACAGGGTGTATGAAAATCCAGATTCAGACACATGATTCATTTTTGTTTTTTTATATTTCATCATCCATTCGTTGTTTATTTCATTTAGTACTCTACTTTAAATATGGCTACTTCTTGTTGCATCCCAGGAAAAAATTATATAATGTTATAATGATATAAACAATAACAATAATAAATAATATGTTAAACATTTACAAAGAAATGTGTTATGGTATTATCCAGTAATGCAATGCAGTAATATTTTTAATACTAAAATAAAATAAGTATTGAAAGTAATTCAAAAAACAAGTAATAATATAAAAAAATACTATAAAAGTGCATATAATCTGATAAATATATAGTAGTATAAGTTTGTTTAACTTAACTAAAACAAGTCAATTGAGATAAACTATATTTATTGAAAAAGGCTTAATTTAACTCAATTTAATTAAATTCACTAAGCATTTTTGAGTGGATTTATTAAAGTTGGGTCTGCTGTCATTAAAGAGCTGTCATTATGCATAATCCTTAAAAAAAATGCTGATATACTTAAGGAAAATGACTCCTGTCATTTCTATACAAGAAAGCTGAAGGCTTATGTTAAATGAAATAAGTCCCTCTTCCACAGAGCAGACAAGAGACCAGCAGACTCAGCAGTGTCATGTACTATTTAGAAAAGGGGAAAAATGAGTGTGGGTTTCTAAAATGACCAGTTTCCGAAAAAAAAAAAAAAAAAAAAATCATGTTGATTCAGACAACATGTGTGTCCATAAGTCAATCAGTTAGTCAGACATCAGGAATGATCAGGCATCTGCTTAAAAACTTAACTCAGAAATCAGACAATGAGGAACATAATGTTAAGTGGTTGTGTATGCTGTATTAAAACGACAACTAATATTCATGATTCCCAAAAGAAATACGCATAAAATAAACATGAACAGGATATTAGCATTTTTTTTTGTACATTAAAAAATTGGAAGAAACAAACTTTATTTCATCCATGCACATAATAGATTTTTTTTTTTAATAAAAATTAGTATTTTAATCTCTGTGACAATTAAAAAAAAATTGTATTTTATTGTGAGTAAATCCTACAAGAAAAATTTCAAATAATTAAGAAAAATTTCAATGTCTGTCTAAAAAAAAAAAAAAAAAAAAAAAAAAAAAACACCGTCAAGTGAAAGTTAGCAACAGTTTGTGGTTGTCTCACTTTGCACATCCAAAGGAATGTGTATTGCCAAAGATGGTAATAAAAATGATATATATGAGCTTTGACTCATATTTTCTTACCGTTGGCAACGGTGAGGTATGCCTTGTTATTCCCACGGGCCTTGTTAGTGAGCTCCTCGGTAATGTCCATGTGAGTGTGGATCTCCTCTCTCATCTCCTCCAGCACGGAGCAGAGGTCATTCTCCCAGAACCCTTTATCCAGAACCTCCAACAACTCCCCCAGCTGGACTTTAGTGCTGTAGTACCAGGTCTGCTTATTTTCATCCTCGCCATCTTCCTCTCTGAAACGGATCAGGTTACATACATTTAACACAGGCACTTTATGAACTTATAACCATATTTGGTTACACTTTATGTTAAGGTGTCCTTGTAACAGTGTAATTGTACTTTGAAGTACTGAGTAATATCAATTAACAACATGTACTTACTATAGGGTTAGGAATAGGGTGTGGTTTAGGGTGTCGGAAGTAATTATGCACAATTTACTGTTATTACTACATTAATTACATATGAAATACTGTAAAATAAAGTGTTACCCCATATTTTTTCACTTTTTCAGAAAAGCTAGGCTGAAATGTTCAATTTTGGCAACTGAAAATATTCAGCCGATACAGCAAAAAATTGGAAGTTTTGTCTGAAATAGTTTTGGAGGGGCGAAATCAAAACAACTGAACAATCGAAACAATTGACTGAAACAGTTAGCACGTTATGACCGCATTCTGTGCCTATTTTGTGCACACAACACAGATAAGCTACAGCAGGTAAACATGTCAGCAGTGCGAACACCACGACCAAAGAGGATGCCAGAGTAGCAATACGTAAAATTTGTTCAGCTGAAATATCGAGAGATGGCTCGTTGCTAAAGAAATTTACTTTATCGCCTGTAAACATTACACCCTGAAGAGTACTGCGAGTTCACTTACCCAATTACCTAAATTTAATTACTAAAACCATTGGTCACAAACGATAGCACAGGGACGTCAAAAAACACATGAAGAGAAGTGTTAGGATAATACAACATCAGCAATCACAGACTTTCGCATTAAGACTGGATTACATTTCTCAGAGTACTCAGAGTGAATTTGCTCTGGAATTTTTATAGAGGTTGTCTGAGAAAAACAGACATGGCAGATTAGGATGGTATTCGGCACTCATTTGAAATTGACCTATGACATTCTATGACATGAAATTCATCTAAATTTAAACGATCTCATGGATGTGGCTGTTGTGGTTTGTGATCATATGGACACCAACTGCTGAAGTATATGTGGTGTATTCAAATGACTGTGACATAGTCCCTTTATGTTTATATCCTTTTATGTTTAAATGCCTATTGCCCGCTGTGCACATTTGCCCTGAAGCTACCGGGTTGGCGGTGCCACCGGGCTTGGGCCCGTCATCGCTGCTTGTAGCTATATTTAAATGTTGTCTTTTGTTGGACAAGATGTTAATAAATGCTTCTCATGTCTGGAAAGATGTTTGTACTCATTTAAGTACTGAGTAACGCGTGTTGCTTTTTCAAATTTCAAATGTACATTATAAGCGATTCAAACTCGCAGTGCTTTCAGATGGATTAGCATTTGGAGCCATACTTCATTGACAAGCTGCACTTAAAAAATAAAATAAAATAAAATAAAATAAAATAAAATAAAATAAAATAATCGCAGCCTTTGCGATTTCACAATCGCACTAAGAATCGCATGCACGCAGTAATCGCATTTAAGTTCAATGTTATTTTTCGTATTGTGTGATATATCTTGCAGCCCTAACCAAGTCTTTAGAAAATATCATGTTACGTGATCATTTTATGGTAACACTTTACAATCAGATTTCATTTGTTAACATTAGTTAACAAACTAACAATAAACAGTACTTCCACAGCATTTATTAATGATAATTTTAACATTTACCAATACATTTTTAAGATCAAATGTTGCATCTGTTACCACTAGTTAATGCACTGTGAACTAAAATGAACATGTTTATTAACTAACATTAACAAATGCCGTAAAAAATATATTGCCTATTGTTAGTTTATGATAGTTAATGGATTAACTTGGATTAATAAATGAGACCTTATTGGGTAACTTTATTTTATAGTGTCCTTGTTACACATATTACATGTATTTACTATAGTAATAACTATAAAATGCATATAATTACATGCAACTAACACTAAATCATGCCCTAACCCTAGCCCTCTAGTAAGTACATGTTGTTAATTATTATTACTCAGTGCTTATATGTATAATTACACTGTAACACAGACACCTTAAAATAAGGGGTTACACTTTATGTTAAGGTGTCTTTGTTACAGTGTAATTATACATTCAAGTACTGAGTAATATTAATTAACTACACGTACTTACTATAGGGTTAGAGTTAGCGCATGGTTTAGGGTTAGTTGCATGTAATTATGCAAAATTTATAGTTATTACTATCGTAACTACATGTAACATGTAACAATGACAAAAAATAAAGTGTTACCAAATAAAGTGTAACCTGGGTCAATAATGAAACACCTTGAAAGTGAGCATTTAAGAATGGCTTTTTAAATGTCAATTTTTTTATTTATTTTTTAAATTTACACCAAATCTTCGGCAGTTTGTATTATATACTGTAAATACTCACACAACGATCCTCCTGTTGAGAAACCAGTATTTTCTTTGATGTCGGTCGTAACCAATGGGCTCTTGCCGGATGTACGGCCGGCTCTTCTGGAACTCTGTCAGACAGTCTGTTACGCCGGGCACTTTGTGTGCCACACAAATCTCACACTGCCATTCGTCCTCAGGCACCTCCTCCAAGGGAGGCTTGACGCACTCCAGGTGATACACGGCCGAGCAGGTCTCGCAGCACAGGAGGTCGCCGAGCCTGTGGCAAACCCGGCAATGGTCGTCGTACTGAACGACCCCCTCGGACATGAGCTCCTCGCGGGCGAGGTTAGTGGTGAGGAATTGGTCCACCAGGAACTGCAAGACCTTGACTTTGCTCTCCAAAGGGCTGAACGGATAGTCTTCGCCCTCCAGGTCAGGGAGCACGTGGTGATACTCAGGGTCGCTTTCGCAGTATGAACGCACAACTTCTGGCCAAGTCATACCGTCAATGAAGTAGAGCGTGGAGTTGATGCTGTCCTTGAGGTCCGCGGGTCCGAAAGTGGTGTTAGAGGTGTCCTCCTCCCGTAAGATGGCCTTCAGCAGACAGATGTGCGTCTCCGCCATCAGCGTGCACTGCTCCTGTCCGACCAGAGCGGCGCAGAAGTCCTCGAAACGGAACGGAGAGAGACGCAAGACGGTGCAGAAACTGCGAAGGACCTCATAAATAGCTGACGCGTTGAGTAGCTGCTCGTTGGGAATGAGAAGGTCCTCGGAGGAACTGGGCAGCTCCAGAGGAGGAATCTCCTTCTGCTCCAGAATAGGAGAAGGTGGTCGCCTTGGTCTTGGTCTTTTACGACCTACTAAAACAGAAAGAATCAGAATCAGTTTTGATTGCTGGATGTGACTGCTCTAATGAGGAACAAAATGAAGACAACATGAATTTTTCAAGGAAGAAAACAAAGTCCCAATGCAATTTTGTTATTATGTAATATTATGTAAACGCTTTTTGTTTGTTTAAAAATGAGAGAGAATGTCATGTTAGAGTCCATTTGGAATAACGTGCATAAAATGATCAGTTTCCAAAAAAAAAACAAAATCATGTTGATTCAGGCAACAATAAATAAGTCAATCAGTTAGCCAGACATTAGGAATGATCTGCTTAAAAACTTAGAAATGAGACAATGAGGAACATAATATTCAGTGGTTGTGTATGCTTTATTAAACCAACAGTTAATATTTATGATTCCCAAAGGAAAAAGAAGATTAAATTTGCAGCAGTTTAAAATAAAATCAGATGAATCTTGTATTTAATGCATGTGCAGGATTTCAGCATCTAAATGTGTTTAACTAAAAAAAATGGAGGCAACAACACAGAAATCTGTATACTTAATTTATATAAAATATATTTTAATCTTTGAAAAAAAAAAAAAACCTTTATTTATTTAATATTCACAGCACTGTTCAAGTTTGGGGTCAGGTTTTTTGAGAAAGAAATGGATCCTTTTATTCAGCAAAGTCACATTAAATTGATCAAAAGTGACAGTAAAGATATTTATGATGTTACAAAAGATTTGTAACATCATAAATGTCTTTCTTTTATCCATTAAAGAATCCTGAAAAATCTGTATCACGGTTTCCACAAAAATATTAATCAGCACGACTATTTTCAACACTGATAATAATAAGAAATGTTTCTTTAGCACCAAATCAGCCTTTTAGAAGGATCATGTGACACTGAAGACTGGAGTAATGATGCTGAAAATCCAGCTTTGCATCACAGGAGTAAATTGAATTTTAAAACATGTTCAAAAAGAAAGCAAATTCATATTTAATACATCATCCATCACTCGAGAAATATTTTAAGCCTAATTTTCTCTCATAAGGCGGGTAAATCATTGTAACAGCACCAAAACCATCATAAGCTACATCATAAATGGCATTATGACGTCATGTGTGACCATGACACAGTAGCGGGTCGAAATTAAACTTCCTCCCCGCGTCAGGTGCAACGGCACTGGCGCTGGATTTCAAAACAATCGGCCGCATGCTGCCCTGTCATTAGCTGCACTTCAGCTTTGGCTACGTGCTCCAAAACACCAGTCAGACAACCATAGCCTCATGCAAATGAGGGTGGATAGTAAGTAAAACACCTAAATATAACACTCGACCGTACTTTAATCAAGTTTATGGAATATGCAGATCATTTTATTAATAAATTATCTTATCAGCGCGTAATCAATTAACTTAGCAAGATGACGGGCTAACTAACTTTTGGTGCGTTTATATGCGAGACTAAAAAGTGATCCCGTTACAGTCTAAACCAATTAAAAAAATATAGTCATATAACAAGAAAGAATGATTTAATAGAATTTAAAACACATGCAGTGTGTCTGGATTTAATACGCTAACAGGCTAACGTTAGCAAATACATAATTGACGAGTGAAGCTAACTTTTTGATTATATTAAAAATTGCTTTATTGTTATAGAATTGGGTTATACAAATGTTTAAGTTTAATATTTAATTCTAAGGCTTTTTATATCTTAATAACGTCCCGCAATTACAATTCCATCACAATAAATGACTATCGCGCTAAAGCTAATTGCTAAACCCGCGGCCTTTGCCAGCATAGAAAAGCACCAGGATCCATTTTGAGTGTTTTGGTCCACAAAAGAGCGATGGTTTAAGTTTCACTCCGCACTCATTACAGCACACGGATCAGACGCTCGTGAAATCGATGAAGATCGTTCGTACCTGCGTTGCTGCCGTGGCTGCTCTCCGTGCAGTAACTCGCATCGTCTTCTTCCAATTCGTCCAGTTCCTCCAGGTAGTCGGACTCGTCGTTGATGGCCTCCTCCTCATCTTCTTCCTCCTCTTCTTCATCCGTCAGAGGCTCCTCGATGAATTCTTCCTCCTCTGATCTCAGACTAACCGCATCTTCATCATCTTCATCGCTCTCGTGGTCGTCGTAAACCACCCCGCTCGCGGTGCTCCGCCGCCCCCTACCTCTGGCCATTCCCCTGCCTCTTCCTCTACCCCTCGATGCCGCGGATCGCGCTTTTCTTCGGCCTCGTGTTGAATGATGATGGGTCCCTCGTTTAGGGGTGACATAATCATCATCGCAGGTAACTTTCACCTTCGCCCGCAAGCCCCGGCGGGGTCTCAGACCGCGCACCGGCCCCGTTGAGGGCTCCTGCACCAGCTGCGCTTTGGGCGGCCTGCCTCGTCTCCCCCTCATTATGGATAAAAATCTATTCTCTTCAGTTTCGCGTTTTGCCTGCACTTTACACGCACCAAACCCGGAATTTCGGGCACCACCGCAAAGTTGATCCCGTGCAGGTGAGGATGCACTAGTCCCGCGGAGCCCCGGTCTCGGTTAACGCGAGAAAGCTTAAAACGAACGCCCGGCGCCCCGCTTCAGGTCGCTCGTAGCCGCCATGTTCTTTCCTCCCTCTCCGTCCGCTGACAACAGACAAGCAGGCCTGTGCTGGAGTCACGTGATCAGCGCTCCGACTCAACGCTGGCCACTTTCACCACGATGTTTGTTGTATTTCGCGATTGTCAACACGCTTCCAGAGCTCGATTTACTATCATTAGGCCCTTAAGCACGTGGAAATGTGCTTCTTCGTGTAGATTTGTTGGTTTTAGTGGTGTTCTGAGGCAGTGGCGCTTCTCATCTGCTCTCCATTTTCTTCTACGTGTTAACTTCTTTCGGTTCATTGAGATGGAGGGTTGACAGAAAAAGATGGATCTAAGTAGCGTACTGAATAAAATAAGTTGGTATTGATATTGCAGAACATGTATTATCATGTTTCCTGTTTTTTTCCCCATGTGCACATTAGGAAAATAGCCTAATTTTCTTTCTTTCTTTCTTTCTTTCTCATATGTTATGCGAATAAAATTAGGCTATATGATCAGTAATGTATATATTATTGACCATATTTGATTTTTCATGCTGAACTTAACAAAGGACCTTTCACTTAGCCTAAATGAATTAAGGATGTCTGAGATAAATAAATAAAAAATCTAGTTAAAACACATGCACCTCTTACAAAATGTAGTCTGTACATTTGTTGCATAGCCTATATATGTTTACAATTTTTTTTTATTCTGTTTTCTACAAAAATACTGATTTAATAAATTAATTTAAAAATGTCATGTGGCGTTGCCATGTAAAAAGTACTGAAAAAACTTTCCTTGCACATTGAATATATTGTGTATACAACACTTTTCCTTAAAAATAAAAGCAGTGTTGGGTTACTATAATAAAATAATTAATATCTAGCTAGCTACTAATTACATCCTCAACAGTGTAATAAGATTACTGGACTAAATATTCTCTCTAAAAATAACTGCATTACTTATTACTTTCTAAATCCCATATCAACCTCGACCAGCTGAACAATACAAGGATTGACATGAAACTGCTCTTTTAATTCTTTCAAATAAATAATATAAAATTGCATAAATTATTCTTAAACTGACCAAAGTATTTAAAGGGAGAAGGTTACATTTAAAAACATGTTAAATTTTGATGTTAAAAACACTATTGTTTTACAAAGAACTGTTCTGTAGTTTATACAGTATTTAATGCAATTACCTCAGAAGTAACTGCAATGAAATTACAGAAAAATTAAGAGTAATCCTGTACTTTTTCAAGGGAAACTTACAGTAATTAATTACTTAGTAATGCGTTACACTCAACACTAAAAAAAAATACATATTTTTCATGTAAAAATAATAAAATATGTGTATGCTTAATCATAGCTAAAATATGTTTTTTTAACTAGTCTAACTGATGATTATCTTGTCATATGGCAACAGAATGTCTTCCTTCTTGTTGGTTGCAACACTTTGAAATGGCAGAACTGCAACATTGAAAATAAACACTTTCACTGTCCTTGAGTGTTTTTTTTCTTTTCTTTTTTTCTTTCTGCTTTTAGTTTTACCTCTTTCAGAGTTCTCATTTTGCCCACCATAAAAACCTAGGGATGGCATGAGGCCATAACCTTATATGCATTTATTTACTTTGATTCAGTGTTTTTTTGTTGTTGTTGTTGTTTTTTTGTAAATCTAACCATTTGCATTGCTGATCCTTTGGTCTGGTCCATCTATAAAAAAATAATGAAGAACATGGCAGAATTATAACCCAGATGCAGTGTGCTGCATACTTGTATCCAAGATCAAAAATACCAAACCAGTTAAGTGGCTTGGTAACAAACCTACTGAACATAATCCAAAACGCACAGGTCTGGAACAAGAAGCAGTAAAGACATGAAGCTATTCACAACAGTCCAAACAGAGACCAGGGTATTTATAAAGGTGCCAAACACACATTTCAGATTAAGATAATCAATACTGGAGTGACAGTGACCTCTGATGGTTAGGTTGGGATTGCAGCCAGGTGTGAGAATATATCTGAGATATGACAATAAAATGATGATGATACGAATCAAGTACTGTTGGCTTCAGCGAGCGAATGCGCGTTTTTCCCTTCTGGTGTGTAACACTTTGTACAACAATACAGATAAAAACAGTTAAAGATATGTGATATTCGCTCTGTGTAACCTTAACGTTAGTTACAAACCTAGCTGATCTTTTATTCGCTCAAAACATTCTGTTCTCGCTCTCATTTTAAAGGTAGCCTATGTCCTAACGCACTCTGCGCTCGAGCTTCTTTGTGTGTCGTGCGAAGTTCTTCTGAACGGTCGTAATGAAACTCGTTATTACAACAAAAACAATCATAAATTCGTCAATACGTAGGGTAGTTTCATTCAAAAGTGTCACGGTAAGCGTGAATATCTCATGTAGTCGTGGCCGAGTGGTTAAGGCGATGGACTAGAAATCCATTGGGGTCTCCCCGCGCAGGTTCGAATCCTGCCGACTACGAAAAACCTTTTCCATTTGTTTTTGGACAAACATTGTTTTACTATAGTAAATGTAAAAAAATATATAAACGCTATGTCAATAAATCTCATTGTAATTACTGCAATACAGTAATAAAAGTCATCCTGTCCCAAAACATTGTTAGAAAATGGCATAAATTACTAAAACAAATAAACCCTGATGTATAAATACTTAATTTAAATTATATTGGGTTTTTTTTTTGTTTGTTTGTTTGTTTTAGAGTAATAAAATCCCAAAACATAGATCTGCTTCGTGTATGTGTTCATTTTAGAATGACAGATTTGTAACTTGTAGTAAATAAAGAACAGTTGTCAGCAGGTGGAGCCTTTGTGTCATTTTACTGCGTTAAAACTGTGGGACTCAATCTTGGGTGTCAATACTTAAATATATTCTGTACTCTCCATATTAGGGCCAAAAGGACAGTTCACCCATGAATAAAAATGTTGTCATCATTTAGGCTACTCACCCTCTCATGTGGTTCCAAACCTGTATTTCTTTGGATCATAAAAAATCTGACAGACACTTTCATAGCATCTATTTTTCCCATTTAATGAAAAAGTAGCAATTTTTGAAACAACACAAAAGGGCAACTGAATGAAGACAGAATTTTCATTTTCTGGTAAACTCTCCTATAGTTAGGTATAGTATCCTTTTTTTATCAGATTAAGCAGTTCTGCGGAAGTTGGATTAAATAAATGGAGTGTCTATTTACACCAATAAGGCAGCATCCATTTTATCATTTTAATAAATATAATCATTTACACTCTATGATATTATTGCATCCTGTTAATGTACAAAAATACTGAGGTGCAAATAGTATCTGCCAATATAAAGTATAGATAGCATCTAATTACTATTTACTTTTATTGCAAAGAACTGATACTTTTACATGGTGTAAACAGAATCTATTGCTATTTTCACCTTTGGTGTAAATAGCATCTATCGCTAAGAAAATGTTGCTATTGTCACTTAGTGTAAATAGCATCTATCACTATTTGCACTAAATAGCCGCTGCCTTTTTTTGTTAACCCCAAAGATATAATCAGTTTACCATTTCAAATGGGACGAGCTTAAAATGGCAAAAAGGAAACAGCAAGCTGACTTTAAGATAAATGTGTATGATATGGAAAGTCAATGTTCCAGAGATCAGTGTTTGCATTTTAGAACACATTTGCATGGGGTGCAGCTGAAGAGTTTAAAGCCAACAGGGTTTTCTTTGTCTTACCCTATGACATCACACAATTCGGAAACTTCACTTCAACACTTTGCCTTCCAAGATACTGTAGCACTGATCACCAGGTGTGACCCAAACATATATGCGTGTCCTCCAGTCCACAGAGCGATACAATCAAGAGGAAAAAGACAGCTGACTTCGTCACTGTGTGCAGTAGGACTGGCTTCTGTCTAACCCTTATGTAATATCTCCACAAGTTCAGAGTTGTGAAATTTTAAGATCATGCAGCCAAGAAAAGTTTGGCAGAAACTTTGTACTACCGTTCATAATTTTGGGGTCAGTAAGATATATATATATTTTTTTTAATTAATTTTTTTATTATTATTTTTTTATATATATATATATTTTATTCAGGCGTACATTGATTGAAAATTGATCAAAAGTGGCAGTGAAGACATAAGCCCGGTTTCACAGAGAGGGCTTAGAATAAGCCAGGATTAGGCCTAGTTTAATTAGGACATTTAAACATGCCAATATTATATATATATATATATATATATATATATATATATATATATATATATATATACAGACTTGGGAGGGTTACTTTAAAAATGTATTCCGTTACAGTTACAAATTACTTCATAAAAAAAAATATTCAGTAACGTAATCCAAGTACCACAATATGAAAGTAATGTAATCTGATTACTTTTGGATTACTTCAAGGTCACATATATAAAGAAAGAAAGAAAGGGGTCAACTTTACTGTAAATAAATTGCATTTATATATTTCTTCTCAATTTCTGCAAGTTTTTAAATGTTACATGTTCCATACTTTTGAATGGGTCTCAACAATAAAAGTATTTTAAAAATCTGATAAATTATCTATTGCAATATTATTATCGTTGTTGTTATTTAGAGCTTAAAAATATAAAAGTGACATCAGATCATAACAAAACTGAACAAGCTCGGATCAGACGTTTCTGTTCATGTTTGTTCTGCTTTAATTTTAATGTTTAGCATTTTGGTTTCTTTTAAAACCAATTAAAACTAAGCAATCATGTCTCATTTCCACAAATATATATTTATTTATTATATATATTTATTTATTTAACTATTCAAAGAAGTTTATATGCAGTGCTATTTTATATTTCATTACTTTATTCAATTTCTGTACCTGAAAGCTGTTAGATACCTGAAAAACCTGTAAAGCATTGTTTCTTTTATTTGTATCTTAGCTCTCTTGTATTTATTTGTGCTTAGCTCTCATGTATTTATTTGTGCTGTTTTTAATTGTCCTGTTTTTTACTGAACATAGCACATATCGATCTGTACCGAAACGGTGATACTAAAACCGTGATACAAACCGAACCGTGAGAGATCTGAACCATCCCACCCCTAATATATATATATTAAGATACTGTATGTCAGTGCAAGTCGCATTCAGTTAAAACAGCTCAAAACATGCGTTTTAGTCTGAGGCTAGGCTTAAGCCTTGTCTGTGAAACGGGGGTATAATGTTACAAAAGATTTCTATTTCAAATAAATGCTGTTCTTTTGAACTTTCTATTCATCAAAGAATCCTGAAGAAGAAAAAACATGTATCTGTTTCCACAAAAAAAAAAAATATTAAGCAGCACAACTGTTTTCAACATAAGAAGAAATATTTCTTGTGCAGCAAATCCTCACATTAGAATGATTTCTGAAGGATCATGTGACACTGAAGACTGGAGCAATGATGCAAAAAAAAAAATCTGCTTTGCATCACAGAAATAAATTGCATTTTATAATATATTAAAATAGAAAACTTTTTTTTTTTTTAATTTGTAACAATATTTCACACTATTGCTGTTTTTTACTGTATTTTTGATCAAATAAATGCAGCCCTGGTGAGCAGAAGAGATTTATTTTAAAATATTAATAATTGTTTCCAAACTTTTGGCAGGTACTTTAATAAGAACAATTCTATTAATACTTTTATTAAATTATATAATATTTTTATTTTTACAGGACAATAGTATGTATTATTACAATATAAGATACAGTATATCTTTTAATGTGATAAAATATATATATTTTTTTAAATAAGAAGTGCCGGGGCGTGGCTTGGGGGCGTGGCCAGATTTTCCTGCACTCTCAAAAAGGATGTGTTAATTAATAACACATTTTTTGTGTTTTTTTTTTGTGACACGTTTTGTCATTTTGTGTACATAATTGACACAAATTGTGTAAATATAACATTAGTGTGTAGAAAATGAGCAGGAATAACACATGGTTGAGTTAAAAGTAACACAAAATGTGTTGTCCTTAACTAGACACACAGATGTGTTAAGATATAACACAGGTTGTGTTGTTTTTAACATCTGTTTTAAGAGTGTGCTTTTTTATCTCTAGCTGATCACATGCCTGCCTTAAGTGAAAATGAAACATTTTGTTTGTATATTAATAACTCTTTCTCTTCAGTCTGAATGTGATGCTTATTTTTAAAGGCAAAACTGTGAACTTTAAATTAGTTAGAACTTTCTGTGCTTTTGTGGGTCATGTTGACCTGCTTTAGACTTCAACACAGATTTGTTGCAATTGAATGTCAACTTTTAACCTGAAACTTCCTGACATCATTCACAAATGTGATTTACAGTACTTTTACTATCACCATGTATCTCAAGTGCTCAATAACAAACAGAAAATTGACTTTAGAGCTTTATTTTGTCAAGTATAGGGTCAGTTTGACCTCATAAGATCCGGGTGGGCTTGAAGTGTAGCTTTATTCAATTTGGCCACTTTCTGAGCAAACAAATGGCCAGTAAAACAGGACATCCCAGAAGTATAATCAATACAAAGAACGGCAGTTCACTTTTCTGCCTTAATCACTATTCTCAGAAGAGTTCAGCTCAAGAACACCATATATCTTCCCTGATCTGTCGTGCATTCTAAGAAGCAATATAGTGCAAAGTTGCTATACAAGCTTAGCTTAACGTACACAGCAACTACAATCATATTAAAGCTCATATAGCATCCCAGTCATTTGAAGGCTATTGGTGGCAAAGCTCACTAACCATCTTACAAATCTAACAGCAGTGCAGATAACTTCCTATAATCAACCAGCCGGACAGCCAGAAGGGCTGTGACAACACCATATAGATAGTGTCCTGTATTTCACCCTCAGCAGGAAGTGGGGGTTTCAGCGAAGTGTGTAAGTATGCAATTATCCATTCCAGCCACAATGAAATGACTTTTTATTATGGCCAAGAGCTGCAGAAGCGCTGCAGCAAACAGGTCTTTGTAAGTTCAAGCGCTTCTGACGGTGACTTTGTGGTCGGTTCATTGTGCACCAGAACATGTCAGTGTCTTAACATTTTCACACTTTCATTTTCACCATAGATCCCACTGTGAATTAAGAAAACTAGACTCAAATGTGTTTCAACAGACTATAACAATGTTTTTAAAAGCTGCAACTACTCAAAGAAACGAGGATTTAGAAATGCATGAAAATTATAAATTATTTCAGAGATCTATTATGTGCCGGTCAATTGAAGCACATCGTTTAAAATGATTCTAAGAAGTCTCAATCGTTTAGTGTGATTTCAAAAAGATTCTAAGAAGTCTAGATCGTTTAGTGTGATTTCAAAAGTTGTCATTTTTCATACAGTGGCCTCAAAAAGTATTTAGACACTTAAATCACTCTTAGATACCGTCACTTAATGACAGTGTCAAATCAAGTGGCATGCCTTTCAAACATGTCACATACACACAAAATATTTTAAATGAATGAATGTTTTAATAAGGTACTTTTTTGCGTTTCGGAAGTTATTGGGTTGCTGGTCTTTTTATTTAAAGGAATTAAATAATTAAAGGATTAAAGGAGATTTAAGGGAATAAAGAAAAAATAAGAACTGTAAAAGTTGGAGTTCTGTATAGTTATTAAGTAATCAATTTAAACTATTTGCAAATAATGTTTTATTTAAAAATAAATAAGGGCTTGCCCACCTTAATGTCTATGGGGTTACGGCTCTGATATACTATTGAAAAATGAAGATAAAAAGCATTGTGACACTTTGTAGTTGTCAAACGTTAGTATATCATGTTCTTATTAAAGGAATATTGAGGATTCAATACAAGTTAAGCTCCATCAGCAGCACTTGTGGCATCATTTTGATTACCACAAAAATCCCTTTTCTTACATAGCCTGTATTTATGGTTGTCACAGTACCAAAATTTCAGTAGGTGTAGTCGGTGCCAATACCATTAAAATTTTGCGGTTCTTGGTACCGATTTCAGTACCATAGCAAAAACTGTTGAATTACATATATACTTAAAATAATTGTCCCGTTATCTCATCCATTGGTTATCACTGTCAATTATAGCGGTTTCCGATTCAATTGCGCATTTAAATGCATTTAATCATTTAGCAGAAAAGCGACTTACAAAAGAGAAGCAATCAAAACAACAAGGCAACAATATTTTCACAATATTTTTACAACAATATTGCTGTGACTAGTCCCAGTTAGCACAGTACACATAGCATTTAAAAAAAAAAAAAAAAAAGATATATAGAATTGTAAATGTTAGTATTAATGGGTCAAGTGTTGACAAAAAAGCTGCGTCTTTAGCAGTTTCTTGAAAATGGCTAAAGACTTAGATGCTCGGGTGGAGTTAGGCAGGTCATTCCACCAGCAGGGAACAGTCAAGGTAAAGGTCTGTAAAATTGATTTTGTGTCTCTTTGGGATGGCGCCATTCACTTGCAGAACGCAGGCTTCTGGAGAGCACACAAGTCAGAACTCAGAAGTAGTGAGTTTAGGCATAGGGGTGCAGAGCCAGTGGTTGTTCTGTAGGCAAACATCAGTGCCTTGAATTTGATACTATTAGCAACCAGTGCAAGTTTATGAAGAGAGGTGTGACGCGCACTCTCTTCGGCTAGTTAAAGACCACTCTTGATACAGAAGTTTGATAGTACATGCTGGAAGGCCTGCCAAGAGAGCATTACAATAGTCCAGTCTGGACAGAACAAGAGCTTGGACAAGAAGTTGTGTAGCAGGCTCTGACAGAAAGGGCCTGAAGTTTCTAATGTTGTATAAGACAAATCTGCAGAACCGGGCAGTTCTAGCAATGTGTTCTGTGAAGTTTAACTGATCATCAAGCACAACTTGGCTGTCCTGGATAGAGTTATGGTTGACAAACCTAGGTGAATGGAGAAGGTGTGATGAAAAGTTAGGTTGGCTGAGACCACAAGTATTACTGTCTTTGCAAGGTTGAGTTGAAGGTGGTGGTCCTTCATCCAGCAAGACATGTCAGTCAGGCAAGCTGAGATCTGAGCAGCTACTGTCAGATCATCTGGCTGGGATGAGAGGTAGAGTTGAGTGTCATCAGCATAGCAGTGATAGGAAAAACAATGTTTCTGAATAACAGATCCTAGTGATGACATGTAGATGGAGAAGAGAAGTGGTCCAAGCACCGAGCCCTGAGGCACCCCAGTAGCAAGATGCTGCCAACGTAACACCTAAAATGGCTAAAACACTTTACAGATCAAATAATACACAAGTTTTAACAGAAGAATGTCAAACTATAGTAGTCAACATCTGAATCAAAAATGTTCATCAAAGTTGTCCTAAGAAGGTTTTAGGACAACTTTGATGAAAGGTTTTGATCCACTTCAACTGTTGACTACTGTATTTGACAAGAAACTGGAAAGGCCTCATTCACTCAATATAAAGTATCTGACACAACAGAGACTCTTTTTTTTTAATAATTTTCTTTTTATTTATTCAAAAGAAACAAGGAAAAGGCAAAAAAAAAAAAAAAAAAAAAAAAAGTTAAGAAAAAAGGCGAGACATTTAAATAGGAACGAATGTGTGCAGGTGTGTTCAGGAGGAGGAGGGCACACATGATTTCTCACTGCGGGTCTGACGAAACCCAATGCTCAGGCTAAAGCAGCAAGCCAGAGACACTGTCACACCAGAGAAAAAGGCACTAATCCAGAGAGAACAAAAAAACATCACAAAAAACATGGGGGTGGGGGGTATCGATAATACACAAGGAGGGAAACAAAATACATAAAAAGAGCTAAAACATACAACACTGAAAAGACAAAAGAGGCAGAAATAAAACAGAACGCATCACATTAGTCGATGTGACAACTTATATATTTGAAATCTCTCTGGTTTCTTCTTACTGGCTTAACTGGCATCCGCCAGTTTTTCGACACCAAATCTCGTGTTTTTAAATGTTTTAGTTACAAATGCAGTATGTGAACAGCTTTTTGACATTTTGACACCATGAATAGATGCGTCTCTGAAATCATGCAACTGCGGTTCAGCTCTTCAATCTGAAGTCCCTCATGATGACCTCTACAGAGTGATGTCGGCTACATTCACAACCCAAGACAAATAAAAAGTGGCTGCAATAAATATATTGGCTTAAAATGGTGGCTAGCCAGGTGGTTTTTCACATTAGATCAACTCCTGTAATACCAGAAGCTCCCTGGCGATAAATCGCTATCGTCAAGGATCCACTCACCTATTGGTTCTAGAACAAAATAAGAATGATGTCAAATGGAATACATGATGCGTTAAATACTACGGTGTCACGTCTGGGATGCTCATAAAATTGGCATGTCCCAGAGCTACTCCGTTTCATTTGCCCTCCCCAAAAAATTAACATAATTTACAATTGGAAAAAGAAAACAAAAATGTGTTGAAAGGTAAAACTGACAGACACATACAAATATATAATATATATATTCTTAAAAAAATGGATTCTCTCTATAGGTGTTTTTTCCACAGCCCAGATGTACAATGCATTTGCATTTTTTACTCTTACATTTTTATATATTTTTAGAATGTTTTTTTTTTCCTTTTTAAAAACAGCTTCAGGATTTACTATTATAAAGAGATTTAAACATGCAGCCAAAACAAAAAGAACAAAAACAAAACAAAAAAAGTCTAATTGTAGACTAGAAAAGAAGCCAGAAGCAGCAGGATGAATCTACAGATAGAATCATTGTTGTTTTAATTTATGCGTTGTTTACTATGCTAAGATTCAGCCTTTCCTTTGCCCTAACAGCTCAGTCTGGACTGCAAGCGTTCATGAAGACATCACGATTCTCAGGAATAATAGTTTCGCCCGGGCACCACGAAAGAGGTGGAAACGTCCAACCTCTCTGCTACGTTTTTTTTCTCTCCTCGTTTTCAGTCACAATTTCCATTCTTCTGTGCCACTTTAGATTTCACAGGACTTTAAGGGTGTTGACGGGGACATGTAGGGTAGTCTGATTGTATGTGAATGTGAGGGGCCGATAATTACAATTTATTCACTAATCGCTTCGTTTTTTCCTTTACATGTTCCGGTTCACAGGCGTGACGTAGTTGCGTGGGAACATGCCCGTCTGGCCGTGGCAGGCACCCTTCCACCAGTTGGGGTCAGAGTTGTCCAGGACCTGAATGAAGTCTCCGCGTCTAAAGCCGAGCTCTCCGTCCTCCTGAGGGTCGAAGTCGAACAGGGCCTGCACGTATGTTGGATGCTGCAGATGCACAATAGACACGTATAAATAACATGATGGCACATTTAATACCCAACACATACTTTTAGTGTCAATAAAATTTTGTAATATTTTTTAAAGAAGTCTCTTATGCTCACCAAGGCTGCATTTATTGATTAAAAAAAATACAGTAAAACAATAAACAATACTGTGAAATATTGTTAAAATTTAAAGTAACTCTTGAAAAAGTGTCGCATTACAAAAGTGAAAACAGCCATTCACATAAACTTTAAGGATTAAAAAGGCCAAAACTAGCATACAGACCTGAGGCACCTGCTCGATGTCTCGTAGAAAGATCTGTTGGTTTCGGGAAACAGAAGTGGTGCGGTGATAGTCCACCAGCTCGTTGAGAGAGTTAAACTTCACGACCCAAAGGAAGTACTTTCCGGCCCCGTCGCGCAGCACTTTGAAATGCTGTACATCATTGCCAAACCTTAAACAAGAAGACAGACACAACACTTCACAACTGATACCGAAGAGCTTGACATAATGCACTCCTTTGTGTGCCATGATCCAAAAATAATGTGTCACATAAGGTCAGAATGCATATTAACACGTGTATGCAAACACAGGCAAGACAGGCACGAAAGACAGGGATCAAATGGGTAATTGCCCTGATGTCTATCAAAGAGCTCGGCCTGACTGAGACAAGAATAGCCATGACTCGCACGAGACACAGTCAATTCACATGATGACATTCAGCTACACGTCTTTACATCTACGCTACCGTTCAAAAGTTTGAGGTCGGTTGAGAACTTCTAGCTACGCAAACTCAATCTCAGGCATCACTGTGCTCTAGGTCAGGACTCGTGACTTGATGAAGCCTGTAGTGCACATGAATGTATTCTGGGAATAATAAGAGGTAGATTGAGGTTGTGTTTGTGTGTGGACGTACTTGACGGACAGGGAGAAGTCTCCAGGCGCACTCTCACTCTCTCTGATGAGGAAGGCTCCGTCGTGCCTCTGTTTGTTAAGGATCTCCTCCGCTCTGGCCCGGGGAATTCTCCCGAAGAACCACCTGAGAACGTATGAACACACACAAACACAAACATTATACATTATATCAGAACAAAGACATGTTATTGAGAAAACTGAAAAAAAGAAAGATGCTGAAGACAGAGATCAGATGAATTTCACTTATTTACATGGAAGTGTGGATGAATAGAAAGGAGGAGGACCATTTTCAGATCATTAGGGCTGAGAGTAGCAGCTTAGGATGTCTGATGGAAAGCCAAGAGAGCAATTAACACTGGCAAAGAAGATGAGCGCAGATAAGAGACACAAAAAAAGAGAGGCAAAGACAGGCAGCACAGAGAAAAAAGTGCTCAGAAGGACACCTACAAAGTTTAGAAGATCAGCAAAACACACAAGTTCAGATAATCAGCACAGAATGTGTGTATGTGAAAAAAAAAAAAAAAAAAAGTGAAAAAAAAAAAACGTGAAAAAAAAAAAAAAACTGCAGATGTGGTAAGACTGTGAAAGACATCAAAACTTCTGCCTGTGGCTTTCTTGTACATACCAGTTAATAAACCATCCAACTATATATGTTGTTAAGGATTTGTTTAATTAATCATAACTAATTCCTTTTTCTTGCAGGATTAATACTCAAATCAAGGCCGTTTACACGGGGTGTTGATGCGTTTTGGGCGATCGGATCACAAGTGGATGAGAGAGACATGCCCGTCTACACCTGGTGTTTTAATCCATCTCGTTTGTCCACTTTCAACCACTTCTGTCCTAATTTCTTCAAGGGGAGGGTGTATGAGCGGGTAAATGTATGGGCTTCTTGAGAAGTTTTGATTTAATAGGCAAAATAACCACACACAATTTGCATATGAACGTGACTGGAGACTACAGGAAAACATACAGAGAGCATCAGCTTTCATTCTGCTCTGACAGCCGCGAGGCCGCGCTGAACACAGTAAGTAGAAAACAGAAATGTTTAGAGAACATTGTGCTTAGTATGTTTTTCATCTTCAAACCAAATTTATGGCTTCAGCCAGCAAAGTTTAAATCCCGTCTGGCTAGCGCGTGTCCCATAATGTTTGTGTCAGTAGGTGGAGACTAGGCGGTCTTTAGCGGCCGTTCGAACCACATGAGCGTCTACACCACGAACGCACTCCAGTCAAATGCATTTTCGACTACCTGTATTTAGCGTAATTTAATTTAATTATGCATATTAATATCAGGTGTAAACAGGGCCCAACATTTGTATGCTTTTGAAAACTAAATGTCCCCAACACTTCGCTAAAGGGTGTCTGAATGTGTTTGAATATAACAAAAAGAGGAAACAAAACTAGATGCTGTCTGAATATAACAAGAGACCTATATATTTATATGTTTACTAATTCCGTTTACTAACCGCCACAACAGGAAAAAGAGCAGAAGAAATAGAACAGACGATCTACGCATAGATATGTTTACGTTTAATCTCTTAACCCACCGTTTCAACCATGGAAAGATATCAATAAAGCAGCTTGAGAATAAAACCTCACAGCATTACATTTACCTCAGGCAAGTCATTTAGTGTCTACAGCATGTTAGTTCACTAGAGAAATTAACTCCAGAGGGGAGCATTTCACTAAATATATGCACTATATTAGCTTATATATTCATTATATTTATTTTACATGTTAGTAATGTCTTAATTATTCAATATATGTTTAAATAAATTTGTCATTAAAAACAAGTTAAGAGAATACATTTTGTGCACAAAAACAAAACAAAAATAAACTTTATTCAACAATTTCCTCTCTACCCTGTCAGTCTCCTACACTGTTGACGTTGTATAGACAGTGCAGGCTTCCGTGTTCTATGTCAGAACGCCGACTCAGTATTTTGTTCAGACAATTTTATGTTTAGTTTTTTCCCCCTGCTGTACCAAACCGTGACTTCAAAACCGAGGTATGTACCGAACCATCATGTTTGTGTACCGTTACACCCCTAATATATATATGCATATTTTGCAATAAACTTTAAATATATCTTTTATACATATAATCAACGTTTGTAAATGAGTAGTTTTATATTTCTCCATTTTTAATTCAATTATGCTGTTCGCAATGCTTCATGGGATTGTAGTTCTTTGTAGTCTAAGTACACAGTCTGTTACCTTTGTCACTTTTTGTCCTGATTTTCAAAAGCTTTTTTTTGCTTCAAATCAAACTTTGCACTTGGTTCATGGCTTATAACTTGTATGTAGTGAATATCTAGTTTAAATCAATGATATAGCTTAGGCTTTTACTCTATACTTGGAAGGAAAAAAAAAAAAAAACAGTACGTCATCCCAAATACAATTATGCTCCCAGATGACCCGTTACGTAAGGCTTTGCATTAAAACAGTGGCTGTCTCTGCTGTACCTGCTGAAATCTTTCCTGTCCGCTTTGATGTGGACAGCACAAGCCACAGACACACAAACACAGAGAGCATGTGACCAGGAAGTGGCATTAAAGCACTCTAGGGCAAATTCCACTCAACCACCGTCTGCACGCCGTGTGTCTCCGCTCAAACACGTACATTTACATTCCCTGTCCTGATAAGAGACATCCGCCTCCCCTTCCCATAAACCTGGCCAATCTTGTGTAACTGTCCTAGGATATTAAAAAGAGTTGGTGATGTATTTTCTGGGATGTCAAACAAAGTGAGAAAATATTGCTCGGAATAAAAAAAAAGAAGAAATGTTTCTGCGACTGATGACAAATAGTTAGCACTGATGCAAAATGATCAATATTCAATTATCTGTTAAAGAGAGGAAGCTATTCATAACAAAGACCCTCCCATAAGGACACCACAGCCAAAACTAATGTTATAAATTCTACTTTATTTAAAAGTTACATATTACTGTAAATATCTAGTTAAATATAAAACTGAATGTGGCTATCAAATATTTGCAAACAAGGGAAACATTTACATTGTGATTATTCAAATAAAAGTACTTATATAGCAGAAATTAATGAAGGTGAGCTATTTCGGCTTGAGCAAGCAAGAAAACACTCAGGACACCCTAGCAACCACCTAGCAACACCCTAGCAACCATATAACACAAAACACTAATGCCGTGTCACAATTCGCCCACTTATACTATGCCCTAAAAGTATGTACTGTTTTTGTGAAGAAAAAGTACATACTTTTGAGTGTGTAGCAGAAGAGTATGCAAGCTTTGGGACATACTACTTCGTCATAATTGCGTCTTTAACGGACGTTCTGTCGCTCAGTTACGTGCAGCCTGTAACCGTTTAAACTGCCCTGTCAATCATCTTGTCACAGTTAAAATCCTCCACATTAAATTAAATTTAATTTCCTACCGTTTTGGAGAGAAATGTAGTCGCACATTGATCTCTCCTCATGTTTGCATAATGATGCATTCAAAAGTTTATGACCAAACGCATCATTATAAAAGTTCACAATGCTGTTGCAGGTGAAATATAATGTGGTTAACATTTTTTTGTCAGGTTTGATACTGATTATTAATCACTCAAACCCCTTTATCTTAACTAGGGCTGCACAACGATTAATCGCGATTAATCGTTTGCAAAATAAAAGTCTGTGTTTACGTAATATATGTGTGTGTTCTGTGTAAAATAATAATGTATATATAAATACACATATACATGTATATATTTAAGAAAAAAATATATTTATATATAAAATATTTATATTTATATGTAATATAAAATATATATAAATATATATATTTATACATACATATATTTCTTAAATTTATACATGTATGTGCGTGTATTTATATATACATAATTATTATACACAGAACACACACATATATTACGTAAACACAGACTTTTATTTTGCAAACGATTAATCGCGATTAATCGTTGTGCAGCCCTAATCTTAACCGCTCTGCTAAACCGTTGGTCTCGCCCATCTGTCATGTTTGTAGTTTTTTTTAGCACTTTTTATTCATGTTTGTAGTTCTAATTGAATCCTCGTCCACAGCGCAATGGGTTGTGGGCAATATTAGCCGTTAGAGTGTGCACGGATCTGCACTTCGGATTCTAACCTGAAAAAGTAGACCATCCGGGTACATACTACGATTTGGGACACACTAATTCTAATTTCGAATACTATTTAGGACGGATAGTATGCGAATTAGGACGCAGCATCAGTGTACCTTGGCAACTGGCATCACTCTAACCATTTTAGGCATCATGGTGGCTAATTGTTGTTTCATTTCGATTTTAGAGTGAGAGGAAGCAGGTCTTTGATTGGTGGATCATGTTCAGAGCCTCATTGTGTGTCATTACAAGGGTTTCAATTCTCTTTCTCAAGCAAATAATAGTCAATCATTCATTCATTCATTCATTAAAGTGGGACCAGTTTGTCCTTCCGCCTTTGCTAATGTACATTGGACATTAATCAAATTCACTGACACAAGACGAATGAGGAAGAGGGTGGGAGAAACAAACCGGACCATGTACATGTACAAAGACTGAGTTCAATCAAGCTGATTGGCATCAAAAGGGCAACAAAGCGAAATTCTGCAAACTGCACAAGGAAGGATTTGGAAAAGTAAACAGACCTAATAATCTGTGACCTGAGATAATTATTCATATAATTACTGAAATATTAGAGCTCACACAGTATCAGCCTCAAGGCCGATGGAGTATAAAGTATGAAATGTACGAGTCTAATGCCTTTGTGTGCTGTTGAAGCCCTTGCTCAGAATGCAGAAACATTTAATTCAAAGTCAAGTTATTTTGTTGAATTGTTTTAAATATTAATTACAAGCTCTAGCAGGAATTCTGCAAAGCAACACAGCTAAGTCTTTCTAAGTGGGAAATGTAACCAGTATTTGATATATTTACAATGATTTTATTGGCAATATAAAATTAAGCAACATAAATATTGCTGTGATTTTAATGGGTTTTTATTTGTAGTTTTTTTTATACAGTACCGTTCAAAAGTTTGGGCTCTTTATTTATTTTAAAAAAGAAATTAATACTTTTATTTAGAAAGGATGTATTAAATGACTTAAAAGTGACAGTAAAAACATTTATAATGTTACAAAGATTTCTATTTCAAATAAATGCTGTTCTTTTGAATCCCCAAAAAAAAAAAAATATTAAAACAGAAACCAGTCATTTTTAATTGCAATATTTCACAATATTACTGTTTTTACTGTATTTCCCCAAACTTTTAAACAGCTGTATTATATATATATATATATATTTTTTTTTTTTTTTACAATATACATGTATACAACTGCTGAATTAAAATAGACTGAGGAAATATTGTGTAAAAATAATTAATTTACAAATATATGAAAATAAAAGATGGGCAACATTCAGCTTACACATACACCAGAGGAGTTTCTTTCAGATTAGTGAATTGAAGTCATAGTAGTCAATTCTCTAAACGCCTCTAAAACTTGAGCACAGGGCCGTATACCAAGGAAATGAGTCTCAAATGATTCAGCACAGCTACTTAAACTGTTATTCTAAAGAAAAATGATTCTGAATGAAAACAATCAAATCATATTTCTTAAGATGGAAAAAGTGGAACTATTTATGTTAATTCATTTGGTGAGGCTAGTACCACAGAAAGGACACACACATCATCTTTAAAGCTGTGAATGATGTCAGGGCAGTTTGAAAGTGTAGGTGGCTGTAGTATCTTATACTCACGGATGTGCCTTCATCTCAATGTAGTTTTTAGGAATGAAACCGTCTTTGCCGTTTAGTTCTGCCTTGTACCAGTTCTGATCACACTCTTCATTTAATACCTGCGAATAAAAGAGAAGGCGATAAATACTTACTAAACATGATTCACATTTATCCAGCTGTAATTGTACATTATTACATTACACCATAGTTTGCATACAGCATTATGCTGTCATGCATATAACAGGATTTAAAAAAAAACAAGATCCTGCTGAATTATAATAAGCACATGAGTCACTGTGGTCAAGACCAATATCAAGGAAGCTAAACGTCAAACTAGCATCAGATAGTTAAACATCTGTGTGAAAGTGTAACGCTAGAGTAGTCATGTTAACGCCCAGTACAAACCACCTGCATTCTGATCATTTATTTTAGCATCAGTATATGTGTGGAAATATATATATATATATATATATATATATATATATATATATATATATATATATATATATATATATATATATATATATATATATATATATAAATAAAAGACACACAAAAACAACACTACGTCAGATAGTGCCGATTATAATCAGTGGAGATCATTGTGACGCATCTTGTGAAACCATTCTGTTCCTATTTCTGATGTGCTGCACAGGTACTCCAGCTTATTAATTTTTCCTTAATTGCCAGAAATTAATTTATTTACAAATATGAGAACTGATTGACACATCTATGAATGTGACTTATTAATTTAAATAAAATCGGCCATTATCAAAGTCGGCTTGTGATGTTTTTTGATCTATTGCTATAAATCATCTTTTTTTTGGCATATTTATATACATTAAAATTATGTGTATATGATATAATATATCGGCCAATATTTGGAATTTTTTACTTGCAGGCATCGGAAGGTTTTTCTGTTTGGCCTTTAAGTGTTGGAAGCAGCTTTTATTTTGACAGCAATAAGAACGACAGCAGCTGAGCACAGATGCTAGTGTAGAAATGTTAAAAATTTGATAACTGTTTTTGTTATATAAATGATGCTGTTGGAAACTATAAATCCTTAGTAAAGTCCAATGAGACCTCCAAATGGGCAAAAAAAAAAAAAAGGTTCTTTTTTTTGCTGTAATCAAACACTTTCCCTTTAAGTTAGCTGCAGATAAAAACAAATATCTTAAAACCAAGAATCTAAAAATATGACAAAATATGACACTCTGCAATTAGATATCTAATATGGAAAGATAGATACTGATAAAAAAAATTTTTTGCTTTTGAATTTGTTCCAAAGGGTAAGCATGGTGACTGTATTCAGATTCTCTGTATTGGCCAATGTCCTTTTCAGTAACATTCAGATGTGAGAGGGAAGGTGGGGGACCAAATATCTGCCAGAGAACAGACTCAGAACTGTGGTTTGGAGGAAACAGAGCGTGCAACATCCTTCCGCTGCAAAGATTGATGGGTAGACAACCAAAGGAAGAGGAGAAAAAGAGAAAGTCTGTTGACAAGGGATGGACCATTGACAAAAATGGGTTAGGAACAATTAAAGCATGCGAGACATCCACTAAACATCTAACCTGATGCACATTTCCACTCATTTCCAACAAATAATAACAGAAAACCATTACGGTGGATTCCATATGTGGTTTTAACATCTGGTTAGCACCTTTGTGGTTCACATTTACTTTGAATTTTGCTTGTGAAGAATGTCACATGAGAACTACAGCCATCTACAATCCAACTATAACTAACTACAGTCAACAAAATTATAGACATACTCTAACCTGCGAGTAGTTTACGTGGTACAATATTCACACAATGTACGTTTTGACAGATAATTTTAAATCACCTTTAAAGATGTAAATTAAGTCAGTGACAACATTTTCGATTAATGCAATCTCTGACCACTCCTCAAAATTTACGCAATAGTCTTAACATTTAAAAAAAAAAAAAAAAAAAAAAAGCCCGGCAAACTTCATACTCCTTCCCATTTTTGGAAACGATGATTGTCTTTTTTTGACTCAGACATACAATTGGGTGTGTTCATAACTGGAATTAAGTGGGTGCCCAGTCAGAAGTGTAGGAGGACGTGTTGGGTGGTTCACAGGACGATTTCAGTGCAGCAACAGAGCGAACAAACCCACAAAGAGAAATACAGAGAGAATTGATTGTGCAGTGCTCTCCCTGATGCATACTTAAAACATAATAGGGCACTAACAGCTCTCTGCTAAACCCAAAAGACAACAACGAGATTGACACCATCCACTCAACGGCTTCAATCTGGAGTGAAAGCTACAGATGGCCATAATTTATTTATTTAGAGAGAAAGAGATCTCGCTAACTGCCTGCATCAAGTTTGGGTCTGATCATTTACCCAACCCAAAAGACCACATAGTAGAGTGAATCTCACGAAGTCTGTCAAAAGAATGTATAAATTTCTTTGTTCTGCTGAACACAAAGGAAGATATTTGGAAGAATGTTTGTAACCAAACAGATCTCACCCCCCCATTGACTACCATAGTATTATTTTTTCCTACTATGGTAGTAAATGGGGGGGCGAGATCTGTTTGGTTACAAAGACATTTATACAAGTTTGGAACATCTTGAAGGTGAGTAAATGATGATAGAATTTTCATTTTTGGGTGAACTATTCCTTTAAAGTCATACTGCAGCCTATGATTTTTTTAATTATTATATTAAACTTTAATTACATTATAATTAAACATTTAAAAACCCCTCCTGCAAATCTAAAAAGCCTACTTAAATAAACAAATGCATGCATGAATAAAGAAATAAATGCATAAATGAGTGCATAAATTAATTAATAAACAAATGCATGAATAAATAACTGCATAAATGAATGCATGCATGCATGAAAAAAAAGTGAGAACAGGGAAGGAAATTTTAGCCTCAAAAAAAAAAAAAAAAAAAAAAAATGCAAAAAGGGTAAAATCCAATCACAAGCCAAAATTGTGAACAGAAATTATTACTTTAACATCCAATAACACAATTATTGGCTGTGTTTGAAATCACCCCGTATACCTTCATTCACTATTCCCTGCATTAGCCCACTAATATAGTTCACTTGAGGGAGTGAATGAAAACGAGTGAGTGAAATCGGACACTGAGTGCACTGGAAGGGCTGCCGCTTTCACATAGTTTGTACACTCGTTATTGCGGTGCATTATGGGATTAAATGAGTGCACTTGATAACGTCCACTATGGTTAAGGACAGCACTACAGATGGCTGTTCCCTCAAATACTGGCCTATTTAAGGGTATGGGGGCAATTTCAGACAGCCTGTGACATGGGAGAAAAAATAAAGGCATGCACATGAAATAATCAAGATTTAAAATTGGATCAAAAACATTAAACAGACAGTGATATATTTAGAGGGAAGTCTCTCGTGAAGAGCATAAACATCATGCAACACAAACCTGTCTGCAAGTTCAGACTCTTAGACAAGTGCCAGTCTAAAAACATGAAGACTTAAAGGATGTTCACAAGATTAAGGAAGGCTGTGTAAAGTTCAAGGGCCTAATAAATGTATTGCATTATTGCAAGGCTTCATTTAACTAAATAGGAAAATACCTTAAGTTTCTGGAACAGTTGCAACTGAAATGAGATGAAAGATTTTGAGTGAACAAGATCATCAAGCCAACAAGCTTCAGGGAAGTGGCCCCATTCTCTTGTGTGAGAGGGAATGATCATAGAGAGGAAATGAAAGTAACCCAAAAAGTGCATCACAGGAACTGTACAAGAAGTGTTCTTGCATAACTGCCTTTAAGCTTCAAGCAGCTTCAATATTTCTATGCATAAGCATGTGATCCTTCTTGTTTCACATTTTCTGATCATAAAGGCTGACAATCCTCAGATTGTGTGTGTATCTGTTACAAGACCTCAACCAAACCCGTTTCCAGAACACTCGGGACAGAACAGCAACACGATAATTCAAAGAGGTGACATTAAAACTGATCTTTACAAACACCATATACAAATGGCAAAATTAAAAATGTACAACCCTGAAAACTTAACTCCATGAAAGCTAAAGCAATAAATCTAAAACTAGTGGCTACGAGATTAAACAAGACATGGCTAGAGATCGAAAGATATTTCACCAAGGCTGATATATTGGCCGATATTTAGAATTTTTAAATTATCGGTATTGTGGCGGATTTTTACAGTGATTTTATTTGACGGCGATGGGACTTTTATTTTGACAGCACTAAGATGCAGATGCTATCGTAGCAGATGCTACCAGCAGCAGATGCTATCGTAATCTTTAAACCAGTGGTTCTCAACCTTTTTTCCCAATGGGCCGCACTATGGTCCAAGTGCAAGTCTCACGGGCCGCATATCGTTTATATATGACGTCACCAATGAAAACCAATCAGATTTAATGTTATGGTATTAGCAGATATTATACCTAGATGTTGCACACACAGAAGAGGCAGTGTTTTCTGGTGGCACATACAGTATTTTATTTCTGTCACACTCTGCAAACTCAACAAATACTATAAGAAATTCGTTTTTGTTTTAGTATGTTGAAATGGCTGGCAGTGTGACTTCATATCAAAGTGAAACTCTCGTTCAATAAACTCACGTTACACTATAGTTACATTATAGTTCGAACTTTTTAATATTTTAATTTAAAGACAAAAAAAAAAAAATTGTAAAACTCAAATTTATTTTTTAAATGTGGTCGGCATTTAGTGGGCTGCATTTGCATTCGTGACGGGCCGCATGCGGCCCGCAGGCCGCGGGTTGAGAACCACTTCTTTAAACACTTGATTTCAAATTTTGCTGTGCTATATCTATTTTACAGCTATATCACATTCATGTTATATGTCACTGTGTACTACATGCAAAATTAGAGTTATGTGATCTTTGAGAAAATATCATTCCCACTTTGCACACAAATTACTGAGTGCAATTGGTTACAGTGTTGACTTTTTTTAATTCATGTTTAAACTTTCTTTATTTGTGAAAATATACTATAATCAGATTACAGAATCAAGAAGTTGCTAAAGCATAAAATCAGTTTATTTTACAGATTTTTTTCATATTGATCCATTTTACAATTAATTATTTCTAATTTTGCAAATACGTAAAATAAATTTCATTGCAGCAATTATGCATATTATTTAAATTAAATAGCATAATATTGACAGCTATTTTGAGGCATGGAAGTACAGTTCCTACTAGTTTTGTCAAAAATATTGATATTTCGATAAGTATCGATATTAAAATATATGAAACTACTCAAATATTCCTTTTCTGCGGTATTGATACACCGATACTAACTGCGCGTTCTTGCTCTCTCTTCTCTCCGATGTCGAATTGACACACACCTGTCTCCTCTCTCACTCACTCATTCGCTCCAGTTGATTAGTGTTGGGTCCTGAATTTCGGCACGGGTTGCGGGTATTGCGCATAATTTTACTCATTCCCAATGGTTTGGCACTCGCAACAAAAGAGCGTGCACCACTGATTTATATAAGTGGCGCACACATAAAGCCACCTCTCAAACAGCTCACAAGAACCAAATTGAGCACTTTTTCATGGCTTATTGTGCTTAAACTGTCAAATAAACACAAAATTATTCTGGTGAACACAGTCAGTTTTGGAATGTAAACAGTTAAGGAGAAAACGCATGTTGTGTAACAGTATATTGTATCTGGGCATAAACTCTTAAAGTGACAGCAGCCTAATAAACCTGCTGCAGTCTGTCATGTTAATCAAAGAACAAAAGACAAAGAGAAAATCACTCGCTGCCCTTGACTGAATAACTTTTGTAACTTTAATTGTAAGCATTAATCTGCATTTCATTTTTTACAATGAAGACTATCCAGTGTAATTTTACATTTAATTTCTGTATTTACTGTTAGACCCACCTTAAACACTTAAAGCCATGATTATTGCATTTATCTGTTCCATTTTATTTATGCTACTGTTTGCAATTTGTTTATTTGTTCTTTTTGTATTACTGACGGTTTACTTTAGTTCAAAGTTTCAAATAAAGCCTCCTTGTGCTGTGTGTAAGCTATTGCAACAAAATTACCCAAATAATTATGAGATAATAATAAAAATATCTATATGGAAGATTTCCCGTGGTATCAAAAATGGTATCAAATATTGATATTTTTCAAGGTATCATACCGTAGTTAGAAATTCCAATATTTTCTCATCTAATACGCACAGTTGAACCTGAAACATCTAATCAGAGAGAAAGAAAACAATTTGCTTTGTTGGCAGATTCACCAGTGGACACAACTACGTTCTTGTGACAGGCCAGGCGCTGTGGCCTACACTTTCTCTCTCATTTACAAACACAATCTCTATCCATTGTCAACCAGTGCTGTGTCAACATCCACCAGCACTCTCCCCCGCTTTTAATCAGACTATGGCGCAACAGTAATGGCGCTTCGGTTTTGTGTGGCAAAGATAATCTCATCCACAGCTGTCGTGGCCTTCTGCTATGACCAACAGCCGCTGTTTTCCAGTCCAAGATGAGAAGACACATCGGGATACCCACAATGCACTGCCACCACCTCTACTTCAGTCAAAATAACGGGTCGTAACCAGACCAGTGGTTTAGAATATGAACGCTGATGGAGATGACGCATCTGCGGTCACTTTGACATCATCAGATGAGGGTCGAGGCTAAAGTTTTCATAGCTGAATAGAGAGACAGGAGGGGGCGGCAATGCAATCCAGAGAGGATTGTGATGCATGAAGATATAGTAGATTATCTGAATGTGTGGATTAATCTGGTGTGTGGCCTATCATCTGCTGCTGTTGTTGGTGACAAAAAAACAAAACAAAACAGAAATCGATTAAGAAGTGGGCAATAATATGTGATGTCTGCCTAAGCAAATGAATCAATGCAGAAAAGAAACAAATTGAAGCAGGAACTTTGAAATCATGCAGACTGTTATAGGCCAGCCGTTCATATCATAACCCATGTGGTGTTATCAACACGGCAATATACGACTTCACAAAGGGTCAGGGCACGCTACACCACCATAGACATTGATGTGCACTACAACAAAGCTTCTTTTCATCCCAACGTCCACTTTCACAAAGACACCAGTGTGTGTGCTAGTGTCAGTCTCTGCTTATGACTGACTGGACGACAGTTGTACAGGCAATATAAGCTGTCAGTCTGTCACAGGCACAAAGACTCTGCCTGATATTTTAACGTCATAGACAGTGAGAGAGTGAATGGACAAGAGACAGTAAAATAAAAAAAATAAAATAAATATTAAGAGTTTTGAGAGAGGAAATGTACAAGATATAGCTAAAATAAAATAAAATATAATATTAAATAAAATAATTCATGTTGACTTTACTTTCTGTATTTATATAGAGGCAATGGACATATGTAGCATCTTGCTCCTTCACTCATTCAATCTGCGTCGGCCCAGTACCTCAGGCCTGACCCCGGGACGCAATCTGAACACCATAAACCTTCCAAACAAAACAAACCACATCCACCAGAGAATCTGATCTGGGATGCTGGTGGTTCAGTTCTGAATGTGCTTCTTGAAGAAAGGGGAATGGAGAGAAACATCTTGATTAGGGTTGTCACTCGCTATACCATTATAATGGTAACTGAGCAATCTGACGATTTATTAAAAGAATCATGAGAAGCCGAATCTTAATCTTTAAGGACCAAGCAGCAAAGACCTACAAGGAAATCTAGCACTTTTGAGGGGAGCATTTTATTGAAAGATTTCAAAATGCTCATATTACTGCAGGCAGTAAGACAAATGGATAAAACCCATTTAACGCCTGTTTAAATTAAGCTGTCGTAATTAGAAATTTTGACCTCATTATGGAAGCAAAGAGTCCTTATTGTAGAATTACTCCCAAGTGTCCTTTTCATGCAGAACATTCACGGACTCAGCACTCGATCAGACGTGATGTCACTGCGCTTAATTATCCCTACAGATGAGGAGGGCAAGGTCACGCAACCACAAATTACAGTAATTACCAGGGTTTGATTATGGTTAAGTGGCATTGTTACACTTGGATTTGCATGCGATGCCATTTCTGCTGACCCTGGAGAAAACATTCACGCAGAAATGCTAAAACGGAAACTCTGAATGGAGATGAGGCAAACCGTCTCGACTTTAAAACAGCATTTTGCATTTTCATTCACAACAGGACTCAGCAATCAGAGGCAGGCAGCTGCAGGAGTCAATCAACAGTAATCATTTTCATCCTGATTCACAGCTCTCCCGCTGGGACTTCTGATTGCTGATTAAATACAGCTCACTTGCACTTATGTGCCGAGAATCCATTTCATCATATTTCAGGGATTAATGAAGTCTGGTAGAAATGCATTCATGAAAATAAACGAAACGAAAAGATCCCCACAGATCTCTGTGGTAATGGCTCATGTCCTTCCCTTAATGAAAGGGACTTTTCTAGGGATGCAAAATATATCTATATTAAATTGGTTATTCGCTGATATTTGTGATTCATTTATTGCAATAAAATATGTAACTGTTCATGCTCATTTTCATTGTTTTTACAATCATCTTTGCTGTCATTTAATGCTCACTTAAAGTTAATCTTAAATATGAATTTAATACACTTTCTTGTAATCTTCAACAAATCTCTAAAAGAATATTAATCGTTCATATTGTACATATAAAGTTGTGATGCCAGGGCTCCAGACTAACATTTGAGAGCAGTGGCACCGGTGCCACCAAGTTCTACAGATGGTGGCACCAGCACCTGATTTGGTAGCGCTGGGGGGTTACATTATTCAGTATGGTACATTATTAAATGTTTTTATACTGAACTGACCGACAGCTTCAGTGATTATAAAAGGAGTACTCTTTACTTGCTTTCTGTGCAATCCACTCACAATTTGAAGAAAAGCTTTTGTTTTTCATGAGACTATGACTTTTCCATATATTATGGAGTGGAAATTGCTAATAAGCTAATAAGTGCTCCTCTGCAGCCATCTACTAGTTATAGTGGTAATTTCATGTCTTTTTTTTTTTTTCCCCCAAATAAAAGTTTGTGCCACAAAGCATTATTTTTGTCCTTCATCTTTTAACTTTTAGTTTTACAAATCACATAAAAAATAAAATTTAAAAAAACATAAAAATAACATTAAATTGAAAGCTCTGAAGTGTTGGAAAAAGTGTAAAGCACTTTAAAAAGTCCTTGAAAAGACTATTTCTGTGACCACAAATTCAAACACTTTCTTACTGGATTTCCCAGCGCTGTGTAGTAACAGTATCATGTGATCAAGATCAGCGCGTAAGAGCCTGCTCTGAGCTAGCACTGCTCTGAGCTAGCACTGCTCTGTTTATTATTGTCCGAGCTGATAAAAGGTCCGCGCTTCGCAGCTCAAACGAGTAACGCGGTTTCAGTCTCTTACAAAGTTTAGTCGCACCGGCAGGAAAAAAGGTCGCAAAATGCGACCATTTGGTCGCAGTCTGGAGTCCTGGATGCCTAAATTGAAATGATTTGTTTTTGTTTTTAGAGTTTCAGGGTACATTTACACAATAACGATGTACTAAAAGTGAAAGTGAAAAACGACTAAAAACGCTATATTATTCATGCCAGGCCAGTAGTTGGCGATGTTAATTTGTAAAGAAACACTACGTGCCTATAGACTGAACACGTAATACACATGCGCATGACGTCACCATTTTCACAAATGTGCGTTTTTCTAGTTTTACACGGAGATGATGATGATACCTTTTTCAAAAACTTGCACTTTGAAACCCAATTTCAAAAGCTTGTGTTTTTAGGGCCCCAAAACGCTGTTGTCGTGTAAATCAACAACCAAAACACAAAAAGTTTTCAGTTTTTAAGTTGAAAATGGTGTTGTGTAAATGGCCCCTTAATTTTAATAGTTTTTCTTTACACAAAATACAGCATATAATTTTAGTATTGGGAATAACAATTTTTAGTATCGTCTTATAATATCGGTGTATCCCTAGATTTTTTGCTTGTTTTATTGTCAGCCAAATAAAAATCTTAAAAACATAATTCACTAAATAATTAAAAAGAGTGTAATCATTTACCTACTATCATGTTCATTCAAATCTGTATGATTTTTACTTGTGTTGAGCACAAAAGATGATTTTTTTTTTTTTTTTCCCCCCAAGTGCTTTTTGTGTATGTTTGGACCTCAACATGTCTTCTTTTGTGTTTCACAGAAGAAAGTAAGTGAACAGGACACATGGCACATGTAAGGACCGCTGATCTGAACTATACTTTTAATCTGTTCCACTCAAATCAGAAGATTAAATCAAACCTGTTTAGCTCTATTGGTTGACTAAGTCTTTCTGCTTGCCCATCCGTAAATTATAAATCATGGATTGTGCTGTTACGTAACCCAGTGTCCTCGATGTCACATGAGCAGAAGTCTGTGATCACAGTTACTGACTGACAGTTAATGGACGTGTCTCTAATCCAGAGACAGTGAGAATGAGACAGGCATCAGCAAGGATGCTCCTAACAAGCCAAAGTGGTAAAGATGTGACGGGCCATGTTAATCCCTGCTTTAGGAGGCTGTTTTAATGAGCCCACACAGGATTGTGATCTTAGCCACCTTGTTCAGTACCTGCTACTGTAATCATCTGAAATTGGATTCTTCAAGGGTTGCTGGTCCTTCTGTGGTTCTGCCATTTAAATACCTTGTTCAACGAGTTTGTTTCCCTTATCTCTTCCATACAAATAACAAGAATTTGTATTTGGCGAAACATCTAAGATAGTCTATAAAACAACAAATGACATGAAGGAAAAAAAAAAAAAAAAATCTTAGGTACAAATTTAGTTTTTTTTTCAACGTAACTTAATCGTCAGACTGACTTCTCCAAACAAAGAGCTGATGAGTTGCTTAACGAGCCGTCTATGAGTCAACTTGACCACTCGCAAGGGACGTCTAGCCACAATGACTCAGTCCCTAAAGATACTGACAGATGCTAACACTGCTGTGCTGCTGGAAACGGCCCTGACGAGGGCAGCAGCCTCATCTTTCATCGCTGACGCCACCTACAACTCACTCGCTCCAGATGTCAGGTTATATAGTTTCATGTGAAACATGGTGAGGTAACTGTGTGCACAACATACACTGCATCATTTCAGCAAACGCTCATGTAGAATGCATGAATGTGGCTTTTGCTAATGCAATGCAATGCTCACAGAGTCATGCTGCACACAAGAGCTTTTCATGCTTCACATAGAAAAGATTAAAGAGATTGAGGCTGTTGTTTTCTGGAGGACAAAAATCAACTACTCACACATCAGAGACAAATTATGTCCACTGGTAAACATGCAGTAACACTGAATGCCAAGAGTGTAATATAAACACACACATACAGACTAGCGCTCAACTGATTTGGCTTTTTCAATGGCTAATGACTTAGTGTGATAGCCTAATTATGATTCATACAATTTAAATGACAGCAAATGTACATATACACAAAATAAACAAAATCAACCTCAAAAGTGCCAAACTTTTGCACTTTTATCACTGCAATTTTGGAATTAAATATTGTACTGCAAATGACTGTACAATTTATACATTTTTGTTTCCTTATTACTCATTTAAATCCTTTTTTATTTTAATAATAATGCATTTAAAAATGGATTTCAATGAATATGAAATGAATAAGGAAATCATTTAACATCATAAGTTAATTTTAAATAATTATTCATTCTTTTAATTCACTTCAAAATTAACTTTTTTGATGATTTAATGATTTTAAACTTATGTCTTAATACATTTCTTAATATCAATTTTGATTCATTTTATTCTTTTCTTTATTTTTACTCATCAATTTAAGTATATTTAAAAATTCCATTATAATTTGAAATGTATAACTATATATCAATTATGAATCCTTAATACGAAACTTTGCTGTATCACTATTCAACTTTATTTTGAAATTCTACATTAATTTGACCTAATTTAAGTGCTGCAAAAGGAATCTGATCATATCCGCCAAACAATTAATAATCTAGAATGATAATCAATGGAGAGAGCACAATGAACAATTCATGAAACACAAAAGCCGAAAAATACCTGAAGGATATCAGAAAGAAAAAACAAATTCCTAACAAGTACTGGAATGGAGTCTGAAGCAGGACGGGACATGTTTTAACAGTGATTAGACAGTGAAGCTGCCGTAGAAATCAGACTGCTGAATGTTTGCCGCACGCACTCCACTGCAGCTCTGCGAATACAGGAAACTGCTGGGGGTGGAAGCTGTACCCAACAGGAAGTGAGAACAAAGTAGCGTTAAAGCCGGCTACAAGCTCACATGCTGATGTCACCAGGGAGCCGTTGCACATGCTCTGTCCCCCTTTAGGCTGATGCTGTTTCCCAGAATGCCTGGGTCAAGGAAGATGACGAGGAGGAAAGAAGATTTGTCACTGACCGTCCAATGAAGAACATCATACATATTTTACAGATTCCACATGCAACTGCTAAGATATTAGCACTGATACATTTATAGTCGTCTCACACATCTTGTGCGAAGCACTGGCTTTCTGTGTGTTACAAAAATATGGATTTTAGACCTTCAAAAAGCTCTAAAACTCTTGGTGGATATAGAACATTAGTCTGAAGAGAAATCAAATATTTCTTGTCTTTCATTCAGGGTTTCCACACTTTTTTGGACCAAAATACCCAATTGTTAACCCAATTAACCCCACTTTTTTTTTAAAGGATTAGTTCACTTTCATATAAAATTTTCCTGATAATTTACTCACCCCCATGTCATCCAAGATGTTCATGTCTTTCTTTCTTCAGTCGAAAAGAAATTAAGGTTTTTGATGAAAACATTCCGGGATTATTCTCCTTATAATGGACTTCAATGGCCTCCAAACGGTTGAAGGTCAAAATTATAGTTTCAGTGCAGCTTCAAAGGGCTTTAAACAATACCAGACGAGGAATAAGGGTCTTATCTAGCGAAACAATCGGTCATTTTTGAAAAAAATGTAAATGTATATGCTTTATATAAACAAATGATCGCCTTCCAAGTGCTTCCGCCAAAACCGTACTTTCGTATTCTTCAAAAAGCTTACGCTGTATGTCCTACGCCTTCCCTATTCAACTTACGGAACGAACGCAGCGCCAGTTAAATTTTTTCCGTAAGTTGAATAGGGAAGGCGTAGGACATACAGCGTAAGCTTTTTAAAGAATACGAAAGTACCTTTTTTTCGGAAGCACTTGGAAGGCGATCATTTGTTTATTTAAAGCATGTACATTTACATTTTTTTCGAAAATGACCGATCGTTTCGATAGATAAGACCCTTATTCCTCGTCTGGTATCGTTTAAAGCCCTTTGAAGCTGCACTGAAACTATAATTTTGACCTTCAACCGTTTGGAGGCCACTGAAGTCCATTATAAGGAGAATAATCCTGGAATGTTTTCATCAAAAACCTTAATTTCTTTTCGATTGAAGAAAGAAAGACATGAACATCTTGGATGACATGGGGTGAGTAAATTATCAGGAAAATTTTATATGAAAGTGAACTAATCCTTTAATGATATAGCACTCACAAAGAACCATTTGAATTTGAATTTCAAGCCATTTTGGAGCCAACCATACCTAGAAATGTATATTTACTACTAGGGATGCTAACGATTAATCGACTATCGATAATAATTTAATCAATACAATTTATTGATGGTCAATTAATATGACATTGTACAAGACATGTAATCAATTAGGTAGGCTAGCGATCATGATTTTTGCCATAATTGAGCAGCCCTAGAAACATAACTTAGTAGCGCCCCCCACTTTGGATTGAAGAGGTTAAGGTTAATGATTAATCGATTAATTGACCGTTAATTTAAACAATCAATGATTATGGGAATTTATGTAAACTGACAGCCTTATTTACTACATAAATTTCTATCATGTCTTCTCCAGACCTGAAAATTATAACTAGAGGGAAAAAAAGGTTTTCCATGAACATAGTACATTTTGAATTATAAAAATTAAATGAAAATGTAAACAACAACAAAAAAATCTTTAATTTCATATGAAAAGCATGTTGTAGAAAGCCCTTTGGAGGATGTGCGAACGAATCTCATTAAAAGTTCAAAAGCGCTACGTTTAATTATGACAAGTGCACAATTCATCTGAGATTATAAACCAAGGAGCATTTTTAGAGAGCTCAGCTGATGTGCGTCTAATCTAGATGAGTTCCTTCTTCTTTCTACCGGCAGTGTGATTCAAAGCCACAAGACGTTGCTGAAAATTTCCATGAGAGTCCATTTTTGGAAAAATCTGAGAGCTTTATAAAAAACACTGACATCTGATTATAACAGCCAATGAATGATACTTAATCTACCAAAAATCAAAATCTAAAATTCAATTTATATGATCGATAGACAGTATGAGCTTCTTAAACGAAGGTTAGTCAAGCACTATAACAGCCTACACAAAAAATGGGAAGTTCAAAGGGCTGAACAAACTATGATTGTTCCAGTGTAAACCAAACTAATGAGTTTTCCACTGATAAGACACATACAAACTGTAATCAAAACACTAGCGTTTAAATCATTTAGCAACTGCCACATCAACTGCTACTAAATATGTGATTATTATATTACAGAAAAGGACATGAAAAAAGTGCCACAGTGATCATCTCAACTTGAGCAACATATAACGTCATCATTGCATGTCTGCTTCAGAGAACCCCATGTGGTCATGATGATCTAAATAAAAAGCCTCCGAAATGTGGTCTGTAACCAGACCAGTTGAGAAGACTCTGTTGCACGGAAACAAGGTTATTACCAAACAAATGCCTGATATAAGAATGGTAAAACAGAGTAGTAAGAATCTATCTGTTCAAAAACAACATTTTAACATCCACATGAGGCTTATCGACAAGGACAAGAACTTACAAAGAGTTTTTCTTAAACTGACAGTCAGCTTTTAGATTCATTTTCAGCTTTGGGCTTATAAAAATCGATTTGGAAAGCTAAAAGTTATTCTTGGAAAAATCCAGTGGTTCCATGCAGAAGACACTAGGGCTTCACACATTACAGCTTTGAAGCGATTAATGCCTGAAGGGGGGAAAAAAAAAAAAAAAAAAAAAAAAAAAAAAAAGTGTTTGAACTCCTCCTCTACAAAAGATATCAACAGCAAAGTTACACGAAGCGACTGATAATACATACAAAGCAAGATGATGCCAAGAATCAAGAGAGTCAAGTTAAAAAAAATCATTATGTAAATTAGAATACAGTAAGGCTGTGTGATTAATCGTAATTGATTTTTCGATTTTGGCTTCCAACAATTATGAAAAACAAGATAATCGACGTAAAATGATTGTGCTGCTGCCACATTCCACACAGCACACCATCCTTTCCTTCACAGCGGTGCGCTTTCGTCAAAAACTTTATACACAGAAAGACGTGCACTCTTATTATGAATGGGAGAAATTGCAACACGCAAAATGGCAGCCTGAAAAATGCCATTTTTTGGTCATGATTCGAGGGTTTAGGAACAAAATTTATGAGACAGTTGCTGTTAGATTTCATTGGTGATTTCAAATATGAAAGCTTGGTGAACAGTTTGAGAATTTGATGTTCCCCATTCAAAGAGATAGGAGCTGCACTTGCATGCCCGAGAGGCGTTTCAAAGATGGCCGCCGAGTGAAATGACTTGTCTTAAAGGGACTTTAGCTTTCGTTCCTCCCTAAGCCAAACTTAACATCCAAATCAGCTGAATAAGTGAGTGTTGTAAAATGCAGTCTACTGTTGCTAAACTGCGGGACATGTTTGATATTAAACAGCGTTATTAAAAGCGCATTAAGCCTCGAAAGAAACAGTGTTCCCTAGGTGGCTTTCTGTGCACGCACTCCTAGACGGGACGGAACGCGCATAAATATACTGTGGGCTACAAATATGAGCCTAAACGGTCAAATAGCATATACACAAAAATGTTGAAATGGCATTTTGGCGAATATTCATGTAAACACAGTCGGTTATGTCTTAAATGAATGTAAACAGTAGAGAAAGTAAACACATGTGTAACAGTATATTGGATTCGTGCAGCTCTTAAGGTGACAGCAGCCTAATAAACCTGCTGCAGTCATTAATGTTAATCAAACAACAAAAGAAAGATAAAATCACTCACTGCTCTTGAATGAATAACTTTTGTAGTTTTAATAAAGAGTCTATATTTAATTTAATTATTAGTCTATATTTAATTTATACAGCAGTGTTATTTTAAAATTCGATTGCTTTGTTCGATTTCTGTTGTCTATTACTTATCTGGATACCACTGTTAGTACATCTTGCTGAAAAACCTACAGCACGGTTTATTTCATTTGTATGTTTAATCTGTTGTATTTGTCGGTTTTGTTTGTAATTCGTTTCTTTGTTCTTATTGTATTGCTGACTGTTTACTTGTCTTCTGTAATTGTTTCGAGGACCTTTCACTTACATTAGTCAACCTAGTATTATTTTTTCCTGAAGTGTCGATAATTATGAAATTTCGCTGATATTTAAAATGACTCGTATTATGAAATAAGACTTTGATCACATCACCTCACCCACCAATAATCATGTTAAATAATCGCCATTTCAATATTGACCAAAATAATCACGATTATGATTTTTGCCTTAATCAAGCTGCCCTAGAATACAGTATGTCTTTGCTATAAGCATTTTCAAAATACAATGGCTCCATTGACAGTTGTTTACTAATAACTGCAAGAGAATAATACGTCTCCAATCACTAATATTAATTTGGAGAAAAGCAGCTCTACCAAACGGATTAAATTGTTTACATCCATGTTGCTATTTTATGGCTGCGAGAAATTCAAAATTTGCTATGACTTTGCGATCACGATTTTGTAAAAACCTACTGTATTCCATATACACATAATATTCCAAACACAATAATTTAGGGCAATCATTGCCAAATTCAATTGTGGTTTTCGCTCTTTAACCTTTGAAGTGTTTGCGTGACCAAATAACTTGGAGGTGTGGCATCTAAATACTATATCTAATTCACTTAAATATTAACTGAAAATATTCCTCAGTTAATTGAATATAAATAAACAGTGCACATTAGTCCAAGTAAAAAAAAAAAAAAAAAAAAAAAGTTTCTCACAAGTAGAAGGCACTTGTTGGATACTGCATATCATCACGCTAAAGTGCACCATGCAAGGTCCCCAACATTTATAATTTATAAGTTTGTAGAGAAAAACAACCTAAACCATCTAAAATAAATGGCAAGACTGAATCTTAAAAAGAAATGGACATTTCCTTTGTGACGGCTGCTAAAACAGATAAGACTAAATTTGTCCTTTGTCATTAAAAATTGAACATATTCATGCCCGTAATGAATGGACAGCTTTTTTCAATTACAGGACACAGACAGACAGCCACATTAAACCTTCCGTGACTGTCTTATGCATGAACACATTAACATTTCATCTGCTCACCCCTTTCCTGTCCTTAACCTCAATGTTATTTTAAACATTAAGGACTTTTTTTTCTCCTTTTTTTTTTTACATAAGCCAAGCCACATTTTCTCAGTCCAAAGCCACTCAGCTACTTAATATCCTTATCTTTCGCTTCTGCTCTTCGCAATATGTAATGAATAGTTTAAAAGCGAGCTTGGCTTTCAGCGAAAAAGATTCAGAACTTCCATTAAGCCAAAGCAGGCGACTTTCCATTTCCCTTTATTACATTTTAAGATGCAGTCTTAGGGGAAGTGAGGAAAATCCGACTGCTTTCCAGATAAAAGTATTCATACATGACAGTTTCCATTAAATGACAGTTTCTTTCTAAGACGTTGATCAGTAATAAGCAAACTTCAGTATTAGTACATGAAGAGGAGAACCTGTCTGTCACAAGTCACTTCAGGGGGATTTCTTAGAAGTGTGCATCTTAAGTGTAAAGCTAGGCTTACGTTTGCAAAGCGTTTAGTCCCATGATCAATGACATATCCAAGCTCTCATAGAAACCCACAAATAAAAGGCTGTGATTCATTTAAAGTTATTTTATTAAATTCAAAATATTTATTTATTTGACAAAAGAGTCCTGACAGGCAAAATTATCCAAATGCTGTGGTCTACAGCCAAATAAAAAGTACAATAAATGTGAAAATATTCACAGTATTCATAATTCTGGTTTATTTTATATCACCAACAAAATGTTGGACAACAGACCGCAGGCACATTGTCATCAAAGAGCTGGAATATTTGCACTATTGCTTCGTTTTTGGCCGTATTTAACATTTATAGATAGATGGACATAAGTATGTTTCTTGCCCACTGCAAGAAAAAAAGTCTATTATTTTTTGTTGAATTAGGTTTTTTAATTGCACGTATTTGACAAAGCCAAAATGCATCATCTAATTTACCAGAAAAGCTTAGTGGCATGAAATTCTTCCAACAAATTTAAGTGGTTTGCGAGCAGCCCGTCCTGACTCAACTAAAATGTATTTCAACAAGACGGATCCAGCCGTGGCCCCATCACGTACAGCTCTGCTCAAATACTGTAGAGGAAGAGACATTTAAATTAGAGTAGGTCGCAAGGCCACAGCCTCGCCATCAGTTTGAAGAGCCCCCCTATTGATTACAGATAAAATCAAGGTAAAACCATTGAGCTGTTGCTGTCGTTGAGCAAGCAATCAGCCTAAGAGTTTACACAAGCCTATTCCTATAAAGGACCTGCCATTGGCTTCAAGCCCTAAGCATACGTTAGAAATCAATGTCTTTTATCAACAACTACAAAACAGATTGGAAATATAAAATGTGACTGGATAATTGGCAGTAAAGCAGTTGTAGTAAATTTGATAAATATAAAGAGGTAAGCGTATAAGAGTTCTAAAAAACAGTGTCCGTAAACAGTAAAATACTCATCTATTTAATGTATGAACTCTTTTGTTATATCATTTATTATAATTATATAGATACACAATTTAAAAATAAATTATAAGTATCTGGATTAATAATGCAATTTATAATAACTTGCAATTAACCATAATTTATCTTCGATTTTGGCTTTAAATGATTATGAAAAAAAAAAAAAAAAAAAAAAAAAAAATATTAAGCGATTATAGTGTCCCATTCCATTCGTTTCCTTTAAAGCAGTGCACTTCCGGGCCTACTTAAAGGTATAGTTCACCCAAAAATTTTAATTTTGTCATCATTTACTCACCCTCATGTTGTTCCAAACCTGTTTCTTTCTTTTGTTGAACAAAAGAAAATATTTTAAAGAATGTTGGTAACCAGGCAGTTGACAGTACCCATTGACTTCCATAGTAGGAAAAAAAAAAAATACTATGGAAGTCAATGGGTGCAGTCAACTGTATGATTAACAACATTCTTTAATGCATCTTCTTTTGTGTTCAACTGAAGAAAGAAACTCATACAGGTTTAGAACAACATGAGGGTGAGTAAATGATGATGAACTATACCTTTAATGTGTAACTGCCAATTTGGTAAAGCTGACTGTGTTCCAGATAAAAGTAATCATACTTGACAGTAACCACTAAGTGTAAGGGAAGACAACAGCCTTTTTTCTGTTCTCTATAGTCAGGTAGCACAAATTTAAAAAAAATTTTAATATCCATTTAATGTCCAAAACAGTTCAATCAGAAGCATGTCAGTAGCCTACATTACATCTATGCATTCGGTCTTAAAGTGACAGCAGCCTAATATATGCTACCTGCTGCCATCTGTGTCATTAATGTTAATCAAGCAGCAAAAGACCTTGATCTTGACTGAATCACTTTAGTAGCATTAATAAAAATCGATGTATATTTAATTTATACAATACAGTTGCATTATGCAGTGCCAGTGTTTTATTTTTACATTTGATTACTTTATTCAATTTCTATGCTATTAGCGGATTACTATACTGTTAGATCGACTTATATGAAAAACTTAAAGCATTGTTTATTTAATATTCATATTTTTTCCTATTGTTTGTCATTTTCTCCGTTTATATCGCATTTCTGACTTTTCACTCGTCTTCAATAATTGTTTGCAGACTTTTTTTTTTTTTTTTTTTTACTTGCGTTAGTCTGGGATTAGTCTAGGCTATATTATGCGAATAATAACAAATTATACACAACGTACGTATTGATAATAACAAAGCAGGATGCATTGCAACATTAAAATATGTTTGTCTAACAGGTTAAAAAAAACATTACGCTAACGGAAGTCGCACCATAAGCTGTAACAAACACCTTTGAAGTGTTTTTTACACCTTTTTTACTTCATTATAAAGTGCTGAAATGAAATTCATATCAACAATCAAAACGTGTTTCACTTCATATTTGTGACACCCACCAAACCTGCTGAACCTGCCTGCAACACAACCTGCTCTGTACAGGAATGATGTGTTCAGGATGCTGCTGAGTTGAGGAGGTAACAGCCCCCACCTCCAGATCTAGGGCACAGCAGAAAACTCCAGAACAGGTGGAAGAAACCACAAGCCTGCTGTCATTTCCCTCTGAGATGATGATGATGATGATGATGATGATGATGATGATGATGATGAGCTTTAGCCCGCCAAAAGCAGCCTGAAGCCACTGACAGTGACTAAAAATCACTGGCTGCTAATAGAATTTCCCGTATTAACCAACTGCAACGTTATCACGTGAATTCCACTATCTGCAATCTGTTGCATCAAGTAAAGCACAAAAAACCCCATAATTTTCAGAATCTGATCTGTGTATTATAACATTTAGTACACTTGTCGGTAACACTTTACTTAAAGCCTTTATGTATAATGCATATGTTATTTAAAATGTATGTTATAATGAATTATATCTTTTCATAACTAATTGCAACAAAAATTAAAATGCATTATAATATTTGCAGATTTCTTGCTACATCTGAAATTGGTTGTTTGTCATGTGTTTTAATGCAGTATATTTTATAAAGGCGTGTTCAAATTTTCAAAAGTTTTAAAAAATTTCTATGAACTAAATCCAGATTTCCTCCCTTTGGTGGAATTTAATTATTCATGATAAACAAGTATGAAATGTCATTATATTTATGACATAAATTAACATTAATGAGGAGACCTTCAGACAACAATGGAAGAAACATAAGACATTAAAGAAGTGTCAATAAGAAAGTCATAGTATTTCATTAATGCATGTGATTAGTATTGACATCAATAAGACCTCAAAAGCAAAAAGACTCGAAGATATTACAGAATGTACAGACTGTCATGGTTTAATTTCATCAGTTGCGCAAGACATTTGTTGTTGCGTATTTGTTGCCCGAGGTATTGATTTAGTACCACAGGCTGGTTTTGCACAGAAGCCAAATTTTAGTGTCAATCCAACCCTAGTATTATCTCCTATTGGAAGCCAAGTTGAAAGCAAGTTGAACTCCACTGAACTTTTTTTTTTTAACATCGCCAATGGTCTCTGTTGCCTGAAATCACCAACTCTCATCAAAAACCAATGACTTATGGTTGCTTTGCAAGTGCAAACTGCAGTCAGTGTGAACAGACTCTGACTTCATAGCAAAGGTGACAAGAACAGATGAACTGAGAGGGAAGCCATGCAGCCAAATAGCTGACATGCTAAATTCAGCTTGACTAGAGGCCGAGGGCAATGGAGCAGGGGCCTGTTAAATCATGTCTGTCTTTACCGACTCATCTCAAGGAAAAGATCAGAGCGTGTGTCACAGTCTGGGAGGAGAGAGAGAGACAGATGGAGCGGGAGAGCAAAAGACAACACTTGAAAAACAAATGTAGGCTATTGATGTCAATGCAAATTGCATCAGTCTATTACGGCATCAGCAAACTGTATTTATCACCATTTTCCAGGATTATTTCACCTCATTTCCAAAGATAGAGGCAAATGTACCAGACTGATAAACCAAACTATGTAAAGAGCAAATAAAAGACATTAGCGCACTCTTCATAAAGTATGTGGCAGCTTTATGAAGGTTAAACGCAGGGGACGCTGAATGACAGCTGCTGAAACCATTCTAAATTCACAAGGGAGAAACTGAAACTATGAGGAGGAATGAAATGAAACCTACACAAACGTTGCTGCCAGGTTAACAGACAGCATCTGCAACCACTCATTAGTAAACCCGCGACTGACTTTTGACACATGATCCGATTCAAATCCTCTGATCTTGTTTTTTAGTTCAAAAAAAAAAAAAAAAAAAAAAAAAAAAGAGTGACAGTTTTGTCCGATCATCACGACAGATACAGATAACGACCAATAAATGCAGAACCAATTTTTAATAATAGTTTTATGTCTGCTTTTTGGCCCAATAGAAAAATACAGCCATTAGACAACAACAGCATAGCATGAATTATAAATACTGATAATAATATTAATATTTATTATGCCATTATTTTTATTATTATACATATACAAATATGTTTTGCGATCTAAACAGTTTTAAATGCATTGTTGGCAGTGTTGCCAAGTCTGCGGTTTTCCCGCAGAATTGGGCTACTTTAACAGTGTTACCACGGGTTGTTTTTCATGTCCGCAGGTTGAAGCGACCCCAATAATGTGATATTTAGCCTCTGGAATGCCAAAAAAGCACAGATTTTACCCCACGGGATGCGATTTTTACGATAAAAATATCCTGGCTCTTCTAAGCTTTATAATGGTAGTGAAAGGGGGGCGAGATTTCAAAGCCCCCCCAAAATAAATGCATTCATCCATCATAAAAATAACCCATACGGCTCCAGAGGTTAATAAAGGCCTTCTGATTGGGCTAGTTTTGGGCTAGTTTTAAGTAGCAATTGGGCGGGTTTCGTTGTGAAAACCTGGCAACCCTGATTGTTGGGCTGGGAATAACTGTTGAAATGGTTGCCATGTAAAAGGTTGAGTAATTTATGCAAACTATACATTAAATAAGTTATTTCACCACTGAGTGGATGTCATATATCAGATGACATTTACCAAACGTAACTAAGTAGAAAAGTGTGAATAAGGTAAAAAAAAAAATAAATAAATAAAAATCAGTCAAATTGATTATCAGTTAAACCTTACCTTTGATAGATTTACTATCAGTAAACAAGTCTTTGATCTTTCAAAGAGAAAGTGCCTTTGATCTCTTCATGCACGGTTTCCAGGGAGTTGCTAAGGGGTTGCAAAAATAGCCCAACCCCAGGTGTATAATAGGGGTTTGAATCGTCACTGCACTGTAAACTCAAACAGTACTACTAACTTGTAAAGATTGAGTACACTGTAATTAAAGTCTGTTAAATCATTGATGCAACTTAAAATAATTACATTTTCTGAACGAGGGGTTTAGTTTTATTTTTGTGTAGCTCAACATTTGAGTAAACCCTTATACTTAAATTATTATTTTTAAGTCATCCACGTCATGTCGTTGCTCTAACCCACATTATCAGAAGAATCCATTCAACATTAAACTGAGTTGCAGCAGATTTCAAGTTCCCAGCATGCTTTGCGTCACACTGTGAAAGGAGAATCAATGTTGAAATTGAGTGTAATTTTGTGTGTTTTTGCTCAAGATTAATAGAGGGGAAGATGTGTTATTGTTTAATGTTCTGTTATTTTGGTATTTAACAGTGTTTCTGTGATGTTGAAGTTTTGTAGGGTTACCATCATGGTGAAGAGTAGTGCCTGTGGTTAGGTCGAGAATAGGCTGCGAAACTTCAAAGCTATAAATACTGCATGTTGATTAACAGTTCATGCAAGTAAATAGTAATAGTCTCTTTGATGGTTACATTAATGCATGCTCTTGCTAACTAACACTTAACCGTAAAGATTAGGTGCTAGTTTATCCAATATTTCAATTAAATTGTAATTAGCGAGTTTGTGTAGTACAAAATACATTTCTTAAAGGATTAGTTCACTTTCATATAAAATTTTCCTGATAATTTACTCACCCCCATGTCATCCAAGATGTTCATGTCTTTCTTTCTTCAGTCGAAAAGAAATTAAGGTTTTTAATGAAAACATTCCAGGATTATTCGCCTTATAATGGACTTCAATGGCCTCCAAATGGTTGAAGGTCAAAATTATAGTTTCAGTGCAGCTTCAAAGGGCTTTAAACGATACCAGACGAGGAATAAGGGTCTTGTCTAGCGAAACGATCGGTCATTTTCTAAAAAAATGTGAATGTATATGCTTTATATAAACAAATGATCGCCTTCCAAGTGCTTCCGCCAAAACCGTACTTTCGTATTCTTCAAAAAGCTTACGCTGTATGTCCTACGTCTTCCCTATTCTACTTACGGAAAAAATGTAACTGGCGCTGCGTTCGTTCCGCAAGTTGAATCTGTTTATATAAAGCATATACATTTACATTTTTTTCGAAAATGACTGATTGTTTCGCTAGATAAGACCCTTATTCCTCGTCTGGTATTGTTTAAAGCCCTTTGAAGCTGCACTGAAACTATAATTTTGACCTTCAACAGTGGAGTCCATTGAAGTCCATTATAAGGAGAATAATCCTGGAATGTTTTCATCAGAAACCTTAATTTCTTTTCGACTGAAGAAAGAAAGACATGGACATCTTGGATGACATGGGGTGAGTAAATTATCAGGAAAATTTTATATGAAAGTGAACTAATCCTTTAAGTTCTACTAAAATAATCTTTGAGTTGTTTACTTAAATGTTTTGAGTATTCTGAACTTATTGGGTTTTACAGTGTGGTCTCACAATTCAATTCGATTACGATTATCATGTCAATGATTCGATTCGATTCCACAATGCATTCCAGAATGCGTTGCATTCTCAGTTTTCAATATTACTGCACATGGCTACATTTTTGTCAATGAATACAAGCAGTCAGATATATGAACGCCTTTTTTATTTTATCTGCTCCAAGAAAGTACACTTCCTGAATGTAGCAAACATAAAACAAAACATAAGTCTGAACACAGCATGCGACAGGAGCATTTAGAACTAATAAACACTAGTAAATACTTAAAGTGCATGAAACGGTCAAGTAGTGTACTTAACTTACAATAACGCTCACACACACACACTCGCTCAGACGCTGTAAATGTTAAAATAGTGGGTGCACTGTTATTACTCCCTTGTGTGTTGTTTCGCCTCCCTCCGCCATTTTTCGCTAGTGCGAGAAGCACGTATGCGACGAATGACGTCAGAGAAACATCAGTAGGATATAATCGATTATGGTCTATTACTGCATCGATGCAAAATCATCCATGTGTGCATCGCAATGTATCGTAGAAACGATTAATTTCAACACCCCTAGTGTATGAGATATTCTGGTCCCCAGATGGCTCAGGTCCCTCCTTCAATGCTTATCTTGTCAATCAAAAATTTGAAGTCTAAATGCTTACAAATGTAATAGCATTACATTCATGCATTTAGCAGACGATTTTATCCAAAGCGACTTGCGTTGAATTCAAGGTATACATTTGGTCAGTTCATGCATTGCCTGGGAATTGAAGCCAAGACGTTGGGTAACTTATTAACAAGCCACACAATTCAAAGTATCATTCATGTCTGCAGCATTATCTGCAAGACGTGCTGAACTTTAATACTTAGATTTAACTTAGCAGTAAAACCTTTATCTCTACTGTATCATATTCTGAATCACTCGAGAGTACTGAAATAAAACCTTTCCATTCCTTTTGGGAAAAATGCTCCTGGTTATTTGTATAATAAAGAGTCTGGAGCATAATGACTCATTTAATAGCTGTGCTGCCTGCTATCCCAGGAAGACGCGCACATGGCATGTTTCAACAGCAGTGCAAACCCATTCGTGTCAGCGGGACAACGACCCCTCGAGCAAACGTTCTGACAGACTCCATCTCCATCGCATCTAAGATGAGACAGACCAATAAACGGAGCAGTCCTTTTCAATCAGCCTCTGTGTGGAAAATTAAGAATGAATGAAAAGGTCAATTCAAAAACGCTTGGCCTTTCAGCAACAGCTATCAGTCGGTCAATGTTTAATCTGCAATATATTACAAGAGAAACAGCCACTGTTGTCCATTTAAGAAAATCATTCTGCTGGCCAATCAGCTATCAAAAGCAAAACGAGAAGAGGAAAGTGAAAATGAAAAGATACAACACTCTGTCTTGCAGATGATTTAGAAGTAAATTAAAAAGAAAGACCAAATTGTTCCTCTTACTGTGGTAGCAAGTAAAAACCCTGCAAAAGCCCTTGACAAAAATACTTTAATGTCAGTGTGTGAGATCACCACCCCAAATCTAAACTTCCATATAAGTAAAAGAGGAACATACCGATATCTTTGTTGTCTTAAAGCTCAAAACACTGTTAAACGCATGATAGCACTTTCATAATGGGTCTGAATACATGCACTTACTCCTCTTGACTAATGGACCAAACTTCATACACAAGAGGACAAATCCACTGCGGTGCATTATATCTATTCACAGTGTTCCCTACCTCTATGTGTGTCCACCACAAGCTGAAATGGGGGGGTTAAAAAAACAACTAACAACTAAAATTTTATTTTATAATTTTATTTTTCAACTTTATTTGTTTGAACCATGACAGGCGTCTAAGCTTACGATACTCCTACATCCTGCGTCATACATTGCGTCAGAGGGTTACTCATTTGACGCAAGTCGACTTGCACAGTATGCGTACGGTCATCCGCCGGAAGCTAGGTATTTTACTTTATAAAGTCTTAAGTCAGAAGGCCTTTATTAACCACCTGGAGCCATATGGATTATATTTTATGATCAATGGATGCATTTTTTTGCATTCACTACCATTATAAAGCTTGGAAGAGCAAGGATATTTTTAAATATATCTCCGATTGTGTTCGTCTGAAAGAAGATAGTCATATACACCTGGCATGACTTGAGGGTGAGTAAATCATGGGATAATATTAATTTTTGGGTGAACTATCCTTTAATAGTATACATGGACACAAACTAGTCAAAAGTACACAATTATGCTCACAAAACACCTGCCTTAGACAGCATAAATGTTTATTTTACTCCCTGTGAAAAAAATAACACAAATAAAACGCTGATATCAGCCAGACTGATGAATTGCCTGAAGTTTGGCTATTTTGAGATTATCAGGCAGTTTCAAAATCTACTGACATCCTTGTTAATGAATAAAGTTTTAATACAGAACACATTTCTGTTTTTTTCTGTGGCTTAATATTGTATTAGAATAAATGTGCTTACATTTCACTATTTTGTATTTCTCATTTATTAACTTGTATTATTTATCAGACACTCTGCTCTCATGATATCAATATCAGCCTTTGGCAAACCCATATAGATTAAGCACTAAAACAGCATCATAAGGTGAACTACACTTACATGAACCTCATTTGGCTATTGCATCAGAAAAGAAACCAAGACAAAATGACTTGAGCATGTTAACCACTGAAACCTCAGTCTGTGATGATTTAGGGTACAGTAATAAGGGTCAGTCTAGATCTACGGACCAAGAGATAACCTGCGGGCTTTCTACATAACCACTATTTTCAGCCATGTTGATGTTATACTAGATCTACATGAGAGGCTGACGAGCTCAAAGATAAGGAAGTCGAGAAGCGGACATGTACCATTGGCCATTAACAGGTACTTAAGTTGGAGCCACTTTGCTTAAGCACACAGAAATCTAAGGCTACATAGCAAATGCACTAAAACCCACTCAGAAGACCTTAGCAGCTGCAAAGCATCACCGTGACAACCACCAAGAACACCGTTGCATTGTGGTGGTGACTTTTGCATATGCAAACACCGCTTACATTTTCATCACAAAATGTACATCTAGTATAAAATAAAACGCTGACAGCAGACAATAAAGATAGCCTTCTCTCTCTTCTGGATATTTTACCACCCTTGCTGACTTGTGATCTATTTTTTGCATGCTCTGAAGAATCACTTCCTCATCAAATCACAGAAAAAAAACAAGAAAGCATTCACAAATGTGCACAATAGTGACCACCATATCCACATGAGAACATGGGGGGTGATCTCCCCTTTTTTCTTCCATCAGACTGCAGAAACGCCGGAGGAATTGTGGGAAGTGGGTAGATTTGGAGCCAGTCAGTGCTCTAAACTCATGACCTTTGCAATGATAAAGTAAGTAACTTGATGTTTGTGCACAATGTTACACCAAACTGCAATGGTTGTTGGGGTAGTGTGAACTAGCCTATTAACATGCCAATAAAACTTGTCAGACAGATCCAGAACATTCGGACACACAGGGCAGAAAACTTATCTTGCGGTTTGTTGATGAGATTGAGCAAACTTTGTTTTTACAGACATCGTTGCATCGTGACTGATGCAAAAAAGAAGACACTGTATATTTATGTGCGCTAAAGTACTCTTCCTGACGCATTTCGGATCACAACATGTGAAATTAAATGGATAGTTCAGCCAAAAATGAAAATTCTCTCAATACCAAAACTGTCTGACTTACTTGGAACACAAATGAAGATATTCTGAAAGTGCTTTTTTGTCAATAGAATGAAAGCCAATGGGGTCCCATGTTGTTGTTGAATGGACAAAACCACTCTTCGAAATATGTTTTTTGTGTTCCAAAGAAAGAAGAAAGTCATACAGGTTTGGAATGGAATAAGGGCGAGTAGATAGACACAATAATAATTTATAGGTGAATGCCTGCTTGTGTAGATGGTTCTCCTACTTGCATATAAGGTAGAGGCGTAGAGCCCTATGATTTCCGTGATGCAGAAAATACAGACAGAATCGCGGAATCCAGTCATAAAAACAGAATTTACTGTATATCACGGAATGAATGTCAATGAATGTGTCAAATTTTTGATGAATAAATAAAAAGTAAGTCAGTACACTTAAATCAAAATGGGATATAGACTAGAGTCTGTGAATATTAAACCTCAAAAAAGACTATTTAAATATAAATTCGGCATGTTATGTGTGTCTCTGTGTGAATGAATGGCGCAGATGCACGGTTTCATTTACCACGTGACGCTCGTGGTGTTTTCAGCCTCTGCTGCCTCACTATATGAAGACATGAATGCATGAACTTGATCTCCAGAGCCGCTCTGAGAGTCACTTCATGAGCATTTTACTGTTCCATTTGAGAAAAACTATTGTCATATCATAAAAACACAGAAACTCAAAGGTCTTCACTGCAACCTGTCAAAATAAAAGTTTGGTTTAACAAAGAAACTGTGACAGAAATAGATTACTGTTGTACAGCAGAATTTAGCTACATCTCAATGGAATAATAATACTAACACTAATAACAATAACAATAAATTATTATGAAAACTATTTTTTTTAAAGAATAATCACAATTTCTCTTTCATGTTTTAATTTTAACAGTAAAGCTGTTGTGCAGCACTTTGTTTGGCAACAAAAAGTTTGTTTAATGTCATATGATTAAAAGATAAATTAAATTAATGTTTTATGCCTTCATTTGATTGCCAGAAAAATTAAAATAAACAGAATTTCTTAAAAAAAAAAAAAAAAAAAAAAAAAACATTTCATAGAAATTATTTTGTTTTAAAATTAATAAATTTTGTTGTTTTATTGAATTGAATTATTTAGACGTGATTTTTGATTATTAAATTTTAATTAAACCAGTAAAATGGAATCCAGAAAACTTAAAACAGAAAACACAGAATTTAGTAAAAATAAAAGACTTTGAGAAAAAAAAAAAAAAAACGTATTTTTTGTCAAACTTTTAATAAATTGTTGTCAAATTGTATAAGTTTCAGGACTTCAAATTAATTAGACATGCTTTTTGATTACTAAAATTTAAATTTAACCATTAACATGGAGTCCAAAAAATTCTAACGAAAAAAAAACAACAAAAAAACGGAATCCAGAAATATTAAAAAAGAAAAAACGGAACTTGTAAAAAAATAAAACAGATTTCATAGGGCCCTAATAAGGCATAAAAGGGACTAAATAAAGTCAGATCTTTGCATGTAATCAAAACAAAGCATACACGAGAACATTCATAATTGCTCGTTGAATTATCTCATTACTGCCCTGTTGTTCTACATGCATTATCCAACAATATAATCTAAAATCGAGCAAAAAAGCCCACAGAGGAACAATCCAATGCCATAATCCTGCCCAATGTCACCCGTTTTCTTCCTCACCACTCTAGGACAGGGTTCATTTAGTGACTCTGCCATCCCTGAGGATAGTCTCGGGCAGTAATCATATCAAAAGAATGAAGCTGTTGATGTGCTTATGACAGGCTTATGCATGCATGATGCACGAATGATGCCCCCAAACTCAACCTGAAGGATTAGAATGATTGCGGTTTAAATCTCCGAGCACTTGAGTACAAGCCCTTTCCTCCACACATCCGATATGTTGCAATCCAGCTCAAAGAGGGACGGCTTGAACTCTCCTTAGGGAGAGAACGAAAGAACGTGGCTTTACATAAGCTGGACAGCGACATACAGCTGTGAGGTCTGGCCGGATTAACAGATGCTGCGCTTGAGATTAACATTCAGACGCAAGAGGAAAGAGAAATTATGTGCTTGCGTAAACAGTCATTCTGAGAAGCTGCTGTTTTGATGGAAGAAACTACACTGATATCATGAAACAGATATTAGAAGGGAGGAAATAATGACCTTGTAATGCGCAGGAACTAGTCACTGAAATCAACAAATGTCTCTTTTTGCTCTTCTTTTGTTCATTCGTACCTACAAATGCTCTAAAATATCTACTTAGCTTCTCAGTTTCAACTTGTTTATGAAACAATGAAACTTGTTTATGTGTGGAAAATTACTAAGTCTGTGAACAGGACGTTAAGATTGCAAGCTGTAATGTCAGCAAAGGAACAGTAAAAGGAAAAGTTAATCATGAAGGAACTACAGCAAAGACGTTCAGCACAACAAATTTGATCTGAGTCTATTTTATATATTAACATATATATTAAGAAGCGAACAAGTGTTGGTCTATTGACACAAATAAGAGCCGCACAAAACGGCGTGCTGAAATTGAAACTTTTTCTCTCAAAATTGTGAGATAAAAAGTCACAATTACCTTTTTATTCAGAAACAAGCTTTCATATGATTGGATAACAATGTTCTAAATTAATGTATTTTTTGTTTTATGCAATTTTATGTTACAAAGCTAAAGTCTGACTATTCTGTTCTTTGCTCTAATTTAAAAAAAAAATTAAATGCTGACGCTATATTGTATTTCTTCATGTACCCTTTCATTATTTCTCGTCTGCTGCTTAAATATAAAATGGCAATCGACCCATTTGCTTGTAAAATATCAGCAAGCAGAATCGCCCATGAAAAAGTCATAATTGGTGCATCTCAACTTAAGATTTTTTTTTATAGCACTTCCTTTTTTTCAATACCATAATCATCTATTCTACTTCATGTAAATGTCAAATCTTTCTGGCATGTGAACAGAAGATCAAACAATAAAATAAGACTAATCAATAGCTAACAAACCAATTGACGTAGATCCAATATAACATGTAAGTGTTGTTTCAGTAGTTAATTAGTAATGAGACGTAACACACTTACAGACATTATGATTGAGATAAAAAAATGCCATAACTACATGCTCATGTGGATCTATATTAATAAACAATGATACACATTAAATAATCATGCCTTACCTTCAATATCTCCCCACGTTTAAAACTCAGCTCATCATCTGCAGTTGCTTTGAAATCATACTTGGCAATGGCCTCCATGATTCAGCCTGACGGACAGCTATGTGGTAAGGTACAAAGCAGTGGAAAATGCCTCCTGATGCAGTTTATATCCCTGTTGTGGACCAGAGGACCAGACAATGAGATCTCAATAGCGATGGTGAGCACAGATCCAAGAAGACACAATGATGTCCACCTGCCTCTCTCTCTCTCTCTCTCAGCCCCGCGTCTCTCCCCCCGTCGCGATCCTCACATAAAGATCACGGCGAGAATCCTGTGAACAAAATACACTCTTTCAGAAAATCCGATAAGGCTCGATAGTGTTGATCTAGTGTTCTAGATTGTTCAATGGGCCGCGCCCCACGATACAACTGGCATTAAAAAGCAAACGCTCCCCATAAAGAGGAAGGAAACCCGTCTGCTTGACGTCTCAAGCGGCCAATTACGCGCCGCGAGCAGAGCGGGCCGTCCAATCAGATTAGCGCGTCGAAGACGACTCAGCCAATCAACGCGCTAGAAGGGACGTCAACACCCAGTTGGCGTCGCTCCGTCTGGTGTTCGACCAATAAACGCACAGCGTTGAAAAACGCAAGACTCGATAACGTCATAGCGCTATAGAACGTGCACAGAATAATATTCGTTTAAACCTGCGAGCAAATATCAAGGATTGCGCAGACATAAATCAACGAGTAACACAGCTATGGAAACCAGCTGTAATGTATTAACGATATCAGATTTCTAGCGGAGAAAATTGCGTAAAAGACACCGGAAATGGAATCGCTTTAGATTATATCTAAAGCATATATGTCATTGTACATTTGAATCATATTGATATCCTGCATAGTATTGCAAATCAACAGGCAGCGTTTGATAACGACGTATTATTGCCTAACTGTATGAACTTTGAAACGTTCAGCATCATAAAACAATCACACAATGTTTACAACATTCAAATGAAATAAATATTAATTGTAAACTGCTATGATTGATATTGTTTACCATTATACATACAGTAACGCAATATAAAGCTCACTTTTACTGTCTAAATATTATAGTCACGTTTTTAAAGTGTTGTTATTGAACTATGTATCGTTTAAATAATAATAGAAGAAACATCAATATTTTCAGTACAGCTCCGAAGGTTCTAGCTCATATAAATCCCGTAAAGTAACTTTAAAACAACACACGAGACTGGGTTTTTTTGTCAACTTTTTGTCAACATGTCTAGAAGTATAAAAGCAATGATTTTTTGGCTATAAATAATAGCGAATGTTGATAATGTATAGTAAAGCACACAGGCCTTATGGCCTTTGCTCATGTTAACGTGGAAAAAAAAAACACTGACGCTGGCAGTCAGAGAAAAACTGAAGTTTCATATACTCACTCTTGTAAACAACTGTAAGGGGCCAATACTCGTTCTCTCGTTATAATGAACCAAGAATCCACTCCAACTGGTCTTTAATCGTTGATGAGGTTGAGCCCTTGTACCTCGCCCGACTTGAAATGGTGAAAAATTGCTGTATTTTTCTGTTTATTTCCGTTTCCTCCTTGATACAGCATGTGCAGCTTCCGCCTGCCCCTAGTGGACGAGTTGCGTCATTACACAGTTCTATAATGATGTTCAATAGGCTGCAGCATAGCGCCATCTTCTGGTCAAATAGTGTTTGAATAGTACAGGGAGTAAATACGTAACATTATGACCACTGACAGGGTAAAATAACACTGATTATCTCTTCATCACGGCACCTGTTAGGCAGCAAGTGAACATTTTGTCCTGAAAGTTGATGTGTTAGAAGCAGGAAAAATGGGCAAGCGTAAAGATTTGAGCGAGTTTGACAAGGGCCAAATTGTGATAATGACGACTGGGTCAGAGCATCTCCAAAACTGCAGCTCTTGTGGGGTGTTCCCAGTCTGTAGTGGTCAGTATCCATCAAAAGTGGTCCAAGGAAGGAACAGTGGTGAACCGGCGACAGGGTCATGGGCGGCCAAGGCTCATTGATGCACGTGGGGAGCGAAGGCTGGCCTGTGTGGTTCGATCCAACAGACGAGCTACTGTAGCTCACATTGCTCAAGAATTGAATGCTGGTTCTGATAGAAAGGTGTCAGAATACACAGTGCATCACAGTTTGTTGTGTATAAGACTGCATAGCCGCAGACCAGTCAGGGTGCCCATGCTGACCCCTGTCCACCACTGAAAGCACCAACAGTGAGCACCAGAACTGGACCACAGAGTAATGGAAGAAGGAGTCCTAGTCTGATGAATCACATTTTCTTTTACATCACGTGGATGGCCGGGTGCGTGCGCGTCGCTTACCTGGGGAACACATGACACCAGGATGCACTATGGGAAGAAGGCAAGCCGGCAGAGGCAGTGTGATGCTTTGGGCAATGTTCTGCTGGGAAACCTTGGGTCCTGCCATCCATGTGGATGTTACTTTTTTCAGGATGTGCTGAACAAACAAGTCCGATCCATGGAGGCTCCACCTCGCAACTTACAGGACTTAAAGGGTCTGCTGCTAACATCTTGGTGCAGATACCACAGCACACCTTCAGGGGTCTAGTGGAGTCCATGCCTCGACAGGTCAGGGCTGTTTTGGCAGCAAAAGGGGGACCAACACAATATTAGGGAGGTGTAATGTTATGCCTGATCGGTGTATATTCTGGAGTGCCTGAGAGTCTTGATTGTGGATGCTCAGAACATTGCTTTTTACCACATGGCTTGAAACTGCATTATCTGATTCACTTTCAGGATCAAATAGTGTATTATTGTGTAAATTCTGTTGTCTACACCTGTCACTACCACAGCACATTTCTACATTTTGTATATATGATAATGTGACAAAATTGAGTTGATTTTAATCTGATTCTATAAAGCAAGCAATAACCTCTACATTGCCCATTAATTCGGTTTAATTGGTGCTTGACTTTAAAATCAGACCACCTGAGGAAAAGAACCACTGCATGTGGTCCACCTGCACATTCACCAATTATCCCTCAGTCTTAGTCTTTACAAAGAGAAAATACTTTAGAATATAAATTATTGAGGGCTTAAAATAAATTAATGTATTTTGAAACTTAGCCCACTTTAGCACATAAAGAGATATACACAAGAGCTGCGATAGGGTTTTATTATAGGCACACATTTTTTGTTGCATTATTTTTCACAACTGTATGTATATCTAATAATAGGCCTATCCAGAATTACCGTCAAGCACACACACACACACACACACACACACACACACACAAACAAATAATATTCAGCTACATTGAATATTCAAGACCAAAATTATGATTAATACTGGCAGTGTGGAATATGTCTGCGTATGGCATCAGGTTAAAGCATTTACACTTACATAATATGACATTCGGATTGGAATATTCTTGTAAATATGTACCCAGCTAACAAAAATGTTATTTCTGAATGTTCCCTGAACGCTCAAAACCTCCAGTTTTTTCGTGGATATGCAATCGTTAAGGAAACATTCCATTTTTCATTCTGCAAATTATTTTAGGAACGTTAATTTTGAATGTTCTATGAAGATTCGGAAACAAGTAGGGTAGAGTGGGGGAAAACGCCCCCTTGGGGTAAACCCCCCCTACTGTTTTTCCCAAAATAACCACTATAAAGTCAAGATACATTTTTGTTGCAATGGACTACACTGACAAGAGTGATGTAGAAGTATTTACAGTGAAGCTTATACTGGTGACGTACCTGAAAGAAAACGGATTTCACTGCAAATTATCTAATTTTCAGCAGTAAGAAATAAGTTTTTTAAAGCTTGTTTTTTGTAGAACATCAGTTATATAGTATAGAGTAAGGCCTGTAGATAGGGAGTACATGTTATTTAAGGAAAATATAATTATATTTTCAGAATGACAAAAATTCTTTTTCAAATATAGTCACGTGGGGTAATGGGCCCCTCAGTCACGTGGGGTAAAACGCCCCCTTCCCACTATCATAATTACTGTAGTTACTCTGTTCTGAACATCAAATCCTTTGTTTTTTTAATCAAATTTAATCTAACTAGGTGGTTGAAAAATATTTGGATATTTAAATATTTAAAAATTACCTCAAGTTAGCATCAGGTATAGTTAGCTAGCCAGTTAGCATCAGCTAACAATAGTATTTTTCAAATAAGATATAATGATTTTGTAAATCATAATTATTGATTATATTCTTATTAATTTTAAGCTAAAACTGCCTGTACTCTGATTTTGCTGTAAATGTATAAAGCAACTTGCTTTGTCAGACTGGGGGCGGGCATTTTACCCCACGCCTTGGTACAAATTACATTTTTGTTAAAAATCTAACATGGAAACTCTGGACATTTTTCATACTTGGTTTATAATTTATGCCATTGTCTCTAAAATTATGATAGATATTCTGGACACATTTAACTTTTGTTTCACAGAAAAAAATGACACAGTCCTGGGCGTTTTCCCCACCCTACCCTACCATTTATAAATATTAGATGAACGTCCAACTAAAACGTTTCAGAAAAAACGTTGTATAAACAAAGGTTTTTGTGCTAATATGTTGAGAACATTATTAAAGATAAGTTTAAACAAACGTTTTATTAACGTTACCAAGAACGTTTGTTCATAACTTTGAGACAACCTTTTCCAGAACGTTAGCTAAAGTTGCTTATCACATAACCTAGGCTATATAAATACGATTGATTGCAGTTCCTTTTTGCATAAATTATCTGCATCAATATGTGCACTTAACGCGTAGGCTGATCAATCCCCTCCAGGTTTCATTAGCAAGACAACATTTAATCCTACATTCGCAAACATGTTTCCACTTTTCACTTTGTAGACACTTCAACCCCCCTCTGATTAAACCGCTCACTAATTATAAAGGCAGTCCCAGTGGAGCAAGACATGCAAACATTATGCGGTGGAAATGACATCCCAAATGGGATTAGCTGCTGTAAATAAACGTGATTAAGGTAGTTCAGCAACCAGTTATGTGCAGTTTCCCGTTTCTGTACCGAAAGTGCCCTTATGGATGATGATGTTCGTCACGTCAGCAGCATCAGGCAGCAAATCAGACGCTACATCGAGCTCAACACACAACTCCTTTTCAGCAAGGCTCATTTTTCCAGATGTCCTGTGTATCAGGAATGAATGAGAGCGTTAACATCATATGAGGCACATTTTGATCGGACAATGAAGCAGTGAAGTGTGCACTAGTGAACTGGAGACATATCGGCGATGTAGGAGCATCAGTAATTGTTCGTGTAGAGCGCGTTTGAGGAGCTGTCAACTAGTTGAATGCTTTTTAAGAGAAATTAAAGGCAAACCCCTGGAGATACTCAGATAAAGGTAGGTTCATGCAAATTAGATTACAGTTGACTTGTAATTGTTTTACACTAAAAAAAAGTACCAAAAAGTGTTTGTGGACAGGCACCATGTCAATAACACATTGACATTTTATAATATTTAGTATGAATGCATCATATTTTTTTTGCCTTGGAGTGCAATGTAAATACTATAGAAGCCTATATTGATATGGTAAGGGTTGCCTATAAATGATAAGAAACAGAAAAGAAATGGAATTATACATTTCATATACAATATACAAAGACCCATTTAAATAAATTAATAGGTTTGAGGAAAAACACATCTGAGAATAATAGTAAGCGTGTAAAGGTGTGTTGTTTCTAAAATTGCATAATTTGCTTTTATGTTGCCAAAATGATTAAAATATTATCCCATAATCCTAATCCATATATATATATATATATATATATATATATATATATATATTGTATGTAATATATATAAAATTGTTCTTATTTCTTACTGTTCAAAGTTAGGGGTGTTTACAGAGTACACAAATCTGATTTCATGAATCTCAGGATTAAAAAATGATTATATTGAATTTATTCAATAAAATTAAATTTAGTAAAATTTTGAAAATAATTCATTTAATTAATAAAGTAATTTAATTTATTGATGTAATTTACAATTTTGCACTTTAACAGCCCTAACAATCTTTGTATAAATACATCACTATTGTCAATAAAATAAAGAGACAACAAGGCAACCACAAGCATAATCCGAAAACAAACTCCATTTACAATCCTGGAAAAAAGCCTGACAGGTTGGGACAAATCCATAAAATAAATTGCTTTGTTTGAAGTTCTCAGTGTGCAGATTTGACTGTTTACAAAACAATAAGTGTTGAATGTAAGTTTAAGTGTGTAAGACTGTCTCGAATTACAGTAGCTTCTACAGTCAGATATTCTATAGTGACAAAGACAACTAATAATTACTTTAGCATTGTTTAGCAATTATTTTCATGTCAATTAAAAAATGTTTTTAAAACAATCATATCTCCTATGACAGTAGGAGCCTGTTGTTAATAACATCTGTGCATTTGTATTTTATGATCAAGTTTGCAATGGATTTCAACGTGACCCGCACTGACAATTCCAGTGATGAGTTTAATTCATCTCAACATTTAAAAGCAGGTAAATACACTATAAAAATGTTTTCAAGCAACCTAAATGTGTGTCATGTGGCAAATTAACAGGCTTTATTCAAGTCAAACATATTATTTAATTGACTACATTAGGTTTGACCATCAAAAGTAATTTTAAGGGTAAAGTATAGGTCTCTTAGTTTTTAATGTGTATTTTTTTGTTAATTAGATTAATTTGTGGTTCTCTGCTTGTGTCTACCTCATGACTCACAGGCTTTATGGCATTGATAATGTTCAGTCATTATCACAAAACAAACCCCGACATGATGTTTATTGTGTGATAATGACTGGCTGACTGTACAATACCCCTGCTTATTATATGGCTACTTTCAACATAAATTAAACACACAGGCATGAAATATTCAAAGAATATTGTTGTTACAATATTAAAATATTGTAGAATTTAATTTATTTTGAAAATAAAGAGACCATAGAATGCCATAGCACACATGACACATGAAAATAGCACAGTTATGTAAAAAAAATAAATAAATAAAAAACAGTTACCAGGGACAACAGTCAGATGCATAATTTAATGGTCAAAAGTCAAAAGATTTTATATATTGTTCAACATTTTGAGGTTGGTAAGATTTTTTTATCTTATGTTCACCAAGACTGCATTTATTTGATTAAAAATACAATAAAAACAGAAATATTGTAAAATATAATTACAATTTAAAATAACTGTTTTCTATTTGCATATATTTTAAAATGTAATTTATTCCTGTGATGTCAAAGCTGAATTTTCATCACCATTACTCCACTCAATGTCACGTTTCTTATGATTAATTATCAGTGTTGAAAACATTTGTTCAAAAGTTCAAAAGAACAGAATTTATTTGAAATTGAAATCTTGAAATCTGATCTTACTGACCCCAAACTTTTGAATGGTACTTGTTTAACTTTTGAAACCTAAATGAAAATAATTAAAGCACATATTTTAAATGTACTTAAAACTAAAAACACTAAAATTTCTCTTTTGTTTCCTGCAGACACTGACGAACAGTATCACAATGTTCTCATGCCTAGCGTTTATGGCGTCATCTGCTTCGTCGGCATTATAGGCAACTGCATCGTCATCTACACCATCGTCAAAAAGACAAAGTTCAGGGCGCAACAGACGGTGCCTGACATCTTCATCTTCAGTCTTTCCATTGCAGACCTTCTGTTTCTCCTAGGCATGCCGTTCCTCATTCACCAGCTGGTGGGAAACGGTTCCTGGTGTTTCGGTGCCACCATGTGCACCGTTATCACAGCGCTGGACTCCAACAGCCAGATTGTGAGCACCTACATTTTAACAGTCATGACTTTGGATCGATACTTGGCGACAGTTCATCCCATCCGCTTCAACCACATTCGCACTCCATGCGTGGCCGCGGCGGTCGTCGGCCTGGTGTGGATCCTCTCGCTGCTGTCCATCACGCCGGTGTGGATGTACGCCGGCCTTATGCCCCTGCGAGACGGTTCAGTGGGATGCGCTCTGCTCCTCCCCAATCCGGCTACAGACACCTACTGGTTTACTCTCTATCAGTTCGTGCTGGCGTTCGCTTTGCCTTTGGTGATCATTTGCGTGGTGTTTTTCAAGATCCTCCAGAACATGGCGGCCACGGTCGCCCCACTTCCCCAGCACAGCCTTCGCGTACGCACCAGAAAGGTCACTCGGATGGCCGTCGCCATATGCCTGGCATTCTTCATTTGTTGGGCACCTCATTACATCTTGCAACTGGCACATCTGAGCGTGCAGCGGCCCAGTTACGCCTTCCTCTACGCCTATAACATCGCCATCAGCATGGGCTACGCCAACAGTTGCATTAACCCGCTTCTCTACATCATGCTCAGTGAGACCTTCAAAAGACAATTCATCGTAGCCATCCGGCCAGTGCACAAAGACTTCCGGGCTGATCCAGGAACGGCCGACGGGAGCGTCAGTCTACGTTTGGCCCCTGACGGAGCGCAGCAGTCCCAGTCCTCCCGGGAGCTGTTGCCAGTTACCGTGGCTGTACATTGAAACTATTATCTCACCAGGAAACCCTGGGAAACTGCACTGAGTCATGCTGAAGACATTTTTTTGTGTGTCTATAATGATCATGCAGCTGAAAAGAAGTCTAGAAAGTGTTTTGCAGAATTGGATCTGTGATGCTGCTCATTTTCCTTGTCATATTTCTGTGCAGGGAAAGAGATATGATATACTGTATATACACAACTCAATTATAGCAACACTTTTACATCACAGTGATTTACTGCCTTGCAGTGGCTTTTACAATCATTTGTTTTCTGTAAAATAGGGCTTTATAGGGTTGGTATGATATGCAGTGGAGGTCAAAATTAGAGAATAACTGTCAGTTTCCTAAATTTCAAGGTCAATGCTTAGTCCTATTTGAAGTTATCCTAACAAGAATTGAAGGAACGTTTTTTTAAACATATTTCATAAGTTAAATATATTCTGATATACAGTATAAAAAACTTAGTATTAGTTCACCCAAAAATGAAAACTCTGTCATTAATTACTCACCCTCATGTCATTCCAAACCCGTAAGACTTAATAAAGATAAAGATAAATGAAGATCTTTTTAATGAAATCTGAGAGCTTTCTGTCCCTCCATTGACAGCTAACGCAACTACCACTTTCAAGCCCCAGAAAGGTAGTAAAGACATCATTAAAGTAATCCATGTGACTCCAGTGGTTTAACCTCACTTTTATTTTTAGTTTTTGCAAAAAAAACATAATTTACCACTTTATTTACAAAATATTAATCTCCAACGCGCGTTCGAGAGCACCACAATGACCAGGGGTGCACGTAACTTTTTTGGTCTGGTTCTCAAGGGAGCGCCTGGAGATGTTGCTTGGTACTCACACTTTACGCGACACACTTATCCTAAAAACTGTCCTCATCACTTTCCTCCTGACTGCTCTCCTCACTATCTTTTCTCTCGAACATGGTAGATGATGATAATAATGATTTGTTTTTTTTTTTTTGTTTTTTTTTACTAACATTAATGACACAGACAACAGCAAGAATATTAGGCTGCTGTCACTTTAAGAAGGAAAGCGCGAACTGAATAACTGACACACATCCGGTTTCTTTCTCAACTGTTCACTTGTGACATAACAGAGAGAATACTTGCCGAGACAGGTATTTTGACATAATTTTGTGTTTATGTGTCCGTTCAAGTGCAAGTAAACGCGGAAGAGGAATTAATTCGGTGTTCCAGCGCTGTCTGACTCACTCTCTCTCTCTCTCTCTCACTCTCTCTCTCTCTCTCTCTGCGTCGCGCGTTTCGAGGGTGTGAGGCTGTGCGCACAGATTTTCGCCTCTTCTTCCGCTTTTAATATCGTTTGAATGTGTTAACTGGCGAGACAAAACACGTCCAAATGATAAACTTTCACTCTATGATGGTTAAATTTAGCAGTTAATCCGCGAATCACCGAATCGTTGGACCTTATCCGTACGGATCATGGATTAACTGCGATCCGTTGCACACCTAATAATTAAATAACACACTTATCATCATGATTGCTATCTTACCAGAGATAGAGAAAATTCCTACTCCAGTAAGTAAACGTGTCCCTGTGAACCGGTCCTCAAAAATGTCAGTACTCAAAAGCGCTTCCCTCCATGTTTTCTGGTGCGCATCGTTTATTTTTACCGCGCATGCGCACATGCGTACCACTTATGTGCACCCCTGACAATGACACATGCTTGTGTTGACGGGAGAGCAGACGTTGTTGCGCGAACGTGCGTTGGAGATTAATATTTTGTAAATAAAGTGGTAAATTATGTTTTTTTTGTGCAAACAAAGCACTCGTGTCGCTTTAATAAATTGAGGTTACACCACTGGAGTCACATGGAGTACTTTAATGATGTCTTTACTACCTTTCTGGGGCTTGAAAGTGGTAGTTGCGTAGGGACAAAAACCTCTCAGATTTCACTATTAAGATCTTCATTTATTCATTCTTCATTCTTAGAGGTTTGGAACGGCATGTGGGTGAGTAATTAATGACAGAATTTTCATTTTTGCGTGAACTAACTTTTTAAATGAGACATCTGGAAAAAATAAATCAAAATCAGAGAACACTTTCAGATGCCTCCCAGTTATTGTTATTAATCTGGCACATGGTGCTAATCTCCTTAATTATCTGACAAACCCTATTTAACTCGCAGCATTCCTGTTAGGTTAACTTTCCAATTTTCTCTGACTTTGCAAGATGGCGAGCCGCTCTAAGGTGAGTGAAACCCTGCAACAGCAGGGTATTCTGATGAAGGCCTAACTGATGACTCATTGCAAGAGAAGTTGGTCGTTCCAAATCTGTGATTTCTAGAAGCAGCTTTATAATGACACTAATTCATTCAAGTCCACGTAAGACAAATGCATGAGAGGACAGGATAATGCAAAGACTCTTAATTTGGAATCGGTTCAACACTGCAACTGGAATTTCTCATCAGTAAAACTCTGAACAGGGTAAGGATTTGTCTTGGCATATAGTGCCTTGCCGTATAAGAGAATTTGGACTGAAAGCCCACTCTGCAGTGTCCAAAATGCAAGCCTTTTCTGATGAGCATGTTGTGTGGACAGAGGAGAACTGGCCCAAAGTTTAATTTATTTGAGTCAGATGGGAAACATTATGTTCGGCGTCAAACTGGGGAAAGTCTGAGTGCGTAAAGAAGTCGTTTAAAGGTGGAGGAGGTATGGTTTGGGTGATGTTTTTTTTTTTTTTTTTGCAGCAGGAGTTGGGCCTTTTATACAGCTACATGGCAGGGTGAATGCAAATGTTTATCAGAACCTCATTCGGCAACATGCAGTTCCTTCCCTGCGAGAATCTCTCAGCCTGCAATTTTTATGCAAGACAATGCTCCCTGTCACTGCAAAACGGTAAAGCAGTTTCTTGAAGCTAAGAACATTGAAATAATGAAATGGCCAGTCTATAGTGGCCAAACCCAATTGAAAATCTCTGGAAAATCCTTGGTGACAAAGTTATGGCTAAGAAACCCGTACTGTGGAAGAGACTGGAAGAAGAGTGGACCAAGATCACACCAGAGCAGTGTGAGAAACTAGCGATGTCCTGCGGCTGCAGATGTGCGGAAGTCATTCAAAGCAAGGGCTTCTACACTTCCTACTAATTTTTGACATTTATATATAATGTTTTTGAAAATCATTTTTGCTCACCAAGTTTGCATTCATTTGATGAAAAATTTTATTATATTTTGAAATGTAATTTATTCCTGTGATGGCAAAGCTGTTTTAGTTATTTTAGTACATTAAGTTAAACTAAATAAGTGATATTAACTTTTTTTTTCAAGTGACAATTTTTTTATGCTTTTAGTTAACTATAATAACTGATGTCAGTTTCTGCATGTTACCCATTTCCTCCTTACTAAGTCCATATAAATGTCACATTTTCTACCTCACAAGAGACTTGCTTGTTTTACATTATTTATAAAATCATTTTGCATTTTAAAGTCATTGAAAATAGTTCTTGTGAGCTATTCTTAATCATGGTATAACTAGATCAATGCTTTTTGTTGGAAACAACTCTTGTTTTTGATGTCAGTGTAAATGTGTATGTGCTGGTACTTGTTTTTGATATTATGTGTTTTACGTTGTCTTCTTTAATCGTATTGGTGTATTAAATCTTTAAATAATCTATACATATAAATAGCACCACAAAATGTCCTTTATTGTCACTAAGTAGGCTACTGGTATGAACATATAGTAGGCCATAGCAAATTGTGTGTGTGTCTGTACAGAACAACAACACTATAGGATATATAGCCTTCACAATACCAGCCATTGTTCTTCTGAAAAGAGAGGTAATTTGGATGTAAAACAGTTTCCCCACCTTTTTATGAGCATTTTATTTTTATTGAAACCAGGTATAAAAATATTTGCATAAAAGAAATTTGAAGTGCTCCATTTCCTCTCATGATTGCAGTGAAAAAATGGGACAAAACAAGTTTGTTGCTCAGAAACTGCCTTGCAGTTTCATAGCATCCCTTCAGTGCAACATATGCCTGAAGAATTGTCTATGAATTTATCATTTTAATTTCATTAATGAGGGCTCATTATAAGGACAACACCTGTAGACAACAAACTTCCTCTGGCTGTGTAAAGGCGACTCTGAGAGGAAATTACCTGAACATATATGAACTAATTAAAGCGTTCATGTCAAGAATCAAAATGAATGTGTAAATCCTGTTACCACAGAAAACGAGCCTGAACCATAGTTCAGTGATGTTCTAGGAAACGCTGTGTGTGTGAACACGTGAATTTTGGCGCACAAGGCACTCAGGCCCAGTGGAGAATGTTTGGTTTGTAATAAATTAAGTGGCTTTGTGTTTTATTAATTTGAGCGCGCACGTGAATACATGATGCAATAATGCTGAGTGCCTGAAACTGTTTTAGATTTTTACAATGATAATTTGTGATATCCCGATATCCAGGACCGTTTCAAGCCTTTCCTTTAGACTGGGGCACAGACCTCCCCATCAAAAAAGTGTCCCCATATTTTAATAATCTTTTTTTGATACTGTATCGGATAGCCTATATAGGCATAAATTGTCTTTACCTGCCGTATAAAATACCTTGTTCATTCATAAGTCGCACGCGCGCAATCAAGAGCTGCTTCATCGCATATTGTTTCATAGAATGGATTGCAGGTAAAATATCAGTCCATCCAGTGCTATTTTTGTTTTCAATGCAATTTTTGTAGGTAATAATGGTGCGTTCAAGTCATGTCGAAATTATTGTATTTGGGTCATTGACGAATAAGGTTTTTAAAAGTGTAAAAAAACATGGAGATATAATTAATTTTGAAGTTTTATTAAGTGTTAACAATGAGATTATGTGTTTTTTATAATCAATTAACACTGCTTTTGTCATTTTTTACAAGATGGACAAAATTTGTCACAAAAAAAGTGATTCGGTTTAACCAAAATTTCCGTTTTACCGAATGACACTTTTGGTTATACCGAATGATGATATTTTCAAACAATGCTAACAGGCTGATATCTAGCTAGTTAGCTAGTTAGCTTGCTAGCTAGCAAAAGGACAATTAAACATTTCATATTTAATACAAGTTTTTATATTACAACATTTTTCATGTTTTATAGCGGTTGTACCGAATGACCTGATGTTTCGGGACATGCGTATGAGCAAGTGAAAAAGAGAGTTAGTTACTTTGCTTCACGACCATGTGGTCCTTTGCGGGTGTCTGAAAGATGTCACATCCCGTCACATGATATTGACCGCATGACTTGATCCAAAACGGTCCCTTTATATTGGTTACTCCGAATGACATCAATGAAATTCATTTTTCTGGACATTCTTTCTCATAACAAAGCAACAACTTCTACACATAATTTTAATACCATTTTGCACTATGTTGAGATTTGATGTTATAAAATCATGCCAGAATAAAAAATATATACATTTATTACATTTTAAGATATTTTAATCACAAATGAAATGGCTGTATTGGCCTTTGTACGGTTAAACCGAATGACCTTTTGACACTTCAAAATCTTTAAAATACCTTTATATGTAGCAAAATATAATTAAAACCTTTTGGATTCAATAAAAGAGATCTAGTTGTACTACCTTACATACTTTGGATGTCATACCTTTGTTTTTTATTATTATTAAGGCCTTTGGACAAAAAAATGACCCGTCACGTCACTGACCCATTTATGAGTGAAACGCATCTGAACGCCACCACCAAGTCGTACTGTAATACCAGTGGGAAGCTCGGGATTTCGATCTTTATGAGTTGGGGGCGTGTCAGTGAGAAACATGGCAGAATAGCCACAATATTTTCCACAATATTTATCAGTGACATTGTCAGGATTTTTTTATTTACAGCATAATAAGCTAATTCCCTGCACAAAATATAATGTAATATAACAATATAAAATGTAACAATAAAGTTTACAGTGGCTTCAAAAATTAATTAAAAACATCAAAAAGCAAAACACACCTGATGCACATTCTTTGTTCTTCATTTTCTAGAAGTAAATTTCAAAAACCTTGCTGTATTTTTGTGTAGTTAATGAAGAGAAGGTACACCGCCATCTTGCTCTGATGTAAGTGACTTGAATGCACCTGACGTCATAAACACAACTTCCCACCTGGTAAATACGAACTTCAAAGGAGGACCATTTGTACCAAGAGGGATGTTCCACCTGAACAATCTGAGATTGTCAAAATGGCCATGTTGACAGCGCACAAATTAGTTCCCAAAGCTTACTGACAACGCCGAAATGTAATGAAACCAGCCAAACAAACATTCGTAGAGTTCGTTCGAGAGAAGAAAACTCGAGAAGTGGTGTCTGTCTGATCACAAGCCTTGAGCAGTTGCAAGAGCTCATCTTACTAGAAGAGTTTAAAAAGTGTGCACCTGAGAACTTAGTTGTTCATTTGATTGAGCAAAAAGTGAACACACTCTCTGGAGCCGCAGTGCAGCAGATGAGTTTTTGCTTACCCATAAATTGTTCAAATTGTTGTCTATGTCTTATAAGGTGTCCCAATACGTTATGGCAGTGGTGTCCAATCATGCTCCGGGCCACTGTCTTGTGGAGTTCAGCTCCAACCCCAATTAAACATTCCCAAACCAGCTAATCAAGGTCTTACTAGGCATACTAGAAACTTCCAGGTAGGTGTGTTGAGGCAAGTTAACTCTGTAGGACAGCGGCTCTCCACCAGGACCAAGTTTCGACAACCCTGTGTCAAAATGCGAAAAACCGATCCAAATAATTCAGGGCAAAAGTAAACTGAATGAATCGTGAACAGTTTCAGACATTTTCGCACACACACACACACACACACACTCACAAGTGCCCAGAAGGTCAGAATTTACTGGTAAAAGCCTACTTTTGGGAACATTTGGTCCCCATAACGTAGGGAATACCAGGACACACACACACACACACAGCCTAATACCGTGGATGCACATTTTAAGAAAAAACAAAAAACAAAAAAACATTTAAAATTCCTTAATGGAATTTGTCATCATACATTTGTTTTACCAAGAGAGATACACTATAGCCTATATAAAAAATTGAAGCAGAGGGATTGAAACTTGTGTGAACATTAAAAATAAGAATAATAAATTAAAGTTTTACACAAGCTGTGTTCTTGTTGATTATGAGAGTTGGTTCAGTAGACTCGATCCTGACAAATACTGCAGTGTATTTCGCCCTCTGTCCATGCTTAGCCTATATGATGTACAATGCTGTTACATTTCTGACAGCTCCATCTTGACAGCTTCAATGGCAGTGATTGCTGTGGTCTGCATCAACAACAATACATGATGGTCTGGTTTTCTAAGAATCGCATTGAGTGTGATTTCTGGGAGCACATTAGCCTTGGGCTGTATAGAGCTGTTCTTGAGTTGATGGGAACAACAACTACCAACATAATAGCAGCTTTTTAAAAACAGATTATTATTGATTGTGCTCAATTCACTCTTTTGTTTAAACCGGTAAAGGAGAAAAATCCTTACTGTGATTTATAAAGAAACAGGCAAACATCATCCCCTCCTGGCCTTCACTAATTAAAACTTGTTTATTGGGAGTTTCAATTGATGAACTATATTCAGTGTTACAAAAAACATGAAATGCACAATAAAAACAATATTTACAGAGAATGCAACATAAATTGGTTAATTGTAAAAATGTTTTGTCCAATAACCTTAAAATGTGCTTCTTGTGGACCCTTAATTACACATTGAAAAGCATTTAAAATATTTGACTCAATTGTTCTGCATTAAATGGACTTAATTAGCACAAAGAAAAACACATTTTCCCTTGGTATATGTGGCCTTGAGCCAAAACTGTGCAGCAATGGAAAGATATTAATTAAAAATATAATTAATTCCAAGCTCCAGCAAGGTTTACTTTTGATTTTTTTGTTTTGTTTTTTGTATTCTCTGGCTAAATTCATATCCATTTCACTATGTCATTACCACACAGTGTTGTGTCCTGGCACATTTAACCAATTCCTCAAAATATACAAATAATTTATATGACTCTACTGTTCTGAAATGAAGTCTACAAAAAAAAATTCTGAAGACAGCTCACTAAGTGAGAAATACATCTTCCACATGGCGTACCTTGCCAGAAAACACATTTTGAAATAACCTCCAGGCTTTCTGTTTTTGTTTTATCACATTTTTATTTTATGTGAAATGTCATTTTATTGTTATTGAAGTAAACAAATGCTGTTACTCATGCAAGAAATGTATATATATATATATATATATATATAAAAAACGGTTAGTTCCTGTCCTTGATTCTGATTGGTCAATAGCTGTTTTATTCACGATAAAACACAGCTATGACCGCTTCACCCAACGGTTCTGTGTATCACTACACAACACCCTTAGCAACCACTCTTAGCAACGTAAACTTTGTTCTCAGTTTATATTGTTCATTGAAGCTTACTGTATTATGTAGAAGAGTTTTGTGAGAAAGTATTACCTGCATTCAGATTTAGCATTTTCCTTCAGGTCAGTCCTTTGTTCATAATAAAAAATATGTTTAAGTGTCCGCTGCAATATCTTGTCCTTTTAACAGTTAAGGGGTTTTCCCGTGACTGACAGCGCTAGTCAAAGCATTTGTCAGTTGCGTCTTGTTCCGTGTTCACAACAATTCAGTTTTTTTAATGTAAAAGTCTTCGCTACTGATGGATACACTCATAAAGACAGTCTTTGCCGCCATCTAATGGCGTAATAATGTAACTTCTGTTGCTGTTTATGGTCAGGGACTATTTTTTCCGGTGGAAGGAAGGCTTTTAGTAAGAGTTTACTTCACGAAAGTTGCATTGATGCATGTTTTTTGGCTTTAATATTTGTATTGTGTGGTAACCGTTTTATAAAAGCAATAAGGTACTCGAGGCTAGAGCTGTATCGTGAATAAGTCATGGCTGAAGGGGTTGCAGGCACGATATTCATGATACAGCACAGCCTCTCGTACCTTATTGCTTACATATATTGCTGATATAATGTTAATATACCATCCTATTAAAATCTGTTTTAATAATAATAATAATAATTCCTTACATTTATGTAGCGCTTTTCTGGGTACTCAAAGCGCTTTACATATGGAAGGGGGAATCTCCTCAACCACCACCAATGTGCAGCATCCACCTGAATGATGTGACGGCAGCCATATTGCGCCAGAACGCCCACCACACACCAGCTTATTGGTGGAGACAGAGTGATGAAGCCAATCAGTATATATGGGGATGATTAGGAGGCCATGATGGACAGAGGCCAATGGGCAAATGTGGCCAGGATGTCAGGGTTACTTACACCCCTACTCTTTTTGAAGGACATCCTGGGATTTTTAATGACCACAGAGAGTCAGGACCTTGGTTTAACGTCTCATCCAAAGGACGGTGCTTTTTGACAGTATAGTGTCCACATCACTATACTTGGGTGTTAGGACCCACACAGACCACAGGGTGAGCACCCCCTGCTGGCCTCACTAACACCTCTTCCAGCAGCAACCTAGTTTTCCTAGGAGGTCTCCCATCCAGGTACTAACCAGGCTCAGCCCTGCTTAGCTTCAGTGGGCAACCAGTCTTGGGTTACAGGGTGATATGGCTGCTGGCGTGTTTTGTAACTTTTATCATATATTAACAACCACCAAAAAGCATAATAAGTAGATTAATAAGTAGAAGGTGCAAAAAGTGTCATATACACAAATAAAACACCATCATAGCAACACTAAAACAATGCAATAAACATTAATTTAACAACATAATATGCAACAAAGAACCATAGTGCACATAACTGATAAGAAAAAAACAACAACTAAGAAACAATTATTGTAAATTATTATATAAAGAAAACATCAAATGTGAAGTCACGTGACACACAAGGAATACAGGCAATATAGTGCTGAGATTACTTATGACAGTCAGTTTCTGATTTTAAATTACATGACAAAAATTGTTAGTAATGTAATCCATTACATTACACATTCAATATAATCTGACCACTTTTTGATTACTTTTGACCTAACCATATTGATATAAAAATAAAAAAGAAAATATATTCCATTTTTGATCATCAACAACATGAAGTGCATTAAATATTACATGACGTCAGGGTTTCCCAAACTGGGGATCATGATGGAGCTGCGGGGGGTTTGTGAGTTTAATGAAAGGCTATTAATTAAAACATAAATTAAAATTAATTTTAAAATAATAAAAATGTGTTTGAAAGAAAAAAAACCTTCCAAAGACAAAGCAATAAATGGTCAAATGACTTCTGAAATGATTTCTATAAATCCAGTGATCAAATGCTTTGTGGCCTCTCAATTTTCCATGTAATGACTAGTGGCTGGTCTATAATAATAATAATAATTTTTATTTATATAGCGCCTTTCCAACACCCAAGGTCGCTTTACAAAGACAAGTTTAAGGAACAGAACCAAATAAACAACATTAAAGCACAGCACACATACCAAGGGATGAAAGGAAAATACAGAGGTCGCTTACAAAGTAGGTTAGAGATACAAACAAAGAGGGATACAAACAAATAACATATAATAAAGTACAATTTACAGATCGAGAACTGAAGAGTAATACTAAGAGAAAAAACGTGTTTTTAAGAGTTTTTTGAAGGAGAGAAGGGTGGATGCTTGACGGATGCCTTGAGGAAGAGCATTCCACAACCTGGGAGCCACAACACTAAAAGACCTGGCTCCAATAGTCACCAGACTAAACTTAGGGGTGACTAACAATCCCGCACCAGAAGAACGTAAGGAGCGAACAGGAGAATAAGGCTGAAGTAAGTCAGATAAATATGTAGGACCAAGGTCATGGAGAACTTTGTAAGTAAGAATTAGTAGCTTGAAGTTTATACGCAAGGAAACCGGTAGCCAATGAAGGTGATAGAGGATTAGAATAATGTGCTTATTCTTTCTTGTGTGAGTGATCAAACGGGCTGCAGAGTTTTGAACATATTGTAATCGTTTTATATTTTTAGCTGAAAGGCCATGAAGAAGTGAGTTACAGTAATCTAGTTGAGATGTGACAAAGGCATGTATTACCGTTTCAGCATCATGCTGACTAAGAGAGTATCAAATACGAGAGATATTACGTAGGTGGAAAATAGCTGTCTTTACCAATGTGATCATTAAATGATAGAGTGGAATCAATGAGAACACCAAGATTTCGAAATGTTGTAGAGGGCATTATCAAGTCGCCATCCAAATCTATCAGTTGACCGGATAATTTTAGAGCCGATCAGTATTACCTCTGTTTTACCCGAGTTAAAATTAGGGAAATTTGCTTCCAGCCAAAGTTCTTAATGTAAGTTTTTAATGTAGGAGAAGGAAACACTAAGGTGGAAGGTGTGCTAAAATAAATCTGAACGTCATCAGCATATCAGTGGAAGTTAAACCCAAAGCGTTTGATTATTTGTCCAATTGGTAACAGATAAATAGTAAAAAGAAGAGGGTCCAAGACAGAACCTTGAGGTACACCAGAAATTATGAATTTGGTGGATGATTTGTGCAAATTCACAAAACTAGAAGACTTTCTTAACGTATATAAGTGATTTTTATCGAAATGAAAATTTAAAACTTGAAATACAGTAGTAGTAGGGAGAATCAATGAATTATGAATGATTTACTGCCACTGTGAGTAGTAATCATGTAATCAATAAAAAGGTAACTGTAATCTAATTATGAGTAGGCTATTTTAATATGTATGGCCATGTACACACTGCAGCTAAATTTGGTTGTCAGTTCACCTTTTAGTGCTTTATTGCGTTCTGTACACAGTTCGGTAAAATACGGGAGCGACAACTGCATTCTACAACCGAATTAACTCCCGAAAAAAAACAGGTACAGCCACGTACACACTGTAAGTTTCAGGAGTGACAACCGCATTTAAATGCGGGAGTGAATCCCCTAAATTATCATTACATGTGTGTATGGAACATGACTCACTCTTGAAAATGCGATGATTGACAGCTTGGAAACCATAGCGACGTTCTGGCGTCTCTCGTTTTTGGTATCCGTTATTGTGAACAAAGTAATATTACAGTGACAAAACACTCGTTATTTTCAGCAATTTAACTAAACACACTAACACAGTCGACGGAGGCGTCCTGTTTATGCTTGTACAGCCTGTTTCACACAGAAAGTGCTCTTTCTGTGTTGCCATGGTCACTCATTATAAGCGTTTTGGGCTTGTTGTTTAAGGTCGTCTCATATAAAGCGAACGGGTTTATTGAGTTATTAAAGTAAGCAGACATGAATTGCGATATTTTGGTCTTGTTTTCAGCATAAAGCATTTGGATTTATTTCGTTTTATTATGGGCTTATTCTTGTTCGCTGATTTTTCTAGCAAGATCTGGCAACACGAATGAGTCATGGCTCGTGCTTTCCCTGTGATTCACCGGCGCATACAGAAGAGAGACACGCCTCCGATGAACGTTAAAAAACGTCGTTAACAACTAGTTGTTCAGGGGTGCGTTTAGCCAACTATGGTCGCAAGTTCCGTTGAATTGTATTGGTAACGAGGGAACTTGCGACCATAGTTGGCTTCGGGAAACGCACCCCAGTTCGGTTCCGTACACACTGCTCAGAATTTCTGTAAATGCGGTTGTCACTACCTGTATTTTTCGGGAGTTAATTCGGTTGTAGAATGCGGTTGTCACTCCCGTATTTTACTGAACTGTGTGTGTACAGAACGCGATTAAGCACTAAAAGGTGAACTGACATCCGAATTTAGCTGCAGTGTGTATGTGGCCGTATAGTGACAACCGCATTTACAGAAATTCCACGCAGTGTGTACGAAACCGAACCGAACAACTAGTTGTTAATGATGTTTTTTAACGTTCATCAGAGATGTGTCCCCCATGCGCGGTGAATCACAGGGAAAGCACGAGCCTTGACTCACTCGAGTTGCCAGATCTTGCTAGTAAAATCAGCGAACAAGAATAAGCCCATAATAAACCGAAATAAATCCAAATGCTTTATGCTGAAAATAAAACCAAAATAACGCGATTCATGTCTGCTCACTTTAATAACTCCATAAACCCGTTCGCTTTATGTGACGAGCTTAAACAACAAGCCCAAAAACGCTTAGAATGAGTGATCATGGCAACACAGAAAGAGCACACTCTGTGTGAAACAGTCTGTACAAGCATAAACAAAACACGACGCCCCCGTCGACTGTGTTTAGTTAAATTGCTGAAAATAATGAGTGTTTTGTCACTGTATTGGTCACGATAACGGATACCAAACACGAGAGACGCCAGAATGTTGATATGGTTTCCAAGCCGTCAATCATCCCATTTTCGATAGTAAGTCGTGTTCCGTACACACGGAACGATAATTTGCATTTAAATGCGGTTGTCACTCCTGAAACTTACAGTGTGTATGTGGCCTATTACAACTTGAATGCAGCTTTTGAGAATGTTTTTAATTTCTGAATTAAATTAATTTTAATATTCGAGACAAGTCAAAAATGTAAGGGTGATACAACTGCCCTGATATCATGATGAAGAAAAAGCCTGATTAAAAGAATTTATATAGAAATAGCTGACCTGCTACACTTTTTATAGCATGTAACTTCATGACCTGCACAGGTCTATGACTGCATGTGTCCGCACACATAATTACATGTTATGACTGAATAACTTCTTGAAATGGAATGACAACTTGCAATCTATTAATACCACCTGCATCAATAATTTATCACATGAATAAATAATTTCGTATCCTGCTCTACAGCAGATGATGGATGTCAGTGAATTGTATTGATTTTATTATTCTGTCAGACTACTTTATAATGTGGTTTGACCAAGCAGACCATAAGCAAGAAAACCATCTCAACGCCTACTACAGATATCCTGAGCACATATTCTCAATTTAAATGCCTCTTTGGCTGCTTTACTCTTATGCCCTCTGAATGTGATAATGCAAGAATCCTATCAGTATGACTCTCAATGCATCTTTATTGATTTTATGCCACAAATAGCCTTTTAAAAGAATAAGTTTTACCTGTGCCCCAGACAACACTGCTGTATCTGAGGAATGCGGATGAACATTTTCATGAATAATTCTGCGGTTTGGAAGGACACCATCACCAGGAGGCAAAGGGTGTCAGAGTCAAATTTCTTGCTCTTCTATCTGCTCTCTTTCTCATGGTATGGCAGTTTTTCAAGAGTACCAGTGCACCTGGCCTTCTTCTCTTCTTCGATTCATAAGCACAATACCCTGGAGAAGCACAGAGTTTCTTATTGGATTATGATTGCTCCACTGCACCAATTTCCTGTCAATTGTCTTCTTGGAGATTTAGAGACACACATTCCCACCAGAACAACAACAAAAGTGCTGAAGTGCTTTGCTGTATACTGACTGCCAGACACTGTAGGTTTCAGTTGTAGAAGTATCCTAGGTTTTTACTTGTAGTCTCCATTTCAGGCCTGGAGTTGACAAATGATACAATCTTGAGACAGAAAGGTATATAAGAATAGCAGCAGTCTATTAGAAAATGGGGCCATGAAGATGGAGAACTATAAAACAGACAGAAAAAACACATGAGGAATGCCTTGAGAAATGATTAAATCAGATTTGAGAATATTAAAGCTCTGAGTAATGGGAAACCTACGTCATCCTTGTTGACTGTAGCTAAAAGCTGAATTAGTATTTCATCAACAAATCTAATGGCAGGAGGAATGTTTGCCAGGAGAAACACTGCACTGCCAAAGCTGTTTTCTGAATGATTAAAGATGAACAACATTCAATATACATTCACTGCACATTCAATTTCCTTCGCGCACTCTTTTATGAGTTTCATCATTTGTGATATCAGCCAAAAAGGAAGCAGACAAAGACGTTTCAGAAATGAAAGATTATTAAAACACAGTTCATTATCCTGATGCATCATAAAGAGACCACCTTAGCTTACAAGAAATTTGTTTGGTGTTTTCATGACAACTGTAGGAACAACAGGAAATAGTTTTTTTTGGAAATAAAATTTGTACCTTTAAAAGGTACACTATGTAACTTTTGGCCCTCTAGCGGTTAAAAAACAAAACTGCATGCATTTTGCGGAAGAACATTGTTTTGGTTGTGCTTCAACATTGCGTGACTGTGCGGATTAATATTATCTTACTGCTCATAAAACATAAAACACCAAGCTTAAGAGATATAACCCATTTAGATGGAAAGGATCTCAAACTGGCTGAAGACGTTACTGTACTAACATTAATAGACACGGTACTTCCTTGAAAATTAATTCAAGCACAGCACTACAACAGCCATCATGAAATGACCCTTCACAACAGATAATGCTTTACAATGAACTCTGTTAGAGAGCTACATATGGCAATTTATCTGTTCAATAAAATATCTTACTCGCCTGTTGAGTAATAAAAACATCATCTTAAAACATTTCAAAACCCTTAGTTCTCACCATTCCGAAAAACCAGGCCAATGTTCATCCTGGTTTTGTAAGGAGCTCTGTTGCATTCTCTTTTTGCCAGCTGACCCTCCTCTGTTCACTTTTTTTTTTTTTAGAGCAAGTGATTTCCCGGTGGTTCGAAATTTAGCTGCTCCATGTCAAACCTTCTTGCTTGCATCAAAGTAGCCGGAGCAACTTTTCTCTATTTGAAGATATGACAAACACACATAGATGTAGGCAATTTCCTGCGAAAACAACTCTGCTAGGTCTAAACACTTACAATAGGCTTTCCATAGTGAATAAGGGAAAGAAAAAAACATGTTTTGAAAGAAGGATTGATGATGTATTTTGCTAACTTTTAACAAAAAAGTTACAAAGTGTATCTTTAAGGGAAACATGAATGAACAAAAACAAAAATTTAAAAAATTGTGACCCTGGACCACAAAACCAGTCATAAGGGTCAATTTTTTTAATTTCTTGATTTATACATCAATTACATATACATATATTTGGCTGAGATACAACTATTTGAAAATCTGGAATCTGAGGGTGCAAAAAAAAAAAATCAAAATATTGAGAAAATCGCCCTTAAAATTGTCCAAATGAAGTCCTTAGCAATGCATATCCACTCACAAAAATACATTTTTGATATATTTGCGGTAGGAAATTTACAAAATGTCTTCATGGAACATGATCTTTACTTAATATCCTATTGATTTTGGCATAAAAGTAAAATCGATAATTTTGACCCATATAATAATTTTGACAATGTATTGTTGGCTATTGCTACAAATATACCTGTGCTACTTATGACTGGTTTTGTGTTCCAGGGTCACATATGAAACTTCAACATGTTAATGCTCTCAGTTTATCAATTTAATTATTCCCCTCATACATTTCTATTTCAAATAATGCCGTTCTTTTGAACTTTCAAAAAATATTAAGCAGCACAACTGTTTTAACTCAGTTATGTTTCTTGAGCATCAAATCATCATATTAGAATGATTCTGAAGAATCATGTGACACTGAAGACTGGAGTAATGATGCTGAAAATTCAGCTTTGATCACAGGAATAAATTACATTTTAAAATATATTCAAATAGAAAACAATTTTTTTAAAAAATTAAAAACAATATTTAACAATATTAATGATTTTTTAACCTAAAAAAATGCAGCCTTGGTGAGTAGAAGATGCTTCTTCCAAAAACATTAAAAAAATCATACAGATCCAACTTTTGAATGGCACATACAAAATGATCTTTTTTTTTCTAGATCCCAGGAGGATATAAATGTATACAGAGCGTAGAGGTCAAACAGGGTTTCCTATTACAGTCAGGAAAGAATGTGCATTATACAGTTCAGTTTTGTTGCAGTTATTTTACCTGTAAAGACAGAGTTTGTATTTTTGTCACATTTTACTAATCAGTTTTATATCCTCAGCTGACTAAAACCCAGCAGCTGGGTGCACAGAACCGAGAGTTCAATCTTCAAAATGTTCCGCAAGATTTGCACTCAATGACTTTGGGTTGCATAATTAATTTCTTTCATTGTACTTTTTACCACAGGGAGCTTAAAATAATGTGATTTTAAACTGTTTTAAGTTCCCTGTTGAATAAAGCAGGAGCGAAGGAACAATTTGAAATCCTGAAGGGAACTTTGAAAAGCAAAAATTGTCCTAGGGATGAATGTAATAGAATTTTTTTTTTTTTTTTTTTTTTTTTTTTAAAAAGTGGTGCAGGAGGGTTGATGTTCATGCTCCCCTCTGTTGCTACAGACCTGCAAGAACATACGAGTCATTCTATGAAAGAAGCACAATCCGCAATCATAACGTTTACATGCAATAAACATACTTGAGGAGGAAAAAACACCACAATTGTAATCAATGCTTCCAATCTTGTAATCAGTGCTGATTACATATAATCTGGATCACGTAATCAGTTTCCAAAAAAATTAAGTATTTGTAATTACATTATATTGTGTTTTAAAATACTCATAATCAGACTACTACTTTTCTATTGATTACATGTTATTCTCACAATGGCAGTAAATTATTCATAATTCATTCTACTTCTTTGCTACATTTTAAATTTTCATTTCAATAAAAGTCTACTGCTTATATATGTTCAGAGGGTCTTCCAGGTTTGTGGAATTACACACACAGTCCAACCACTCGTCATGTGACTATCACTGAAAACTGAGACAAACACAGCATTTGATCACTGCACACAAAAATAATTTCAATTTTAACAAGTGTTTTCTCAACATTGCAAAACTGCATATTTAATCAGCTGCTGACAAACACATTAATTATTATTTGAATTATCACTCAGTGAGTCATTTACTGTTGCTGGAAGGCTTTTGTCTTTCAAACACTTTAAAATGTGCAAATTCACGTCATTTTACAGTGCCCTCCACTGATATTGGCACCCTTGGTAAATATGAGCAAAGGCGGCTGTGAAAATAAATCTGCATTGTTTATCCTTTTGATCTTTCATTAAAAAAATTCATGAAATTCTAACCTTTCATTTAAGTAAAACAACTGAAAATGGGGGGAAAAGCTCATTATGAAATAAATGTTTTTCTCTAGTTCACGTTGGCCACAATTATTGACACCCAATTATTGCAACGTCCTTTTGCCAAGATAACAGAGTCTTCTTCTATAATGCCTGATGAGTTTGGAGAACACCTGACAAGAGATCAGAGACCATTCCTTCATACAGAATCTCTCCAGATCCAGATGTAAACTCTACTAGATTACATTACTAACTACAATTTTTGTCATGTAATTTGGAATCAGTAACTGACTACAATTTGAATTTGTAAGTAATCTACCCAGCTCTGCTTGTAATGTAAATCAATGAGATCTTTCTAAAAGTACAGCAGATTTCTTACATAAAAATGCATACAAAATAAATAAATTTTATGATCAAAGCTCTGTAGTTTTTATTGTGGGGGCAAAACAATGCAATGCAATACGATGCTTAAGAGATGTACAAATAAACATTCCTTAAAAGCCTGATTGATTATATTTGATACATTTTAACATGATTTTTCTAAAAAATTACATTAAAAGCCATTTTACTTGCAGAAAAAGTATAAACTAACATCAGAATGCTTGTAGTAGACCGAGTACAACAGGTTTTTCAGCACAATTTTGATCATGTCGATAATTTAGAGTCCTTCGAAATTTGTGTATCAAGTATTATACAGTACTGACTATTTCAATTCAAATGATTAAAACCTCACATTTGCCCTGACACTGTTATCCAGCAAAACCTCATTATATATTGGCATGCCTCATGTCTCCGAACACCTCTGTAGACTGCGATGTCCCATCAGGCTGTTTTCAGCTTGACCGCTTCCTTTCCTCTGAGGAATCGATTAGTGTTTTTCATGTTGAGTCACACTCGATCATGAGGCAATGTGATGTGAACCTTCAGGATCAATAGCGTTTTGGGTCAACATGCTACCCAAGCTGGAAGTCTTTATCTTGAAAACGGTCAAATACAACAATAATTTTGTGGCCGCATCATTATTGCTCTCTTAGGTCTGTTTTATGGAATAAGAACATTTGGGATTTAGCAAAGCCCGGACAGGTCTACTGCCTGATGGGACATCGAGGCATTCTAATATATAATGAGGTTTTGCCGGATAACAGTGTCAGGGCAAATGTGAGGTTTTAATCATTAGTGTCTAAGGACTCTAAATGATCGATATGATCAAAATTGTGCTGAAAAACCTGTTGTACTTTTAAACAAAACATTTTAACATCAAATCACCTGCCTGACAACAGTGGTATGATAAATATTACTAAATAATAATGAAAAATACCAATGAAAATGGTATTTTTTAGCCATCATTCAGCTGTCACGTTTGGTTTTGAGTTTTGTTCATGTTCTTGTTTTTTAGTCTTTTATTTTGAAGTTTAGTCATGTTAGTCGCACCATTTTTCCTGTTTGTTGTTTGTTTCCCTATCATGTGATCCTGTCATGTGCTTCCCTAGTGTCATGTGTCAGGTTGTTTAGGTCATGTGTTTCTCTGTTCTGTTTTGTGATTGGTTTATTGTTTGATTGTTCATTGCTTCCAGGTGTGTCTTGTTAAAGGATTAGTTTTAAAATTAGACTTTAAAATGAAAATTACCCCAAGATTTACTCACCCTCAAGCCATCCTAGGTGTATATGACTTTCTTCTTTCTGATGAACACAATCTGAGATATATTAATAAATATCCTGACGCATCTAAGCTTTATAATGGCAGTGAGCGGGATCAATGAGTATGAGCTGAAGAAAGTGTCTCCATCCATCATAAACGTACTCCACATGGCTCCGGGGGTTAATAAAAGCCATCTGAAGCGAAGTGATGCATTTGTGTAAGAAAAATATCCTTATTTACCAAGTTATGAAGTAAAATATCTAGCTTCCGCCAGACTGCCTTCCGTATTCAACTTTATTTTTGAATAGGGAAGGCGTAGGACGTAGCGTAAGCATTTTGAACTGCGAGAGGCGTTACACTTTCTTCGAAAGTTGAATACGGAAGGTGGTCTGGCGGAAGCTAGATATTTTACTTTATAACTCAAATATGGATAATTTTGGTCCCGTTCACTGCCATTATATTGCTTGGATGTGTCAGGATATGTATTAATATAACTCTGATTGTGTTAATCAGAAAGAAGAAAGTCATATACACCTAGGATGGCTTGAGGGTGAGTAAAGCTTGGGATAATTTTCATTTTAAAGTGAACTAATCCTTTAAAGGCCCGCTGAATTGTCATGGAACACGCAGCATTATTCAATGTGTTGACGTAATTTCAACTGAAACAGGAAGACAGGGCGGGACATATTGTACAGCTCCGCCCCTTTTTAAAAATAGCCAATAGCGTTTCATTTATACCACAGCTCGGCCAGAGCTGTTAAACTCGGTAAAACGTCAGTTTCCTTCTAATCTCTAACTGTTTCTCCTCATAATCTCCTCCTAATGTCACGTTAAAATACAGCATTCTGTGCAGAATTCAAATGGGTCCGATACCTTTCGTGGTCTGAGCCGACTCGCGGTCTGTGAATATGATCCACTCTGTGCTCTCGTGTCTCTGGACCGGAGCAGATTGTGCTCGTGCTGCGTTGGTTCACGTGACACTAACGCGAAAACGGACTTCATTCGCGTCAATGGAAAGCACATTTACACTGTCTGAATCGTTCCCTATCCTCTATATAGTGCACTATGTGCCATTCACCATGTAGAAACTAGTAAATGTATGAACAAATGACCGATTTCAGCCGCAGGTTCAGTGTCTGTTTATAGTGTAGGAGGGGGCGGGACTTCAGATTCTAGAGAGCGTTTGATTGGACAGAAGATCTGACGAGAAGCTGAAGTGTGCGGTGATGTCATGAAAATCCGTGATCCATTTTAGCGGAAGTGAGAGACTGTACGTTTTGAATGCTTATATCTCCTAAATGCTAATTTTGTCGTTGTTTTGGAACACACCAGCTTATTCATAACACTAAGGCTAACATAGTCATACTAAAAGCTAAAAAACGTCATTAGTCCTTGTTTATATATAGCCCTTATGTTCCCATTGTCTCTTGTCTAGCTTTGTTCCCTGAAACCGCTGTTGGAGAGTCTCATGCATCTAATCTTGTCGCGTTAAGTCAAGTTCATGTTTGTTTATTTTCATGTTTATGGTCATGTTATGTTTATCGTCAAGTCTAGTTTCAGTTATCGTCTTCTTTTGTTTGTTCTGGATAATCTTTAATAAACTGCACTTGGGTTCAGTACACTCGCCTTCAATAGACTAATGTTACATCAGCTAAAACAAATGTGCGTTCATGAGTAAAAACAACCTTTACTAATAAAGCAAATGAAATGGGAATCATTAGCAATTCTGCCTTCTATTTAGATTAAGTTTTGAGACAAATTTATGAGTCTTTTTGATTTCGATCCATCTACAAGTCGTCAGTCTCCTCACGTTTTCAAATTCAGTACATGCCATAAAGGTGCGAAATCTGGGCACAACCACTGTCTCTGGACTTAAAAGGTTTGATGTGATACCTAATTAGTCTCAAGGCGATACTAAACAGTCTCTAAGGTCATAATCCGATTCTCTATTCTGTTCCCATTCTGCCCTTGAGCGAAGCACTGAGCTCCAGTAGGGTTCTCCTGTTTTTTTTAAATGAGAAAACGAAAAGGAAAAAAACTAGCTCATTAAACAACACCTAGAAGGAGACGGTCAACTGAGAATTAATAAGAAATATATTATTTATATAATATATTTTTATGTAATGACTCACTATGCAGTTCCTTCAGGTCTGGCTGTGCTCACCAGCTGTCCTGTGCGGTAAAACACTGTTTGTCCTGACCTCATTACAACTCTTGTCAATCACCCACAATCTTTTTCAAGAATATTTCAGCTAGTCCACAGCAGAAGAAATGTAAAGATCCTGTAGCATGATGAATCATAATTGAATGTTGTTTACTCTATATAATTTCTTAATCACAAGTGTGGTTATTTATATCGCCTAAAATGTATTTGGACACTTCAGTCACACTTGACTTAAAATGTATGAATGTCATATTAGATTAATATTTAATTTGTTTGTTTATTTGTATTTAATATCCAATGAAATCTAAAATATCATTTGCATATATAATTATAATACAGTTTATTCTGTAGGGTACAGAAATACAGTTTATTTTAAAGAAATATAGCACACTTTTCAAGCTAAAATTTTCACAAAAAGAAGCTTGTTTGAAATAAAACATAATACACTACTGTTCAAAAGTTTGTGGTAGGTAAGATTTTTTTTTTTTATGTTTTAGAAAGAAGTCTCACCAAGGCTGCATTTATTTGATCAGGAAATTGAAATATAAATATAATGTGAAATATTATTCCAATTTAAAAAAACAAAAAAAACAAACTGTTTTTACTATGTATTTGACTATTTTAAAATGTAATTTATTCCTCTGATGCAAAGCTGAATTTTCAGCATCATTACTCCAGTCTTCAGTGTCACATGATCCTTCAGAAATCATTCTAATATGACGATTTGATGCTCAAAAACATTTATTATTAATAATATTAATGTTGAAAACAGTTGTGCTAATATTTTTGTGGAAACTGTGATACATTTTTTTCAGGATTCTTTGATGAACAGAAGGTTCAAAAGAAAAGCATTTATTTGAAATAAAAATCTTTTGTAACATTATAAATGTCTTTACTGTCACTTTTGATCAATTTTATGTGTCCTTGCTGAATAAAAGTATTAATTTAAAAGTATTAAAAAGTATTATTAAGGAAAAGAAAAAGGTAGTGTATAATGATACGAAAGCTGCCATTAAGATTAGTTAAAAGTCATTGCAAAAACAGCTAAAAAAAAAAAAGTGAAGTTAGCTCAAATGTTTGCAGATACCACTTGGTTTGATATTTTGTAATCTTATGAAATAAAATGCAATGACATTCAGATATTTTTAAGCATGACTTAAGTGTCTAAATACTTCATCCGAATACTTGTTCTGTGTGTATAAGTATGTCAGGAGGAAAGATAGTAATTGGAACAGTTCTCTGACCTGTCATGGATGAACTCAATTCCCTGGAACAGGGAGCGCTGGGAATATTTCCTACAACATTTTACAAGGCAAGTTTATTTATATAGCACATTTCATACACGATGGTAATTCAAAGTGCTTTACATAGAAAAGGAATTAAAATAATCATAAAATAATCACAACATATGCATAAAAAATAAAAATGTTATGCCTGACTACTAAATTCGGGTCTCCCCTGTCTGAATGTAAGAGTAAAGGCGGGTGCAGACTGTGCGATTTTGGCCACGATTTGGTCGTCTGAGACAAATTTTGAGAATCCTAAAAGATTCCTATAATCCTAGGCTAAAATCTGTAGTCTTTAATTGCTAGTTTGACATGTTCACCGACAGTGTCAGAAGATTTGGCGCACAGTCCTGCAGTGTGACTTCTCCTACGACAAACGTCAAATTGTCTTCGTTTTTCAAGATAAGCCGTGATCAAAATTAACGGTAGAGATTTCTTTGTTAGCCACCATTTCAGTCCCGCGTGTAATGCAGCTCACTGTCACCGAATGTGTGTGGGTTGATGATGTAAAACTCTGGACAAGTTTTCATGTGTGCGTCCGTTTTTAATGCGTCTTGACTGTCGTACAGTCTGACATAAATGACAGCTGAGATCCCACAGTGTGACATGAGGATCATGTTCGTACAGTCTGACAAGCAACAATCGTAAAGGACTATTATAAATTGCACAGTGTGCACCCAGCTTTAGAGAGCTTCGGTTCAGGAGACACACTAGTAGCAAATCCCAGCTTAGTGACCTCCTACCCTTTAATAGGGAGGAGTTTTTCCAACACCTTCTTCCTCTGAAGGCTTCCAGTGTCCCTCCGACCCCTCAATGGAGTGGAGTTATCACCAACCAACTGCCTCTGATGGCTTTCGGTAAAACACCAGCCTGCATCCAAGACCTGGTGTCCCACACTCACATCTGAGTGTGTGCGTAAACTCACCGTCTCACTTCCCAAGTCTCTCAACTCTTCCAACCAGACAGCCCTAACCAAAGATAAATTAAATCTTAACCAAAAATAAAAAACAAGGATAATTAAAACAGTTATAAGAAGGATTAAAATAATAAAAAAAAATGAGATAAAGATAAGATAAAGTGCTCATTCAGTAAATGCACAGCTAAACAGATGTGTTTAGAGTCTGGATTTGAATGTGACTACTGTTGGAGCACATCTGATCTCTTCTGGAAGCTGGTTCCAGCTATAGGTGGCATAATAGCTAAAAGCAGACTCTCCTTGCTTTGAATGAACCCTTGGTATTTCTAACTGACTTGATCCTGAAGATCTGAGTGATCTGTTTATATTCAATGAGCATCTCTGCAATGTATTGATGTCCTAGGCCACTGAGAGATTTATAAACAAGTAACAGTACTTTAAAGTCCGTTCTAAATGTAACTGGAAGCCTGTGTAAAGACCTGAGGACCGGTGTTCATTGCTCAGAATCCTGGCAGCAGCGTTCTGTACGAGCTGCAGCTGTCTAATGGTCTTTTTGGGAAGGCCAGTGAGGAGTCCATTACAATAATCCACCCTGCTGGTGATGAAAGTATCTCTGAAGTCTTGACTGGAAACAAAACATCTAATTCTTGCAATATTTCTGAGATGATAGTATGCTGATTTAGTTATTGCTTTTACATAACTACTGAAACTAAGGTCAGACTCCAAAATCACACCAAGATTCCTGACTTGATTTTTTGTTTTTAGACCCCTAGCCTCAAGGTATGTATTCACCTCGAGAATTTCATCTTTGTTTCCAAATGCAATGACTTCAGTTTTGTCTTTGTTTAACTGAAGAAAATTTTGGCACATCCAGTTGTTAATTTCATCAATGCATTGGCACAGGGAGTCAATAGCCATGTTTCCAGTCGGGCGACTTGGGCCTAAAGCGGGTGTGCTAGTGCGTGCCAGGGCCAGTCGCGCTTCCACTGTCACTTCCGGGGCTTGATCGTGCCTCGTTGGGGCTTCCTTGGGGCCAACGGCCAGGGTTTTTTGGCCCGCCAAATACCTTGGTCCAATGCGAGCCAGCTCGGGCTTGAGGGAGTGTTTACGAACAAAGGCGGAGTTTATCTGAGTCTGGAGATGGCAGCGCCACAGATGATTTCATATAGGTTACCAGCTAACATCAGCATTAAAGACTTTTAAAATCATTTTAGCTCAAAACTCACTTTCAGACAGCAGCGAGTGTTTGAAATAACTTCTGTTTGTGATCCCATGTCGATTCTGATCACCGTATAAGGCAGAAATATTTATACGTGATGCAAAAGACTATGCGCGCTATTACCATAGTAAACATGGTAAATAAAACCGCTTGAAGAAATCAGACAAATCATATATGTAGGCTTTCACAATCATGTATTTATTTTATCTGTCAGTACGTCTCGTCTCTCGAATTTGTCTGATATCCATATTTAGCTCCACATACAGTATGTCATAAAATAAAGCAACTCCAGTTTTTTGGGAGCTTCCTCTGTTTCTCAGACTGAAAATATAACTGTTGGGATTGTCACTGGAGAGAGTGCTAAAGCTCCTCAGGTTGTATTTTTGGTGGAAAATTTGTAGAAATTATCATTCTTTCTAAATGTGATGTAAACATATGCTGGTTAGGTATGTTTTGAAGCATGGAAGCTAGTTTGAGCTGGTTTATGCTGGTGTTTAGCTGGTCATGAGCTGGTCCAGAGCTGGAGCTAGTTGCTTAGGACCAGCTTAGGACCAGCACTTGACCAGCTTAAACCAGCTCGTGACCAGCTAAGGGCCAGCATAAACCAGCTCAAACCAGCTTCCATGCTTCAAAACATACCTAACCAGCATATGCTGGTTTTTTCAACAGGGTAGGGTACAAATAAACAGAAACAGACGTGACTGAACAAGTACATGTGTCCTCTTTCTTTTGTGAAATAACGGTAAATAATGGTTTAATCTTGACACAGATTAATTCATTATGATCAATGTATCACTTATTATTGTAAAACTGTGGTAAAACATCGATGCTTGGGTTTTAAATCTTTAAGTAAACAACAAAATGCCAACAAATGGCCGCTTTTATTATGTTCGCTTTACAATCTCGCTAGTTTCCAGTGATTTCTTTCTGATTAGTTTTCTGATAAAACTTCCATTTATTGGTGAAATGATGGGTTTGTGTGACGACGTTCCAGAGAGGCGTGTTACGGGCAGGTTTTAGTGAAGCGCTGTGGAAATGCAGCATGATTTTGGGCTTGGTGCTACAGGTCCAAGGCTATTAGCCTAGCCTGGCCCGCTGAAAGCCTTGGCTCGCACTGGCCTGACAGTGGAAAAGCAGCTAATGGGGCTGCAGTCATTAGGCGATAGAGCTAAGTAGATCTGGGTGTCATCTGCATAGCTGTGGTAAGCAGTTTGGTTCTTAACCACTGCAGTTTTCAGGGAGTTTGGAAAAGTCCCAGAAAGAAGTGAGGCATTTACCACTTCTAAACAGTTAAACACACTTTTGAAAAAAAGATGTGGGAAGTGTGTCAAGGGCGCAGGTTTACGTTTTAAGGTGCTGTACTGTTTCTTCCAAAATTTTGCCATCAATTGCTTCGAAATCAGACATAATAGCTACTTTCTGAGGTTGTGATCTGATCTGTTTGACCCCAGTGCAACTCAAGGATGTGCTGATCGACTTTCTGATATTATTGATTTTCTCAGAGAAGAAGGAAGCAAACTCACTGCATTTGTTGTCTGAGAGCATTTCACTGTGAATCTGACTTGGGGGGGTTTGTTAGTCTCTCTACAGTAGCAAAAAGAGTGCGCGTGTATTTATAATATTTGAGAAGAAGGTCTGTCTAGCTTTGCCTAGTCCCATACTGAAAGCATGAAGGCTGTCTTTATAGATGTTATATGTTTCCATAACTCAGGAATTCAGTTCTTAGCATCAACTATATGCCCTTTATCATCACTCTTCCTTTGTTTCTATTATGCTTTGTTGGTGTGATAAAAGTGTTCGTCTCTTCAAAGAGATTTCTCTGAAAACCTTGATGCAGCGTGAAAAACTTTTCTTCTCGAGGGCTTTACAACCTCCAACAGGAGGATTATAATAATCTCTTATGGAAGAGCTGCTTCTTTAAAGCTGTGGATGTCTTTGTAATATTTTCCGCACTCTTCAGTGGTTTGATAAAACATAGCTTAAAAACAAATCCTGCTCAAACTTATGTTGGATCGCACAGAACGTATGTTCAGCGTAAGGGAAATCACAAATGTACAATGATGAAAATGAAACTATTCTACCATAATGTCAGTTTAATTGATTTGCAATTTGATTTGAAAACTAATTTCTATAGTCACAACAGGGTCTCTACTTCTCCCTTTAGTCTAACAATTAAGCAATTACTGTGGAATACTAAACAAAATTGCTTTTTTAATTAAACAGTATTTTACTAAACAAATTGTGTCTCTCTTTTTAAATGAATTCAATTCTATAAATAGAAGTTTCTTAAGAATTTCTTTTTTTTTATCCCTGCTAATGCTGTAAATTATATAGGGAGCCCTTACTTGCACATTACTATAATATTAAAGGTTCAGAGCCCAAACTATTAGCTTAAATTCAGTTGCTATTTATTTTTAGATATAATAATGAACTCTCAAATAACAAATTGTATGCAAACATGTAAACTGCACATAAGGCAGTGTTTGCATTAACTTCTAATTCTAATTCTAAAATTATGCTCTAATTCATTGTTGAAATATAATCATTTACACAGTGGCTGTCATTTCCATGACAGATTTATTTAAACGTATAGGCCTACATTAAATAATCAAGACATCACTAACAAGTTAAGTAAAATATAATGAATATATAGACTAATATATTACATATATTTAGTGAAAGAGTTCATTTCTCTGGCGAAATAAGCTGTGGACTCGCCTGAGGTAAATGCTATGTGACACAGTACAAGCTGTTTTATTGAAGTCTTTCCGCCGTTGAAACACTAATTAAGTGATTACACGATATATGATACGTTTCAGTAAGTTGTACTGTGCCTTTCAACATACCTTCAGATGTTCATTTATGTTTATTCTGTAACTAGTATTAAAGAGGAAGAGATGATCGTGTTTACTCGCGCTCCCGCTTGAAATGAGGCGCCTGTACAGTGATCTGTCACGCCACATCAAAGAGCATCAAAACGGCATTTTTTGTTTGAATTTCTTGATAAAATGGACAGAATTTGAAAGATGGCACTTTGTTTCTTATCGAAAGTAACAAAACGCGGAGCTTATTACAATTATTGGTGGTTAATTGTGGTTAGGCTACGCTGTATTCGTCGTGTAGATCCAATGGGCCAGGGCTGGGCGGGGCGCGTTCGGTACGCCATGAGAATATCGAGGTTCATACTGTGGGTGGTGTATCGTGGTTTTTCTGTTCGGTTTGAATATCGTTACACCCCTAACTGACTACTTTTATGGCCACTATAAACAGGTCATTGTATGGAGGAGATCTCTGAAAAAAAAAAGAACAGGAATACATATATAGGGTTTGTGTAGCTCAACCAGTGCATGGTGCTATAGCTAATGAATAAACAGTCCAAACAAAGTATCAATTGGCTTGCATATAGTATTATATACACATATTAGGAAAATAAAATTAAAAATGAGCTATTTCTCCAACCCTTAACAGCAAGTTACATTTTTCTGGCAAAGTTTAAAATTAGCTTGGTTACATAAAAATTAATATCATTGAATGATGCGAACTGTGTTAATTTGGTTGTCAAGAGAACAAGAGGGAAGCAATGAACAGACATGCCATTTAAATACTGGATGATTCAAAATATAAATGGATCTTAATTGTTAATGTGAATGTACAACCAGAACACTCACAGAACACTTAAGAATAACATCTTGTCATTAAGTGGAAGAGGAGTACTCACATGTTAGTTACTAATAAGTTAGTAATTTAGTTGACATTGTATTACAGGAATATTTTATTACAGAACTTAAGTGTCTGTACGCTTCATTTCTCACCATGAACACATGCATATAGGCAAATATGCAGATGCCATCTTTATTTCTTTAGCTCAACTGTCTCGGAGTGGAAAGCACAGGATTCTGGGATATCAAAGGCAGCAAAGTATACATCTATGCTGTGTTAACAAATCAGATAAAGGTATCTCAGGAGACGAGATGTGACATAATCATTGGATTTGGACGTGCGGTGCCAATTCCTACCTTCGTATGCTGCCTGTGAAGATTTTCAGCTTTCGGACAAAGCAATATTGTACAAATGTGGGTACTGACTTTTACTGTTTTAGTTACGTTGAATCTAATGTTTTGAAGAGAATGTGTGGCTGTCAGTAACTGCACCGGTGTTTTTTTTTTTTTTTGCTTTCTCAAAGTTTTTCTGCACTGCCTTTCCTTTTTTTTAATGGTCCATTATCTAGCTTTTACTGACAATTAGCTCATGTTGCACTCTTTCTAATGACGTGCTTGATTTTGACTGAACGTCCATTTTGAGTAACCTCTGACCGGGTCGGTCGGCCTATCTCGGGACCAGGCCGGCCGTTGCCGACCGGGCCAAATGCTTAACATTTATTATTATTATTATTATTATTATAACCATAGTGAAATTGTGCAAGCAATAAAAACCTGTTCTATGCGCTGTCAGCCTGTAAGAACAATTTATTTATTAAAAAAGATCTGACTGGCACACATTAAAAAAAAGGTCCATTTGCCAGAATTGCCAGATGGCCAATCCGCCCATGTCCATTGTAAATGCAGATTGATATCTAAAAGTTTTTTCTTCTTCTCACTAATATTTAGATATTTAAATCAAATAAAACACCAACAATAATAAGAACAAAAGACAACATGTATGCCTTTATCTCCTAAAACATTATTTTTCATCTTACATTTCATAATGAACTCAGGCATGATCTCAGTGCTGAGTCTTTTCCCATCACTTCTTCCTGAAATGGAATGTGTGCAAAAGATTGTGGGTGACTGAAGGACGCAAATGATACACTTGATGTATCCATCAAAATGAGATGAATGAAGGACGTGAAAGGATCCTTCAAATTGAGACTGCCTTCAGCTGCGCTTGATGATGAGGCAGCAGCAGGCCCGGCCTGGGATTCAGCCTTCAATTTGAGAAACACTTCACTGTCGTCGCTCCTCCTTTTATGCTTCCGAAGCTCCTCTGTGAGAGATACGAGACCGGTGCAAAGCACAGCTGACGCTCGTTATCACTTGCGTCATCGGCCTTGCGCCATTCCCTTACGGCTCTCGCCCCGCCCTGCTCGTCACATACCCCCATCACCCCTCGCAGGCCGGGGGGTACCCACGAGACTGCGGTCTACTCCCCCCCCGGGGGCCAGTCTTGGCGGTCGCAGCACCTAGGGGTAAGGATAGACGAGATGAGAGAAAAGGAGATGGAAGCACAAGGAGCGACAGAGACGAGAGAGGGAAGAGAGGAAAAAAAAAATTCTTGGTCCGGTTCCCGGACACACTGCCGCTCGGTCCTCAGCCAGCCGAGAGGCTCTTCCTCGCGGTGCCATGCGATGGTACTGGACGCTCGGTGGACGGCTCGATCCTCCTCCACACCCTGGCGGCCGGCGATGGCTCCTCCGGCTGAGGGCAGCCAGCAGCGAGTCCCCCATTCCCTGCTCCTCCCCTTTATGGCGGACGGCAGCAGGCTCCGGCCCACGGCCAACGGCGGCGAGTCCTCCGCTCCCTATACTTTTGGCAATATAGTGTGTGTGTTTGTATATATATATATATATTTATATATGTGTGTGTGTGTGTGTGTGTGTGTGTGTGTGTGTTTAAAAAGAAAAAGCACATTTATTTCACAAAAATTGTTGAAACACAAAAGTACTGTTGCACTTAACATACACACAAATTGTATGAATATGACTAATACTGATTATAAGGTAATGTTATTAAATAAGCAGTCCCAAACTATTTTTTGTTAATACAATAAAGTTGGTAAGTTGGCATGGGCCACCACAGTAATTTAAAAATATATAAAATAACACAAAGTGAAAATAAATTGTTGGGTTACAGAAACAACAGTTATCATGGTAAATACACAATGCTAACATGAACGCTTAATGAAACATGGAAACTGCTCCTGATAAATAGAATGAACATCATAGCTAACAACTAACACACGACGTACAAGTTACGTTATTTATAGGTACTTTACTTTTATTTCATGACTTACTAATTGACAACGTAACGTTCAGGGATGCAAACAGGTAAGGGGGAAAAAAGGTAAGAACATTACGCGGGGCGGGGGCATGCTCGCACTGAATGTTTTTTTAAAGTTATTTGCTTTACATTCTCATTTGTAGGATTTTTTTCATTTATTTTTTGTTACCCTATATGTCAACAACTGTAATATTTCACAAAAAAAACAAACAAACAAAAAAAAAAAAACATGTTGCAACATTTTACCAAAATCAACATTTGGTTAAAATCTCATGTTCAAATCCTTTTGAACCAGATACTGAGGCAGTCACATGGTTTTCAAGCTTCGGAGTCGAATGTAAAATCACTACATTTTTTTTTTTTTCCATTTTATTTTAAATGGAATATTTAAGCATACTTACGGCTAGCAAACACCACTAAATATTAATAACATGAGGCCAGGTTATTCAGAATGTACATGCTGAGTTGTGCCGCCATGACTCAATCTTTCTTCACATTTCTTTCAATATTGCATTGTTCAGTAAAAAGTAGCATAAATTCAAATATACAATTTTAAAACTGTTCAGGCCAGAACAAATAAATATTATAGTTTGAAATTGAAACATGCTGTCATGTTTAAAACACAACAGTTTCGCAGTTTTGTTGGGACACCATAGGCCATTAGTACTGCGAGTTAAGAGCTTTTACAACAGCGGGAAATAATCTCTTCATTACGCAAGAGGTCTTTTGAAGATAACATTCAGTTGCTTCCAGTAGAGAAAGGCTGGAGAAGCTGATGAGCTGCTGGGATATTTCGAATATGAGTCCGACTCTCCTGACTCTGAGTGAAATCTTCCTGATCGTACTGTGGGGAGGCTGCATACAGTGGTCTTATGATGCTCTGTTTACTATTCTTTTATGATAAATGTCATGCATTATTAATGCATCGATTCTAGTTCCATGCTCAGAGTCATAAACAACAGCATGAAATCAATGGTTTGGGAATGGGACTAACTGTGCTTTGAACAAAAACTTATCAAATAGACATGAGTTCATAATGTAATGTGCATTTTCTCTTACATAAGGAATAGAGCACGGCAGTGATGGTGTATATTTGTAGGCCAACCCATAAATTAGCATCACATTGGTTGCCTCAACAAAAACCCAAAGGGATTTTTGCATTGGCTTTTGGATTATTTTTCATCATGAGAATCTTCACAATTGAACACAGCTTTAATTTTGAAGCCTAAATACAACTGGCAGAAGTAAAAAGCTAAATGTAGGCTATGAGCAAACTACATGTCACCACCATTAAGCTTCCGACAACAACGAGTCTTTATTTAAATACATTTTCCCTAAAAGTTTGAGTAAGAACAGCTTGCAAGAGCACGATTATAAAGACAATGAGGCTGAGTAGATGAGTTTACCTGTTCGGCTGATGACTTTTAATGTTCTCGACAGACTCTCATTTAGCCACTTATTAGAAACCTTCTTTTTGAAGACAAGTAATAGCTTTTATAAAAATCACAAGGGGGTTTTACGGAGGTATTTCATGTCACGGAATAAAACATGAAAATATCATAAGCTTATGTTCACCACAGATTCTTATTTCATGCATTTAACCAAAAACCCATTGACTTCAGGACGATGGAACCAGAAGTGCTAAAATGCTTGTTTTGGTCTACAGTCCCTGCAGCGCACTTTAGTTTACTCCAAAATAAAATATTGTTATTCTATCATTATCTTTCCCTCTGCTTGCCATCTGGCATTTGACTGATATCAAATATCGTTAAATACCTCAAACCTGATATTATTCCTTTCATTTTTATTGACCTGACCATTATTTCATTCGAGAGCTCCAGTGGAGGGTAGGATACACTGGCTGGGTGTTGTATAACTAGGTTTGTCACTAGGTACGTGAAACATCTCAAACAAGATTAATCAGCCATCAAATTATGGGAGGGGGAATTAAATAGGACATATTTGTATAAAACGGTCCAATAGCTGGGTGTTAATCCTGTGGCAGGGCTAAATGACTCATACCGGCTAGGAGGAGGAAATGTCTGAATCAATATCTTACTATAAAAGCCAAATGACAGATTATGCAAACGTATTTCTGAGAGCACATTTAATTTCACCTCTAAGGAACTGCTCAAGTTCTTAGAACCATCAAAAAAACCCAGAATCCTTGAAAAAAAAAAAAAAAAAAAAACCTCAATTATTCAGCCCATTCATGCACTTCAGTGTCTCTGAATCTGCAGGACAATAGTGAATAATCAACTGTCCTTAAATTTCTCTGCTCTTTAAATTCTGAGAAACAGAGTTTTTGTCTTGCAATAAAAAAAGTATTTTCAGTCTCTATTCAAGAATTTCCAGCTATAAGGAGAAAAGAAACCTGAAATATTTATGATTTGCACATTATGTATTTGTATAATGAACTTCAATAGCTTAACTTTTCCTCATAAATGTATACATAGCCTACATTAGTTCATTGTTCACTTGAAAATGAAAATTACCCCAAGCTTTACCAAAGTCCTTTTAAAGCCCGGAACACACCAAGCCGACGGTCGGCCGTCGGGCAGTTTTTGTTCGTTGGCCGACTAAGTTTTCCCAGGGTTGTTCCGCACCGTCGGCTGAAGTTGGTCCTCGTCGGCTTTTTTTCGGCCGATTCGACATGTTGAATCGGCGTCGGAGCTCGGTCAGTCGGGCCATCTGATCATTCTGATTGGCTGTTCAGCTGCTGCCACCTCCTGGTACGGAAAGGCATTTCATCTTAAGCAGGCGCAGAACGGACGTGCTACTTGGCCGTCGGTTTGGTGTGTCAGGGCAACTTTGGACCCAGACGTTGCCGACGTGAGCCAACCCCGCAGTCTGCTTTCGTCGCCACTAGTTCGTCGGCGTCGGCTTGGTGTGTTCCGGGCTTAAGACAAGTCATTTCACTCGGTGGCCATCTTTGAAACGCCTCTCGGGCATTCAAGTGCAGCTCCTATCTCTTTGAATGGGGAAACATCAAATTCTCTAAAGCTGTTTGCCAAGCTTTCGATTAAATTTCATATTTGAAATCACCAATGAAATCTGACAACAACTGTCTCATAAATTTTGTTTCTGAACGCTTGAATCATGACAAAAGCATTTTTTCAGGCTAGATCAAGCTAATGCGCATGTGCAGTCCTAACTGCGCGTCTCTATAGTAAGAGCGCGTCTGACTGTTTCTATAGGAACCGGAGCTTCTAACTGCTGCTGCAGTGACGCGATGACTTTACCAATCGGCGATTGGCTCTTATTTAGAAGGCGGGACTTATTCCGTTGCACATTCTCCCATTCAAAACAATACGAGTGACACGTCTTGTGTTATTCTATAGTCTTCGGCTTGACATTTATTAATATAACTCCGATTGTGTTCATCAGAAAGAACAAAGTCATATACACCTAGGATGGCTTGAGGGTGAGTAAAGCTTGGGCTAATTTTCATTTTAAAGTGAACTAATCCTTTATTAATGATATTTACAACTTTCTAAATGTTTTCATATAATCTTCACTTTTAGATTAAAACGTAACTTTTTAATAAAAAAAAAAAAAGAAAAGAGTATGACTCACTTGTGTGTCATTTCAGTAGCACATATTTGACAAACATATGCAATATAACTGTTGTCAAGACAAACTTGGATGTTAGAGGGGAGAAAACAGCATTAATCTAAAACACAATAACGCTGCTCATGCACAATAGCAACTACGTTGGCCACAATGTTTTATTTGTATCTGCAGTATAGCTGCCATTTCTGTACCAACAATAAGCAGTCAATGTCAGATTCACAGCATACATTGGTATTGACATTTAGATTGTATTGCGTCATAGCATGACAGATTAGGAATGACTCAGAGGCAGTGAAAGATTTATTGATAGAGGTGCAAATTAATGTTTTTTTTTTAAAACGGAACAAACAACTCATTAAAAACGTATTTAGAAAAGTTGCGACAAAGCGTTTAATTTACTAGCCTCAAAATAAATTAGGTGCAATGTGTTAGCAGCACAAAGTGCATAATGAATTGCTTTATCTTGCTACCTAACAAGCATCTCAGCATATATTTAATCACACTTAAAACAATTTAAAAAGTGTGGTACAAAAACTTTGCATAAAAACTTCCCCAGGAGCACAGAAGAAAATGATCTTTCAGAATAAATGTCCTCAGTAATGATTACATCCAACAACATTAATCATAATACATTGCTTTTTAAGTAGCCTATTACATAAGCGCAGCTCTTCAGGTTTAGTGCGCATTAACAATAACATGAGGAGTCTAATTTCAGGTGAACAGTTCACATACAGCATTAACATATTCAGATTGAGTAGTGATATGAGTGCACAACATCACTCCAGAGGTCTGGTAAGTGCATTGGGATTATTACTTCATGAATTATTTTAAGTCGAAGTGGCGTAACAGAGTTAAGTAATATTATATGTCTTGCTTGCCAATTAGACCCTGGCTCTGTCATGAGGCAGTGACTCCCGTTAAGTTGCAGTCATATTTGTTCAGCGAATTTTCACGGCGAAATCCAGCCATTTCTATCCACCTAATTTTTAACCTAAGAGTGAGTTCGGGCTTCCAGTTGTTTTTAGCTGTACAAAACAGCTTGTTATCCTGCTTGATATAGCAAACTGGTTTTCTTATTATATTATTTTAATGTACTCGCAAATCATAAAATTATTGTTCCGCAAACAGTTTTACCGTTTACTGCACGTTGTTATTTAGTTATTTACCTATCCACGTTATTCCTACGCCCCAAACATCCATTAAGCTGTAAACAATCAGTGAAAGGCTCGCTCTATGAACGCAATAATATGTTTAAAAAAAAAAAAAAAAAACTGGTACAAGAATGAGATGACATTATTCTACTCACTCTTCAACCATCGAAGATTAAAAGGACATTTAAAAGTATAAAAGCATCAACAAGGTACTTTTTTAACAGACCATGAATAAACCCAAAAGTGCGATTCTTTCCGCAGCAACAATGGACAGGTTAAATACAACTGTAGTAATATATATATATATATATATATATATATATATATATATCTGTATTATGTAACATACGTTGTCTTAATCAAAAATGTTCATGAGGATTCGAGGCCTTATGATTTGAAATGATTTGTTTCAGTCTTTTTGAATGGAAGTTCCCCAAACCGGAAGTGCCACCCATAATTTAAAACGCAGTAGGCTCATCTAGGGCACGTTCAAGCTCAAACCGGTGTGCGAACGACATGTTTCCTGGAAACGGTGTGCAACGGGTTTGAGATAAGTTTTCTCTTGTTTGGTGGGTGTGTCAAAAATGTCAGCCCAATCAGCAGCAACATGTATATAAACCACGCGGTATTAAAGAGACAGCTCGCACAATGGCTCAAAGTAAAGTCGTTTACAGATGTGTCCGCTGCAGCTATACGCAACAATTGAAGATATTAGAAGACATGTTTGTCGTAAGAGTTTTATAGTAAAAATATAGCATATCAATTCTTCAAAAAGAACACAAAGAATGGCCTTCTCAGCTGCCATAGTTGCAACTCTTGCATCATTAGAACAGCGTGTTCAATGCACCACCGTTTCCGTTTAAAAAACGTTTTGCAACGTTTTGTCAGGGTTGAACGCAGCCCAGGAATAAGGTGGATAGTGGCTAATGAATTGGAAGTCGACTCACACACTCACAGAAAAAAAAATTCCACGCAGCAAAATACAATGGGAAGAGTTCGCTCGTGTTTTAGTCAGGCGAATTTACTGCCCAACAGAAAGTGACTTAAGTGAGAGCTGTGCTTTATACATCGCTACACTGGACCTTTTTTGGGTCTGGCCTGCAACATTTTGCTAATATAACCACTCGGTTACTTGTAACTATACAGTTGTTAAGGTGTTTTGAGTGGCTTTTAGTGTCTTGAAGTCTACGTCATTGCTAGGCGATTTCTTTCTGACCCAAGTCATAAGCCCAACTGGTTAGAAAAGTCAACAAGCCATGCAATTTGAGGTATCATTCATTTGCATAGCACAAAAAAAACTATGCACTAATGAGAGAAAATCACTCACAAGGAAACCATTATGTTTGGACTCATATTTCCTAACATAAGAATATGACATGCTTCATATTATCAAGACATACTTCTCAGACAACTTCCTCTGATAATTAGTTTATATTTTTATTCACTTTGTTAGATATTGTTATAAGATACTGCCCCTTTTTATGACTCAATTCATCTTCACTTTAAAATATTAATATTTCTTTAAAAAAATTTACATATTGCTACTTTTTAGCATCAGCACCTTGATCCTTTTTGCTATTAGTGTTCGATTTCCAGCCGATGCTTGAAAGCACTGTACTCAGACACGAGCACGATATGCACATGTCTGATTGTGCTTGCATAGTTCCTTCCTCTCAGAAAACAAACACGTGAATCCAGAGCAAGAGCACAATGAAACTTTTAGTGCTTTTAGTGTCATTTGGGATATTGTGTATGAGTGAGACCAGTAAATGTTTGCGCTGTCTGTGGATTTATTGAGGTGTGTGCATGTATATTCATGAGTAAAAAAACAAAAAAACAGTCACTCTGTTCCTACGACTGTCACCCTCCTGAGATCATTACAAAAAGGCACTTGCATAAATACACATGACCGTTTCACTAAAAGCATAAAGCAGATTTAAGCAGATCCTACTGTATCATTACTGCTAATAGGGTAATTATTCCAGCAACTAGCATGTGACGCTATATATTTGCAGGTATAAAAGGAGATTTAAGAACAGGCTTTGAAATATGCAAGTCAAAGGGTTAGTTCACCCAAAAATGAAAATTCTGTCGTTAATTACTCACACTCATGTCGTTCTACACCCGTAAGACCTTCGTTCATCTTCAGAACACAAATTAAGATATTTTTGATAAAAAATGCAGTCCTCAGTGAGGACTGCATTAACAGCAAGATAATTAACACTTTCAATGCCCAGAAAGCTACTAAAGACGTATTTAAAACAGTTCATGTGATTACAGTGTTTCAACCTTAATATTATGAAGCAACGAGAATACTTTTTGTGTGCCAAAAAAAACCAAAATAACTTTATTCAACAATATCTAGTGATGGGCGATTTCAAAACACTGCTTCATGAAGTTTTGTTTCGAATCAGAAGTTCGGAGCGTGTATCAAACTGCCAAAGTCACGTGATTTCAGTAAACGAGGATTCGTTACGTCATAAGTGGTTCGAAACGTTTTGAAATTTCAATGGTTCATGTGACTTTGGCAGTTTGATACACGCTCCGAACCACTGATTCGAAACAAAAGATTCGTTAAGCTTTGAAGCTTCATGAAGCAGTGTTTTGAAATCACCCATCACTAGATATTGTTGAATAAAGTTATTTTGGTTTTTTTTGGCACACAAAATGTATTCTCTTCACTTCATAACATTAAGGTTGAACCACTGTAGTCACATGAACTGTTTTAAATACGTCTTTAGTAGCTTTCTGGGCATCTGAAAGTGTTAATTATCTTGTTGTCAATGGAGGCCTCACTGAGACATCGGATTTTATCAAAAATATCTTAATTTGTGTTCTGAAGATGAACGAAGGTCTTACGGGTGTGGAACGATTTGAGGGTGAGTAATTAATGACAGAATTTTCATTTTTGGGTGAACTAACCCTTTCAATATTGTTCATACCAAATAATAGACCGAAGACATTTATGATACAGAAAGACAGACAAACGCAAACTCTGTTTCAAAACCTAGTGAGCTTAGCCAAGTAAACCTTACTCCCTGCACCCTACATAGGTAGCTATCTTCTAAGGCAGCATCCTTATTGTATTAGAAACAATTTGGATGCTCTACATTGGCAGAAACTGTCATACAAATGGGAGACTCAACTCGCAAGTGATTTCAATACAGGTGAAGTGAGAGGAACATACTGTATACAGGTGTTTCTTCAACTTCAGCACTTTGAAGTCACAGGGGTTGATTTTCAGCTAAAAGCTGTCATCCTCTTTTTTGTTATATGGTAATAAACTGACTTGGTTAGTTAGTGTATTTACCAAGGAGACAACAGTGTCAGTGAATAGCTTGAGATAAAATGTGAAGAAAATTGGGAAGAAAATGTAAATATGACTGAGAGCAAAATATTTTTGTTGTGCCATTTCCAATCAAGCTTTAATTGAGCAGCACAACTGTTTTCAACATTGATAATAAAAAAAGTTTCAAATCATCTTATCAGAATGATTTCTGAAGGATCATGTGACATTGAAGACTGGAGTAATGATGCTGAAAATTCAGCTTTAATCACAGGAATAAATTACATTTTAAAATATATTCAAATAGAAACATTTATTTTAAATTGTAATATTTCACAATATTACAGTTTTTACTGTATTTTTGATCAAATTAAAGGATTAGTTCACTTCAGAATTCAAATTTCCTGAAAATTTACTCACCCCATGTCATCCAAGATGTTTGTCTTTCTTGACATTCAGTCAAGAAAGTGGGGTTCAGTGGGGTTCAGTGGGGTTCACCGGGTTGAAGATCCAATTTGCAGTTTAAATGCAGCTTCAAAGGGCTCTACATGATCCCAGACGAGGAATAAGGGTCTTATCTAGCGAAACAATCGGTTAACCACAAATGCTCATCTTGCAATGCTCTGCGATGCGCCACGCATTACGTAATCACGTTGGAAAGGTCACATATGACGTAGATATGGACCTTCAATCCGGAGAACGTTTTCCTTAAAAACCTTAATTTCTTTTCGACTGAAGAAAGAAAGACAAAAACATCTTGTATGACATGTGGGTGTAAATTATCAGGAAATTTGAATTCTGAAGTGAACTAATCCTTTAATGCAGCCTTGGTGAGCATGAGAGACTTCTTTTAAAAACATTAAATAATGTTAAAGACCGGTACAAATGGTAGTGTACATAGTCGTTTTTTTAATGTATATATATATTTTTACTACTTTTTTAAATAATTTTCATTATTAAATAAAATATATGCATATAATTGAACACTTTTCTCATTCCACTCATCATCTTGGATTTATTTGTTCACCGAGTTTGTCGGTGCATTATGGGATTATTTGTTGGTGCATTATGGGATTGTATTGCAAAAGGGTACCCGCTGCCTTGACAAAAAACAAGGTGCACACAATGCTTTCTAGGTTTTGGAAAAGAGCAGTAGTACAGCAATAGTGTGTAATTTTTAAATGTTGTCAGATGCATAAAACATACAGTTCTGTGCAAAAGTCTTAGGCCACCACCAGCTTTGTTGTTTTAGCAATGCTTTAATGACCATCCATATTTATTTTTCAGTCTCTTTATTAGAATACAAACAGAAAATACAGGAAATATGTACACAAAATGTAAAAAAAATTGTTTCAAGCAAAAATCACTATTTAGTGTGACCTCCTGGACTTCTTCCATTTTCTCAAAAAAGAAAATCTGAGAAACTTTAGAGTTTTAAAAGAAACAAACAAAGAGAAACAAAATCTCATCAGATTTTTAAAGTTTTCTTGGCCTTCCAGTCCTTTTCCATCCCATTTATTTTTAAGAGAGCCGGTTCCTGCTACTGCTCAAGTGTAAGGGGAGGTCACTAAATACTTGCCACTTTAGCCTATAAAAGCTGTTTTTTCTGTTTTCTTTCTGTTTTTTAATACTGCATACAAATTTACTGTATTTTCTGTTTATATTCTAATAAAGAGACTGAGAAATAATTATATATGGTCATTATATCATTGCTAAAACAACATCTAATGGTGGCCTAAGACTTATGCACAGTACTGTATATACAAACACTATTTCCCACAGTGAAGGAGAAACCCATCAGAAGCAGGATTCGGGTACAGGTCTCTGTCTGCCAAGTGAAGTGCTGCTATATCTGATTCTCTGTAGTGTTGCATAGGAGGATTTATCAACTGTATGTCCTTTATGGGGCACCAATGGACCATTTCTTTGGAGAGATGACGTCCTTTTCAAAGTCATATCAAGCCTGCTCTGAATACTGGATGAGCTGTGGGCACGTTTTATATCAGTTGTGCTTGAACAAACCTGGTTTTCTCTGCTACTAACCATTTTATCGCCACTCTTGTGAGCAGTACCGGTTTTCCTCGCCTCAACGCCCTTCCCATTCAGAGTGCCGTTGGATAGAGAGAGTTTGGTCAAGCTCTTACTGGAAAGCGTTTTCCCGTGACCCACCTCCTTGCTGATGACTGGAAGGACGCCATCTTTACTCCTGCTTTCCCCAGTGGCCATCTGCGTCTGGCTGGGATGAATCCTGCTAGCTGCAGACGCCTGGTTTCGAAGCCGTTTTAACGTAGAGTCTCTGGAATGAGATGCACTGTTGCCAGTGCCATTGGGGAATGCAGTAGGGGAAGCGTGAAGCGACTTGCTGGCTTGAGTCCTTTCGTGCTCCTGCTTGGTTGACGTTGAGCCACTTTTGGCCCATGAGCTATCGCAACTGATACCGTTAAGGTCCGATGCTGGTCTGCTCTGGCCTTCGGGTAGTCTGGGCGAATCCGGACCTTGATAGCTACTTCGCTCCACACTACTGCTACAGCTTGGGGAACTCAGGGAATCGTCCTCACGAAGCTGGGCTTTGACCTGTGAAGGACTTGCCACGATGCTGACAATGGGCTCCTTGGTACATCGAGGCCGTCGGCCGGACTCAAGGTACTCCACCAGCTCATCGTTTCCGGATTGTGGAGCTACGCTGGAGGGCTTTCTGCGTTCCTTGGAAGCAAACGACCATCGCAGTGGAAGAACTTTGTTTGGGCCCATCTTGGATTTTGAGTGGTAGCGCATACTCATGCTGTGACCCCGGACGCTCCGTACAAATGGCGTCGGCTCGACTACACCTAAAGGCAAAAAATGGAGGGCTAGCAAGTCATATGAGGGACACGCGGTTTTAAAGGGATAGTTCACCCAAAAATGAAAATTATGTTATCATTTACTCACCCTCAAGTTGTTCCAAACCTGTATGAATTTCTTTGTACTGCTGAACACAAAGGAAGATATTTGGAAGAATGTCAAACAGATCTTGCCCCGCATTTACTACCATAGTAGGAAAAATAAATACTAATGGGGGCGAGATCTGTTTGGTTACTGACATTCTTCCAAATATCTTCCTTTGTGTTCAGCAGAACAAAGAAATTCATACAGGTCTGGAACAACTTGAGGGTGAGTAAATGATGACAGAATTTTAATTTTTGGGTGAACTATCACTTTAAAATGAACTGTTTGTGTAGAAATGTGATATGCAGAATCTGTTTTTTTTGTGTTTATTTTAAGGTGTTTAAGTCTCAGCTTTCAAATTAATTTTACTGCGCATTTCAAATTTTTTTGTGAAATTTGCTAATGTTGTTTTGATGTATCATAAAATCATAAATAATGTTAAGCATATGCATTTTTCGCTAATACTTTACAAATCGGTCCTATGAGTTAACATTAGTTAAAGGGTTAGTTCACCCAAAAATGAAAATCCTGTCATTTATTACTCACCCTCATGTCGTTCCACACCCGTAAGACTTTCGTTCATCTTCGGAACACAAATTAAGATATTTTTGATGAGATCTGAGAGCATTCTGTCCCTCCATAGACAGCTACGCAACTACCTGCATTCAAGCCGTAGAAAGGTAGTAAAGACATCATTAAAGTACTCCATGTGACTCCAGAGGTGTAACCTCAATTTTATGAAGTGACGCGAGTGCTTTGTTTGCACAAAAAACATAATTTTATTTACAAAATAATATTATCCAAAGTGCGTTGACGGAACAACTTCCGGTCTTGCCTCCACACAACACGCTCCCCCTACTGGATTGCAGGTCAATATTTTCTTAAATAAAGTGGTAAATTGTTTTTTTGTGCAAATAAAGCACTCATGTTGCTTCATAAAATTGAGGTTAAACCACTGGAGTCACATGGAGTACTTTAATGATGTCTTTACTACCTTTCTGGACCTTGGAGTGGTAGTTGCATTGGATCTCTATGGAGGGACAGAAACCTCTCAGATTTAATCAAAAAGATCTTAATTTGTGTTCTGAAGATGAACGAAGGTCTTACGGGTGTGGATTGACATGAGGGTGAGTAATTAATGACAGAATTTTCATTTTTGGGTGAACAAACCCTTTAATGCATTAACTAACATTAAATATCAATGAGAAATACATTTGTTACAGTATATATTAATCTTCATTAATGTTATTTAATAAAAATACAATTGTTAATTGTTAGTTTGTATTAATCTATTAAATCCTATATTAACATACAACTTTTGATTTTAATAATGCTTTAGTAAATGTTGAAATTAACATTAACTGAGATTAATAAAGTATTTTTCATTCCTAGTTCATGTTAACTAATGTAGTTGACTAACAAGTGGATCCTTATTGTGAGATGTTAATTTTCCTTAACCTGTTAGTGATTATTTAAAGTATATTTGAATAAATCTCCCAATTCTATCTAAAAATGTATGAAAACGGTAAAAAAAAAAAAAAAGCTATGATAGCCACCATTTAATTGAAATGAAACAATCTGTATTGTATGAAGCGCTATATAAATAAATGCGACTTACTGTACATAATTATCACTTGAAAGGCAGAGACCTTCTCTTTCATTCAGTGCCTTTAATGACTCAAGTCAAAACGACTCAAAACAATCGAGCAGGTTACATATGACTTCCATAAATTATAAAAGAAATACTAATTATTGTTTTAAGAGAAGTAGTAGACATAAAGCAAGAGTTTACTGACCAGTGTCTTCATTTAGAGGCTCATGGATGACAGGAACGTGTGGTGTTTGGGGCTCAGGAGCTGAAGATGAATTGGACAGCTTGCTAGTTGAATTGGAAATTCGGTTGTCTGCATTTAATCGGAGGAGCCAGTGATCTGATATAGAGGAGCTGGAAGAACCTGTGGGTCAAAAGTAGCCTAGTTAACATTGCCCATTTCATGCAAGTCAAAATACTGTCTGTTTTCTGATGACTGAAATGCACATGTAGCTGAACCCTAGAATTGTGGATCTGAGCAGTTTTTCATGATTTATGGTCAAGCATTTTGGTTTAAGGTTCATGAAAATACCAGGAACCCTGTTCTCATTTTGCTCTAGCCTTTGTATGTGGGAGGCTCGTCTCCATTAAACACCCATGAAGATGAGATGGAATGGGTCCAAACAAGCATTATGGCATGCATACAAATGATTGCGAGATGCTGGAGGACAGCTGGTGCAATCAACTTTCAAAAATGAATTACAGAACATGGGAAACATGCAAAATATGAAAGAATGTCTCAGACGGGTTGCAGAATCGATGCATTGAGACACGACCTTTCAGTGAGATGCCTTTTTATTCAGACCTTTATATTAATGTGACTGCCACATGTTTCTATGTGGGAAGGATGGTATTTTTTAATGTTTTTGAAAGAAGTCTCTCATGCTCACCAAGGCTGCATTTATTTAAAAATAAAAAACAGTAATATTGTGCAATTTTCAGCATCATTACTCCAGTCTCCAGTGTCACATGATCCTTCAGAAATCATTCTAATATGCTCATTTGATGCTAAAAGGTGCATTCACGCCATATTGTAATTACTGTAACTACGAGATTCTGGCTCGTAAAAAGCGTTTACGTCCTTGTAGAGTTCGTAATTACAGTTTGTAAGATGGGAGTTTTCTGAAAGCTCCCACGTGTACCACCTGACCGCTGTAGATTCATTTAGGCGTTGAAAGTGGTGCCATAGAAACACATACTTCCCAGTCAGAGGATGTGAACAGCTCCGAATACAATGTCACGTTACCATCTCAAGATTACGGTAATTACGCGGTGCCGTGAATGCAGCACAAGAAACATTTATTATTGGAATACAAAGGAAGATATTTTGAAATGTCTCAATCCATACAATGAATGTCATTAGGGTCCAATTTTGTTTAGACCCCAACATTCTTCAAAATATCTTCATTTGTGTTCTGCAGAAGAAACAAAGTCATACAGGTTTGAAACAACATGAAAGAGTTTTCATATTCTTGGGTGAACTATCCCTTTAAGTCAGATATGGAAAGTAGGAACAACATGTTCTCTGTATCAGACATGCAGAGAAAAAGAGCTCTCATATATATATATATATATATATATATATATATATATGTGTGTGCAGGTTAAGCTGCAAAGTTTCATATTATAAGGAATGACAAAGCACAAAGAAATGAGAACTATTTATAAAAGCACATCACCAGCTTCAAATAGATGTATTTGAGAGTTGTTGTTTTTTTTAAAGTTTATGCATATATGCTCTGGGCCACGATAGTGTGGAGGTTAATTTCGTAACTTTAATCTGATCACATCAGCCAACACTGAAGGTGATCGCTTTAATTCCACAAACGTGAACCCGACAGTTCAGTTATTTTATTTTGAACTGTTGCTTGAAGCTGTTCACAACAGTTCAAAGAGTTCAACTCAGTTCATGTCAGACTGCACAGAACTTGTTTCTACTGTGTGTCAATGGGAGCTACTGATAACAGATACATTTTAATCACTACCACAATGGAGTAACCTAAGGCCTCTGCATGACATTTCATGGCTAATTACAGCACCTTTGATAATATAAAAAAAATATTCTAATGCATATATCATTGAAGAGCAGCTCACTGAAACATTGGGTCTCATGCACTAATATTTGCATGGATTATTTTGTATTTGTACGGACGGAAGAACTTCTCACGAAAAATCTCCGGCTAATTCACAACACGTGCGTACGCATATGAATTTGTTCTTAATCTCGTTCTAATGTTAGTGAATTTGGATTATTCTAAATGAGCAGCCACATGCTCAAGGTTAGTCATTTGCATAAAACATGGTCAAAACATCTCCATATAAAGGCTTCTGCACAACATTTCCTTTACAGCCTTTTGTTGCTCTCTGCAGGATGAAATTAAATTGTATTACTTATTAATTTATTATATAATTTTATATATAAATAATATAATATAATATAGGGTAATTATAGTCGTGATAAGATGAGATATAACTTTTTAGCATGATTATAAGGTGTTATAATCCTTAGTTCTTATTTTTTTGTGTAAATTTAGAATACATTTTAGTATGAACGTTTTTGGTGAATTATCAATTGTTTGTATACAATTAAAGTTACAAAAAAAACGGAACTGGCGTCACGTCAGTTAATTTTTTTTTCATAAGTTGAATAGGGAAGGTGTAGGATGTAGCGTAAGCGTTTTGAGCTGCGAGAGGCATTACACTTTCTTTGTAAGTTGAATACGGAAGGCAGTCTGGCAGAAGCTAGATATTTTACGTTATAATTTGTTAAATATGGATTTGTTTTCTTTACACAAATGCATCGCTTCGCTTCAGAAGGCCTTTATTAACCCCTGGAGCCGTGTGGAGTACACGTTTATGATGGATGAATGTGGATGGAGGAACTTTCTTTAGCTCATACTCGTTGATCCCACTCAGTGCAATTATAAAGCTCGGATGCGTCAGGATATTAATTAATATTATATATTATATTGTGTTCATCAGAAAGAAGAAAGTCATATACACCTAGGATGGCTTGAGGGTGAGTAAAGCTTGGGGTAATTTTCATTTTAAAGTGAACTAATCCTTTATTAATGATATTTACAACTTTCTAAATGTTTTCATATAATCTTCACTTTTAGATTAAAACGTAACTTTTTAATAAAAAAAAAAAAAAAAAAGAAAGAGTATGACTCACTTGTGTGTCATTTCAGTAGCACATATTTGACAAACATAGGCAATATAACTGTTGTCAAGACAAACTTGGATGTTAGAGGGGAGAAAACAGCATTAATCTAAAACACAATAACGCTTTACTCAACCCCATGTCATCCAAGATGTTTGTCTTTCTTCAGTCGAAAAGAAATTAAGGTTTTTGAGGAAAACATTCCAGGATTTTTCTCCATATAGTGGACTTCAAAAGCTACCAACAGTTTGAAGGTCCAAATTGCAGTTTCAGTGCAGCTTCAAAGGGCTCTACACAATCCCAGACAAGGAATAAGGGTCTTATCTAGTGAAGTGATCGGTCATGTTCTAAAAAAAAACAAAAATTTATATACCTATTAACCACAAATGCTCATTTTGCACTAGCTCTGTGATGCGCCACACATGACGTAATCACGTTAGAAAGGTCACGCATGACGTAGGCTGAAGTACCGCGGTAGGACAAAAAACTCATTTTCTTCTCCAACTTCAAAATCATCTGACATCGTTGTTTTACCTTTTTTTTTTTGTAAAGGGCATTTGACTTAGTTTTTGCACTTTCACTTTGTAAACACTTACGCAGTACTTCTGCCTACGTCACGTGTGACCATTCCAACGTGATTACGTCATGTATGGCACATCGCAGAGCAGTGCAAGACGAGCATTTGTGGTTAAAAAGTATATACATTTTTATTTTTTCTAGAAAATGACAGATTGTTTCGCTAGATAAGACACTTATTCCTCGTCTGGGATTCCTCGTCTCGTCTGTAGAGCCCTTTGAAGCTGGACTGAAACTGCAATTTGGACCTTCAACTTGTTGGTAGCCATTGAAGTCCACTATATGGAGAAAAATCCTGGAATGTTTTCCTCAAAAACCTTAATTTCTTTTCCACTGAAGAAAGAAAGACATAAACATCTTGGATGACATGGGGGTGAGTAAATTATCAAGAAATTTGAATTCTGAAGTGAACTAATCCTTTAAAAGGTACACTATGTAACTTTTTTTTGAATTGACAGAATTTATGTAATGAGTGAGTACAGCATGAATCCATCTTCCAAATGTGAGTACAGAATGAATCCATCTTTTTGTCTTTTCCTGCGCCCATATAATAAGTGTTTATATTCTGACTATTGTAGACCAGGCGGGACGACAACCACTGCGAAGTAGCCCAGTACCTGCGTGACTCGTCATATTCATAAACAGAAAGAAGTGGCTCCGGCTACAGTGTTCTTCCGCAAGACGCATGCAGTTTTGTTTATTAACTGCTAGAGCACCAAAAGTTAAATGGTGTACCTTTAACCCTCTGGTGCTCTTCGTGTGGCAGTCAAAAATTACCTATTTTTTATTTCAATTAAATGCATGTACTATATTTTAGTTCGATAATGTTTTTATTTAATATTTTGTAGTTTTAGGGGATTTTATGGTATATATTATAATCCATTTATTCACTTTTTGAGCATAGACCTTAAAATGAAATTCCCAACTTACACTGTCATAAATCTTGAATGCTTTGGAGCACAAACTTAAGTTTGGTCTCTTATTGAAGACAGCAGATTTTTTAGAAATGTTTATTTGTTATGAAAAATGCACAAAAATACTATTTTTAATTGTTATATGAAATATATATTTTCCAACACCTTTCCAACCTTTTACTCTAAAACAAAGCAAGTTGTGTTCCAAATTTGAACTTGATATCACAAAAAAATAGCTTGGAGCACAGTACCAAGAGTTTTCACTAGATGTTCGTTTCCCATTCGTTTCCAATGCTGCCATTTTTGACCACGTGACTTTTTTTTCAGGACCATTTAACCTTTTCTAGTCATGTGCATGATTTTTTTGTGTGTGTGTGTGTGTGTGTGTTCACATAAAGTGCCAAAACCTTTACCAAGTTTCAGACATCATAAACATAGCTACAAAGAAAGCATGCAAAATACATTCAAATCGGAATTAAATCTAATGATATACAAGAATGACATTTATCCACAGAATCCACCAGCACTACAGGCAGATTTTGAGAAGCTCAGGCAGATGTCATTGCATTCATCTCACATCAGTTTGCTGCCCCCCTGTCTTTTTCACCTCTCATTTGCATAAAGTTGAACATTAATCGACTTTTTGATGTGCGAGCCTGCCATTCACCTCCCATAGAGAATGAATTGAAAACACACAGCTTGCTTCAGTGGACACGTGCGGTCGTCATAATTTTTTAGGTTTATAGAACTTTAATGCTTTTATGTATCATATCATTGTGTAGATTTGATTTGTTGAAGTATCATATAGCATAATTTCAGAGAAATGGAGAGGAATTGAGTAGGAAGGAAAACAGCAGCACAGACATTTGAGCAGAAAAATAAAGTTACCAAATTTTGTCAGTGTATGTGTGAAAGTGTGTGAGACCAGCCCCCTGTGACAGGCAACGCAAAGCCATGTCTGTGCCCTGTGAGGCTAATCAGCAGCTCGTCCTTCCTCCAAGTGTTTTGTTCCTGATCCGTCACCAAGGTTATTGTTGTGGCTGCACAGTGATCAAGCAGACTTGGGACCTGTGTTGAATATTTATCATTTCATTTGTCATATGTTTATATTTGGATTCTGAAGATGTGCTTCTTAAGATGTAGAGAGATCATCATGTTGAAGAGAGCTGTATAGAAAAGCTCTTGGAGCCACCAAGAGGTTGGTTGTGCCTTTGTCCTCATCACTATAATGCTAAACATTGCTGGATATACACTACTGTTGAAAATTTTGGGGAAAGATTTTTTAATGCTTTTGAAGGAAGTCTCTTATACTCACCAAGGCTGCATTTATTTGATCAAAAATATAGTAAATATTACTGCTAAACATTTCTAAAAAAAAAAAAAAAAAAAAATTATATATATATAAAATACATAAAATATTTGAACTTCACAGCCTAGAATGCACTACTTTTTTGCATGAAATAAATAGTAAATAAAGTTTAGTCTACTCTATAATAAATATGTAATAATATAATAAATATATTATATTAAATATATTATATTTGTTATATATATTAAATATAAATAATAATAATAATAAATAATAATATAATAAAGTCTACTCTAGTAGCGATTTCTGTGTTCTGTGGAGTGGTATAAATTTTTGGTTAAAATAAAATAAAATTAGTTAGTCTTGCATTTTAAATGGTGACTATGGAAGCTTGTTTCTGCCTCTGAATAAAAAATAAAAAAGGTAATTGCTTTTTATCTCACAATTCTGACTTTTTTTCTCGCAATTGCGAGTTATAAAGTCAGAATTGTGTGATATAGTCGCAATTGCGTGTTATAAAGTAAGAATTGCGAGTTATAAACTCACAATTGTGAGTTATAAAGTCAGAATTGCGAGATATAAACAATTGTGAGTTATACAGTCAGAATTGCGAGTTATAAACTCACAATTGCGAGTTATAAACAATTGCGAGTTATACAGTCAGAATTGCGAGTTATAAACTCACAATTGCGAGTTATAAACAATTGCAAGTCATAAAGTCAGAATTGCGAGATACAAACTCACAGTTGCGAGTTATAAACAATTGCGAGTTATAAAGTCAGAATTGCGAGTTACAAAGTCAGAATTGCGAGATATAAACTCACAGTTGCGAGTTATAAACAATTGCGAGTTATAGTCAGAATTGCGAGTTATAAACACAATTGCGAGTTATAAACTCACAATTGCGAGTTACAAAGTCAGAATTGCAAGTTATAAAGTCAGAATTGCGAGTCAAAGTCAGAATTGCGAGATATAAACTCAATTGCGAGTTATAGTCAGAATTGCGAGATATAAAGTCAGAATTGCAAGTTATAAAGTCAGAATTGCAAGACAAACTTGCAATTCTGAGAAAAAAAGTCGTCTTTTTTTCCTCAGAATTTGACTTTATAACTTGCAATTGCGAGTTTATATCTCACAATTCTGAGAAAAGAAGTCAGAATTGCGACTTTATGTCTTGCAATTGCGAGAAAAAAGTCAGAATTGCGAGAAAGTCAGAATTGCGAGTTTATATATAATATTATATATTATATCTGCGATATATATCTCGCAATTCTGACTATTTCTCGCAATTGTAAGTTTATTTCTCACAATTGAGTTTATAACGCGCAATTGTGAGTTTATATCTCGCAATTCTGACATTATAACTCGCAATTCTGGCTTTATTTCTCGCAATTGTGAGTTTATATCTCGCAATTCTGAGAAAAAAAGTCAGAATTGTAAGATAAAAAGTCACAATCACCTTTTTTATTTTTTATTTAGTGGCGGAAACAAGCTTCCATAGGTGACCTTTCTAACAATGTAATTTAATAGCATATTTTCAAACTCAATCATAACTTAAATTTCATAAAGAGAGAGCACATCGGACAGGCTGAAATGATCTGCTAAACAAAACTACACTACTACTTTTAAAGACTGTTCTTGTATTCTCTTGATAATGCACTCTTTAGGATGTTTTCTGTTTGTTTGCCCTTGGTAGTGAGGATGCACAGTAAGGCAGTTATGAGTTTTCACCTTGTAGTGAGCAGTTAGCCGACCAGGATGGAATGGCATCACGTCTCTGATAGAACAGGATATAAGCACCCCGAGTGCACACTTCCCCCTCAGGCACCGGCTCAACAGTACTGTCATCGTAGGCGTACCACTGACCGTCCACTGAGTTCCTGCAGTATGCTGCTCAAAACAGAGATTCATTATATTCAGAATGCTGTTTACTTCATGCTCGAATATATAGTTGCACCAGGAGCTATTTGCACCATGAATAAAATATCTAAACAAGGTAAATTTTACAAAAAATATGTGCATAAGCATAAATCTAACAAAAATTAATGAGGCACATGCAAACTGTTCAAAAGTTTGGGGTCTCTTATGTTCACCAAACATTGATCAAAAATACAGTAAAAACAGTAATACTGTGAAACATTATTACATTTTTTGTACAAATGATTACATTTTTTGTACAAACATTTTTTGTAACAAAGTAAATGTCTTTACAGTCACTTTTGATGTGTTTTTGCTATATAAAAGTATTTTCAAAGAAAATCATACTAACCCCAAACATTTGAACAGAGGTGTTCTCTCAGTCTTGTATTTTCCCCCATCTGGATTCATTATTAAGAAAGTGGGTATGCAGTGTAATTATTCAGTACATAATTCTAACATAAAATAGTATTTTGGCTTGTCTTTTGAAGTATCAAAATTATTTCAGCTTCATCAGAGTTTCTTCTCTGACAGCTACTATATTTGGCAAATTCTGTCTGTTCTACCCAGCAGCTTGTGCAGAAACGAGGCTGGAATATTTTCTCCATTCCTCCTGGATGAACATCATGAGCCGTCTCATGTCACTTGGCCATCTTTTTCCATGGCTTTTCAACTTTGTGCTTCAGTTGCAGTCAGATGGACGGAAGTGACCCGACCATCGCCTTACATAATCTGACACAAGCTTCCTGCCCTAAATAGCTGGTGCTGAACTTTGACAGTTGTTTGGGTCATTATGTCACAGTGTCATTCAGTCTGGAGTTTGTTTTGCATTTGCACCATGTTTGTCACAGTGGTTACTGATTTGATTTGCCATCACGCTCAGCTGTGTCGTCATTAACCACCTCTTTTGCCTGTGTATTTTTAAGTTCCTGTGTTTTCAGTTCACGTTTGTCTGGTCTCGTTGATGTATGGCTGTATTTGCATCCCTGCCTTCATTTGAATATTTCTGTGGATATTAATAAAGACTGTTTTGAATCTGATTCCTTCTCTTCGTGAGCTTTACTGCAGCCAAGTGTGACACATTATTTCACTGTAATGTGAATCCTCTACCCAGGAGCCTGGATATAGAAATTATGGCGACTTTCTGAAGAATTTTCAAGTGTTCTTCCCTCATCGTGATTCCATAAATCCACCAACTGAGATCCCACCATGTGCAACACTGCAAAACAACCCCATCATATTGGACGCATGTGATCTGTGGACGTGCTCGAAGGGATTGTTTTTATATATCAGGACATTTCAGATACTATGCAATATTAGAGTTTTTTTTTTTTTTATCAGTATCAGCTGATATTGGACATTTACACATGCTCTTTTTTATTTTTATTTTTACAGTTAATTACCTTTGCTATCCTCTAATGCTCACTTAAATTTGATCTTTAAAAACACTAATAATTTAATAACACTGAAATCGGTAATCTTGAATATTGTAACGCGCTGGTTGTGTAATCACACACGAAGATGAAGATGAGTATACACAGGTTAACTTTAATAATCCAAACAGGTACGATCCAACAGATAAGCAAGCAACACAACCATAATTGAAACGAGACCAGACAAAGACACATAAACTGAACTGAAAATACACAGACGATTTACTCAAATGACAAACAGCTGTGATGATTAGTGCAGTGTCCATGGTGACGGATTGTGGCGGGAAAACAGAACAAAGGAGCACATGTGACTGATGAAAACAAACAAACTGAAAGTCCATGTGGTGTGAGCGTGTGACAAATATCCTGAATATCCATCTTACATTATAATATTGTGATGCATAAATTTGTACTTGTAACATTTAAAATAATTGTTTTTGTTTTTTAATTTATTTAGGCACAATTGTATAGACAAAATTATCGGTTATTGGCCATAAAATGAAAATAATTATTGGCTTATCTGTATCGGTCAAAATTTTAATATGAGTAGATCCCTAATTGTTATTGTTCAAATGTTACTTCTTTTTTTAAGACAATTATTTTGTATATCAAGTTTTCTGAAATGTTATGTTTACATACACAAATGAGACATTATCTAATTATGCACTAATTTGCATACAATTCCAAAACAGAAATCTGAACATTGGAAAAAGCCAGGTTTAAAATTCTTGTTTCAGTTCGTTATAATATGGTTGAATGCAGGATATAATTTCGTGAAATTAATTAACATGTAGCCTATTAAACCCATGACAATATTGTGTAAGTAATCCCGACAGAATAGAACGGTGAAACCAAGACATCATATATATATAATTTTTAAAAAACTATATATATATATATATATATATATATATATTTAATTTTTTAAAAAAAAATTTAAAATAGCAAAGGTAAGAAGTAATATTTGAGAAAAGAGCTTACTAATGTAATAGTAATAATAGTAATATTCCGTATTTTTCTTGTTAAATTGGCCTATAACCGTTTTGTTGTTAAAACCAATTGAAAGTCGATCTGACTGTCCAAGGGCGGGGATACAAAAATGCTGTAATTTTCACAAAAGTCCTGGAGCTGTCAAAACTTTTGCTGATAAATAAACGTGAATTTCTCTGTCCAGGTTACACAGAGAAGGAGTAAACAGTGTTCATTTACATATACTACAGACATTGTAACAATACAAAGTGGGTTTAAAATTGGCAAAGTTACAATTTAAGTATCAATTTTGTCTCATAAAAGTAAGGGGTGTAATTTTTATATCGCGAGATATCGTCACATTTTTATATCGCAATATTTATCGTTGATGTAAACGATATGACTCGCGATATAGTGTTAGTTTTATCCAAGACTCAGCTTACTGTATTTATTTATTCATTGATCACCTGAAGCACACGCGCTGAAGTGGCTCTCCTCAAAGTGAAAGCGCAAACATCATTTTAAAGCGGCACTTCTCGAAATGAAAGCATAACTCACCACATCGCGTTTTTAGTTTTGGTAGTATGATGATTCAAAGCGTTTTAGATTGTTTATTCTTATCATGTAAGTGTATAATCTGCGCGCGTGGCTTGTCTGTGTAAAAGAGATTCAACGAATGCCTGCATTGAAAGCGTAAGTATACTACTTTAGAAAAAAATTAAAGTTTACAGAGTTTCAGTAACAGTACTACATTAAACTACTATATTTAATGTTGAATATAATGTATAATAATGCAATAATGGGGCATAATGCCATTTATATGTATAGTATAATTCTGTATTTTCAGGTTCAGAAACATGAATATTTTTTTTATTCTGGTGTCACCATTGTTTTACTGCTTTAAGAAGTTCTCTCTTAGATTTCAGCTATCCCAATTCTAATTTTGTGTTAAAATTCAGTTTTATTGTTCAGTAACACACCTAGTCAATTATTAATTTACATACAGAAGGTTCAATTAAATCTTGAAATATTGTAAATTCTTTATTAAGTTGTATGTACAACAAAGGTATTGGAAATTGTTAATGTTTTGGAAATTTGAATTTCAGTTTCATTTTTTAATTTTTGTTCAAAATATCATGATACGTATCGAATTGTGAGCTGAGTGTATCGTTACACCCCTACCTAAAAGGCAATTTTAGATAATTGTTAACATATAATTTCTCTTTTGTGCACACACCTGTGTAGTGGCCTCCATGCATGCCTCCATGATGGTTACACACAGCGTACAGGTCGTACAGGAAGTCCAGTGCGTGTCGGCTGGCTTCAGGCTTGTGATGGGCCTGTTGTTTCCAGCTGTGCGGCGGACGGACACAGTTGCTCCTCTTGACCACATGGCGGCCCATAGCAAGGCCCGTGAGGGGGAAGTGGATCAGCGTGGAGAGCTTGTTACGCCGCTCTCCCACCTGTCGAAAGCGTTTGAGGTGAAGGATGAGGATGTCTGGGAGGGTCCACAAGCTCATCTGCACCGTGCCCTGCTGCAACTGCTTACAGTGAGGGCACTTCCATGCGTCGTCAGGGGCCAGCTAAGTAAACATGGATGAAAATTAGGATATACATCTCAAGGAAAGAGTGCTTTTTGTGCTAAATTAATGGTGCTGACAGATTTTATTTTGATCGCAACTATGTCAGAACTTACTAAAACTAATTTTATGAAATTAATTTAATTTTATGTAAAAATAAATACAGTAAAAACAGTTATATTGTGAAATATTATTACAATTTAAAATATATTTTAATATATTTAAAAAGTAATATATTCCTGTGATCAAAGCTGAATTTTCAGCATTATTACTCCAGTCTTCAGTGTCACATGATCCTACAGAAATCAATCTAATGATGATTTGGTGCTCAAAAACATTTCTTATTATTATCAATGTTTAAAACTTGAATTATTGCACAATCTTTATGTACCACTTTTATGGTGTTTTTTTGTCTTTTTGGAGCTTGAAAGCCAGTGCTCACTATATGATTTCACGGTATGGAAAAAACACATTGCCTCCTTTTGTGCTCCACAGAAGAAAGCACCATTTGCATGTAATTCTTACGTGTTGATTCCATCCCATTGTACTATAAAAAGCACAATAGTTTTGCCATTGTTAATCTTTTCCTGCATTTGTCATGTTTCAAAAAGAAAGAAACACCTGCTGCACTAGAGCGAATGTTACTGTTATAGTTGCTCAGACTCAAAGGATAACATCCTAATCATCATATTGTGTTTCAGAAAATGTCCAGTTCTCAGCTGTTATGCATGTTTATCTGACATAATGAAAGTTACTTGAAGAGAGGGAGAACAGTGCTTGTATTTCCAGATTTTAAAAACAAAAACAATATAAAAGTCACGTAACTCTCGTAAAACTAAATACAGAAAAAAAAGACCATTCAGGCTATTAAAGTAATATACAAAGCAATATTAATAAAATGAGCTCAAAATATGCAAATGGACCTTGCTTAGCTCTTCAAGATTTATTTTCATTAAATACTATTATTTATAGTAATTAAAAAAAAAATAGTAATAAAAACACTTCAAAATTACAAATTACAAAAGGTTGTCTGGCCAAGCGGCATTTTGACATTTTGTTGAACTGCACTTCGCTTCACTTTTTTTAATGGGGTGGTATAATACCACTTTTACAAGATGTAAAATAAGTCCCTGATGTCCCCAGAGTGTGTATGTGAAGTTTTAGCTCAAAATACCCCACAGATCGTTTTTTATAGCATGTTAAATTTGTCACTTTTTGAGGGTGAGCAAAAACGCTCTGTTTGTGTGTGTGTCCCTTTAAATGCAAATGGTCTGCTGCTCTCAAAAAGGGGCGGAGTTTCAGGAGCTCCTGTTAGCACATAGTACTGTTAGCAGCGCCGATTACCTCACGCAGACTCACTGAAAATGTCAGAAACTGTTCAGCCTTTTATGTTCAAAACGGAGTCGGACAATGATGGAGAGACTCAAGAAGAAGTGACAACATTTTGAATGCAACAGGACGCTTCTGAATGGTTAATTGATGAATTTATGTAGCTGATGTGGAGTTAACTATCTTAAAGTCATTGATTAGCATATTCTGTCATGATAATCTATAAATCGCTCATGTGGAAACTGTTGTAAGATCCTACAGAGCCAGAGAATATATGCTGCATGAAGATAGAACAGGTAGGGTGAATTCAGGACACTTTTTGCCATTGAGATGACTGGGGAAAAGTGTCCCAATCAACCTGAATTCACCCTATAGTTTAATTACGGTTATAACTTATGTTGTTATCTTGCTTTTATGACATGCTATTGCATTTGTGTTACGTACTGTATTGCAATAACATGGCCTCACCCCTTTGTTGTGTGTTCTCGGGGGCGGGGTTTATGTACATTTTAGGGTTAGTGATGTCACCAACCCGGGAAGAAGCTCGTTGTAGTCCCTACCAGCTGTTTGTTGTAGTCCTTAAACAGAGAATTCTTTAAAAGAAAATATCTCCCTTTGCATTGAACTTTGAGCGTCGTAACTTTGCAGATGTTGTTTGTGCTCTAACAGCAACATTATACGCTAACTAAAGTTAAAAAAGTGAAATTGCAATGAACCACCCCTTTAATAGGTGGAGAAAAAATAAAAATATACCAACTAACTGGTTAAATTTAGTCTGAAATGCAAGTTACTCTATATTAACATCTTGTTTATTGTGTAAAAGCAACATCACACTCGTAATCATGAATTTAAGCTTGGCTGTGATTTTCCATGGCATTCTGCTGCTAATATTCAGTATAACGTGTGTTTTTGTGTCGTTTACTTGTTCTTCTTTGGTGTACAGCTCAAAGCACTCGTCCAGGGTGCAGCTGTGCTGCTGAACATGGTGTTGTTGTTGAGCACGAACGCTTTCAGAGTCCTTCACCACCTCCTCCTGGATATTACCAAACAGACTGCACACAAACACACAGTATCCCCAGGTCATTGTTCCATCAGGCCTGTTTTGTTGGCTTTATGTGCTTTAAAACGAAGTGTGGATAGAATGCTCTGTATTTTCGCACGTATTCAAAAAGAAGTAAAAGATTACATTACCAGTCTTTGATTCTGTGCTCCCACTCAACAATGAGCTTCACATGTGGAGGTCCACCTGAGCCGCACAGCTTTAGAGCTCTGAGGAGATGAAGACCAAGTCAAAGGGATTGTGTTAAAAGAGGTTTTCTCACAGATACACAAACGCACACACACATTTTTAGATGTTTATAAAAGTACTCAGTACAGAGTACATTCTCATTAAAGGATTAGTTCACTTTAAAATGAAAATTACCCCAAGCTTTAATCACCCTCAAGCCATCCTAGGTGTATATGACTTTCTTCTTTCTGATGAACACAATTGGAGAAATATTAATAAATATCCTGACGCATCCAAGCTTAATAATGGCAGTGAGCGAGGATCAACGAGTACGAGCTGAAGACAGTGCCTCCATCCACATCCATCCATCATAAACATACTCCACACGGCTCTGGGGGGTCAATAAAGGCCTCTGAAGCGAAGCGATGCATTTGTGTAAAAAAAAAAAATCCATATTTAACAAGTTATGAAGTAAAATATCTAGCTTCCGCCAGATCACATTCCGTATTCAAATTACGAAAAAAACTGAACTGGCGTCACGTCAGTTACGTTTTTTTTTTCTTTTCATAAGTTGAACAGGGAAGGACGTAGCTTAAGCTTTTTGAACTGCGAGAGTTTTACACTTTCTTCATAAGTAGAATACGGGAGGCGGTCTGGCGGAAGCTAGATATTTTACTTCATAACTTGTTAAATATGGATTTTTTTTTACACAAACGCATCGCTTCAGAAGGCCTTTATTAACCCCCCGGAGCCGTCTGGAATATGTTTATGATGGATGGAAGCACTTTCTTCAGCTCATACTTGTTGATCCCGCTCACTGCCATTATAAAGCTTGGATGCGTCAGGATATTTATTAATATATCTCCGATTGTGTTCATCAGAAAGAAGAAAGTCATATACACCTAAGATGGCTTGAGGGTGAGTAAAGCTTGGGGTAATTTTCATTTTAAAGTGAACTAACCCTTTAAAGTACCATGTTTACTCACAATTTTTTGCTTTCTTTTTGATTTCTGGTTTTCAAATAAAAGGTACAAAGCCACTGCATAACCATCATCACCATGTTTGAATAATATTTGACTTCATATTTGATAGTTTGTGACTAATCATGCAGCATCAGAGCATGATATAGTGATCTGCTTTAAAAATACGGTTTCATAAACAAAAACTAAAGATAAAGAAATGTAAATTAAAGTGAAAAAAATAAGAAAAACGATGGAGAAAAATAAAACTATTGATTGCTGATTGCTTTCTTTGGTCCAAAACAAAAGGGTAACCTCTGAGTGTCTATGGAGTGCGTTTACATGCATGTTCTTAACCTGATTATGCGTTATAAGCTGACAATGCATGTGGTCATGTAAATGCATTAACTCGTTTTCCTTTATTGGAGAACGGTCATCAACAGCTTAAGCATAAACCGATCGATACAGCTAGCTGTTTGCCCCTTACCCCGTTTTTGCACGACATGCGAACACATTAACTTGCATTCTGATGGCTTGTTGAAGTGCACATGTGTGACAGGGAAAGCGACCTTCCTTTGGATAGTTCAGGGATAGTTCACCCAAAAATTAAATTGATCCCATTATTTACTCACCCTCAAGCCATCCTAGGTGTATTTGACTTTCTTCTTTCAGACTAACACAATCGGAGTTATATTAAAAAATATCCTGGCTCTTCCGAGCTTTATAATGGTAGTGAATGGCGCTCAAGATTTTGAAGCCCAAAAAAGTGCATCCATCCATCATAAAAATAATCCATACGGCTCCAGAGGGTTAATAAAGTCCTTCTGAAGTGAAGTGATGGGTTTTTATACGAAAAATATCCATATTTAAAACTCTATAAACTATAATAACTGGCTTCCGGTAACGTCTGTCCGCTGTCTGTCTGTTCATGACAGAGTCGAGTTCCGGTGTATGACGTAGGATGTATGAGTAGCATAAGTTTAGGTGAGAGTAGACGCCTCTCACGGTTCAAACAAATAGGGCTGGGCAACAACCTCAAGCTCCTCTTCTCTTTTATCGAAGTACTCCAACATTTCTCTTTTAAAATTCTCATTTTAGACTTATAATTCGTGACTGGTATTTTGTTTTGCTCTATCCTCTGCACTTCCGCGTTCATCAATACGTCATGTGTTGGGTCAGAGGTCACTCTTCTGCTGGAACTAGACTTGTGTACGGCCGTCTGCCGGAAGCCAGTTATTGTAGTTTATAAAATTTTAAATATGGATATTTTTCTTACAAAAACCCATCGCTTTGCTTCAGAAGGCCTTTATTAACCCCCTGTAGCCGTATGGATTACAGGATATTTAACATAACTCTGATTGTGTTCATCTGAAAGATGATAGTCATATACACCTAGGACAACGTCACGTCACTTCCACTTTCAATATGACATATTACAACATTTAAGGGCAATTCTCTACAAAACTGAAAAACCTGTAACTTCAGCACATATAGAATATGAACAAGAGAATCATCAACAGCCGCGGCTCATCTGTAAGGGCAGGTGGGATATCTCGATATAAACTGAATCAATAATAAATTGTAAATGTGTTCAGTATTCTGCAACAAATATTTTTTCAGTGTGAGCAGTGAGCAGAAGTGAGCAGGATACATGAAAATTTAACATATGGCTTCGGCAGGCGTGTATAACAATAGTAAGCGGGGCATTGGGTGCCTGAGTCCTGCCCAGCTCTACAGCGCCCCAGTTTTCTAATGACACCTGTCAGCTGCGGATGTCATTATGTACCAGCAGATCACCATAGACTCTGTTATTCCCGGACTCCATTTCCCAGAATTCTCTGCTCATTAATAGTTTATCAGTTTCAGCTGTGTCTTGTTTAAATCATGTAATTAAAGGGGTCATGAACTGTGTTGTTTTATTGTTTTATAATGTTTCCTGGGGTGTACTTATAATGTTAGTATGCCTTTACATAAAAAATGTTCATAATTTAGAAATAAAAGACATTTTTCCTACCCTGATTTTAGCCCTCTGATTTGAATGCTGTTTTAAGGGGCGTGTCTGCTGTGAGACTTCAGTGTAAACACCCACTGCTGTGATTAGCTAACATCTTTCCATTTGAAATAGCTAATTTTACTATAAATTACTATAAATATAAGTATTACTCTCTCGAAAACTTTTAGCACGTTTTTACTATTACAGCTCTAAAGGTTAACTAATCGTGAAAAGTGCTGCATTACATTTAGATCTATGGCATTATATTTAGATCGTGGCATGAAAGGTTGCACTGATGAACAGCTGATCACAGACATGTTGTTGAGCGCGTCAAAGCAGTGATCTCGTCATTGCAACTCAATTTCTGCATACTAACGAATGCTTTCATCGTAACTAACAGTGCAAACGCGATATAACTAAGAGATAAGAGATATAACAGTGTGCGCTGTTTGATTGACATCTCTAGCGATTGTAAAGGGAGCGTTCTTTGATCGCTTTCTTTATATAATTTAATCACCGTTTAAATAACAGGTTATTTTCATCCTACTAAGAGAAACAACATGAAGTTGACCATTTAGTCACTGGTTTGATTTACTGTATAGACAAAGGACATCTGACTGTACATGAATCATTACATATCAGATCCGGCATTAGAATTAACACAGTTACTTACATGTTTTTGCATTACTGTCGAGTCCATATCGTAAAAGTTTGGTTGCAAAGCCTGCGCCGAAATGCGATTGATTTACCAAAGAATCCAGAGTGAAATCGCAAATACAAATAAATAAAGTTCTGTCATGACAACTCTCAGAGTGTTTGGCATGGTAATGGGTATGACAATGTTGATATGTTTGGTCTTGGTGGAATAGATCTGCTACGCTGCTGCTGCTTTTATTACTGCTGCTGCTGCTGCAGAGCAAGTACGGGACTTGCTACTGCCAGTACATACACGACACGCTGCTGTGAGCAAGTAAGACATGCTGCTGCTGTACAATATAGCGTACATGAATAACCCGTAGCAGATCTATACAGGTGGAGCTGGGGAAGGTGGAGGGTTTCTGAAGCGCGCTGCACTGCTAAGGCAAATGCTACCCATGTATTTGAAGATTGAGCACACAAGCTCATTGGCTACCAATACAGCAGGAACCAAAGATCTGTGTCCTATAGATAATGACGTAATATGAGCAGGTTGAGTTATGGACCTATTAGCCTGCGCATTTAGAGTTTCATGACAGAACTTTGTATCTCAACTGAGACATTCACATTGCTGAAAATAAATAACCATATATAGCATCAGGATCCTTTGAAAGGTAATGTTATTTTTGTCCTGTATCGCTCTTCTCTCCTCCTCATCTCACTAACACGCCAGTGGGCGGGGCTAACGTTGCAATGATGAAGTAGGCGTTGATTTCTTCTGCGGAGGCGACGTTTCACCTCATAGATAGGCACATTCCAGGATCAGTCGTTCACTGGGCCTGGTGTCAATAAAAGCTTTTATTGGACTAACAAGTAGAGTTGCCAAAAGTACCGACTTCGGTACCTAGTCAGTACTGAAATTTTAAAAATGTGACGCTTTGAGCGCTGTTGAGTAGTTTCGTAAACACCTTTGATTGGCCATTGTGTTCACAGCTCATCGGATATGTCTGTGATTGTACGCTGTAAAAACGTTGTAAATAATCATCAATGAAGCTCTTCACCAAGCGCTTACACGGATACACACAGGAGCGTTTGAAAGCAGGCGTCTATCTTTGGATGCCTACTTTCAAACGCTCCCGCTTTCAAAATGCTTTCAAATTCAAACACTTCCGTGTGCTTTCAAACACTCCTGTGCGTTGATCATTGAAGCCAATCACAGACATATCCGATGAGCACATCAACACAATGGCCAAATAGAGGTGTTTATGAATCCGCTCAACAGCGCTCAAAGCGTCACATTTTTAAAATTTCAGTACCGATAGGTACCGAAGTCGGTACTTTTGACAACTCTACTAACAAGGAAGTTTTCAGTTCTGAAACTTACAGGATATTCTTATAGTACGATGACCTCTTATATATCAAAAGCTCAAGGAAAAAGTTGATTTCTCAATTCATGACCCCTTTAACTCTGTCTATTTATATGCCTCTAGGCTTTGTATCAGTATGAAGTCTTGTTTCACAGTTTTCTGAGCAGTCTCATTGTTCCTGGTTCTGATATCTGCCTTTTCTTGGATGTCTCGTCCATGGAGTTTTTTGTTGTTTGGACTGATAACTTGTGCTTTGACCCTTTGCCTGGTTTTGGACTATGACTGTGGATTATATATATATTTTTTTATTAAACTGCATGTGGATCCTCACTCTCTGTGCTCAGTGCAGTCCTTTCGTAACAGCCCAGCTTATTTTCACCTTACGTAAACCTTGCTTCAGACTAAGACGATATCAATCTGCTTCAGCTATGTGTATATAGTCTGCATAAGGTCAGTAACTAGTTGACACGTCTGTTCTTCCTATGTGGAGCAGAGTATCAAATTAAAGAAAGTATAAATCCTTTAGTTTAAACATGCTCATGTGAATAGCTTTAAATGTAGTTCTGTTGTGTTTGTTTCATATCATCAAAGAATAGACATGACTTTCTTTCCTCACCAGAATTCCTCCACAACCTGTAACAATTTAAAACAATTTGGAGACAATAAATACTACATAAAGGCAATCCTGAGATAGCATGTGAGTATCATGTGTACCCAAAGCCTGTCAATCAACATTAGAGCGCCACCGTCAGGCTGAATAACGCAACCTCTGCCAAAAGTGTTCTGTGTGTGTTCAGCGATTAGAATATAAATCTCCCCAACCTAAATTTTATGGTCAGGAGCCGCTACTGATCATCAAGAGAATTTCTGCAGGCATATGTGTAAGAAGACGTTAAGATGATTATGAGATTAGTGTCTTCTTTAAAAATGCAGCTGACTATTCTATGGTTTCGAGGGCGGATGTCATCATTTAACCAAGTGTGATTGAACAAACTCCTTAAGGGCTGTATACATTTTATGAGGGTGATATTGGCAGCAGCTCAGAGGTTTCTTTTGACGTTTAAGATAAAAAATTTATAATAAATTTAATATGACTATACCTGTAAATACTGTACAGTATGCACTATGAAGTGGTGCTGCTAACAATAAATAATACATAAAGCTGAACTGAATTTTTCATTTGATATATGAAGTGTAATAAAAAATGAAATGCTTATGTCAGAACCTGTTATGTTAGAAAACTGTTTCCAAACATCCCCTGAACTGAATTGCTGTTATTGCCACCTCTGAGAAAGATGAAATTCGCTTACATTCTGTTCTGATCCATGTACACACACACACACACACACACACACACACACTATTACCTGTCCACTGCAGGGTGATAAAGTGGCCGTCCGTCTTGTGGATTTAAGTAGCTATAAGCTGGAGATCCCCCAACAACACGGATCTTGAAAAACACTCTGAAATTCTATTGAAAAAGATTTGGACACTTTATCAGAAAAAGGTCAAGGAAGCAAGAAACATTGAGCAATTCCTATCGATTTCTGTCACTGTCATGAAGGTGCAACTACATTAATGCTTCAATATTGTCATTGTGATATTGTGAACTATGCAGTTATAAACATCAAGCCAGAGAAGTGACCGCAGATTATATAAGAGGCTGTCTTTCAACCTTAATTAAAACTAACATGTAAAAATAATAATACAATAATAATAGTGACGCTTGCCTTAGCAAACACCACTAATAAAGCGATATAATGGCCTTATATATAGCCATTACTCCAGTCTTCAGTGTCACATGATCCTTCAGAAATCATTCTAATATGATGATTTGCTGTTCAGGAAACATTTATTATTATCATCATTGATGAAAACAGTTGTGCTGCTTCATATGTTTGTGGAAACCATGATAAAATCTTTTTTTATACATAAAATAGAATAGAAAGTCCAGAAGAACAGCATTTCAGGTCACTTACTGTCATCCTTGGGGAATAATATATATATATAAATCGTACTAACCCCATACAGTAGTTTATGTCCTATATATCTGTTAGCAGATCCCCTGTAGTACCTTTATTGACCCCTAGGGGTCCGTAGACACCTATTAAAAGGCCCTTATTCTGGCTGGTGTGTCTGAAAACATCCAGCAGGGGGCACCAAACAACTGCTGGAGAGCAATAGGATGATCACAAGAAAGTGACAGGAAGACATTGATAGAATCTTGTGAGAGACTTTACTGTCATCAGCTTCCAACAAACTTCCGATTCTCTGAAACCTAAAGATCTTGAATTGTGAAGGTCTTTGGTAGGGTTGGCTGTTCATATTTTGTATTTTCTTGCATCTGTATCTTATTTACAGCTAAACTCTTCAGTCTCCGTTAGTTAAATGAGTATATCTACGTAACCTCCATGAAGTATGGTAGTCATAAAGTTCATCTTACATGTGCCTGTGATCCGTTGATCATTAGATAGTAGAGTTTACTGAGGATGCTCTGCTGTAGCTGGTCCCACGACACTGATCTGTCCTCTCTCATCAGAAATGGAGGGCCAAATCTGCAGATAAACAAACTTGAGATTAGTGTGTTTATACTATTAGTGAGTTTAAACTCAAATAGACGCAATAACTTTGTCAAAGTTAGCTAACATAATAACACATTCATCATCTCCACAAAGTATGAATGATGCTGTTTGAGTAAATATGCTCATTTCATATTTGTTTGTTTAAGATACACTGGTAAAATACATGCGTATGGTACAGGGACTCCGGGACTAGTTGTCACACTTCTTACTTTAGTGAATCTTTTTCGGCATACTAGGTTTATTTTTGACAGTCAATTTCTATATACACACACATACCTTAAAATTTTGACAACAAAAAGCTACTGAACATTTCCATTATTGCCTATGAAAAAAAACTATACAGTTCATTGAACACATGTTGACTTAAAAATTTACATTTTAAAAAAGTTTTTTTATGGTTTTAGTTAACTATAATAACTCTGTATTGAGATAACTTCAACCAAAGCTAACATTAACGAGCTAAAGTTCAGCTAAATATTTCATTTCCTCCCACAATTAAATTGCAATGTTAGCATCATAAAGTATCCAGATACGTTACTGAACTCGTGTTATTATAGGCAAGGCCTAAAATACAACAATCAATCATATACATGGGTCTTTTACAATCTCTCTATCCATCAAGATTAAATATGTACTACTGCAAAGGTCTTAGTCACTGAAATCACATGAGAGTTCTATGTAAACATTACATCACATTTTTAGGTGCATGTTTGTCAGATAAATTACTGTTTAAGTTTGGACACTATGTTCCAGTATCCTTGGAATCCACCCCACCCTTTTTAGTTTAGTTTTTTTTGCAGCAGGAGGCTAGTGATTAAGTTTCTAGCCAGATTTCTGCCACAGGACCCGTACAGCATGAATAAAGGAGACAAAACAACCACAAGTGAGCTAAGGCAAAGCGAGCCCTTCAGAATGTGATAAACATGTAATTGCGTTGCATTTCGCCTCTGCCAAAAACAACTGCGGAGTTTTCCCTGACAGGAGGCAGGGAGAGAACTGATATCTGAACAAACATGCTTTGATGCTCGTAACGTCACAGTTCGCCCCGGGCAACAACACGGTGAGATTTTCACCAAATTACAAAGCAATAAAGTATCTGCCTGTCCGTCAAGCTAACTATCCATCCACTATGCTTGACGCTGCACACTCTAAATAAATATCATAAAACAGCAGAGATGCAAATGCTGTTTTTTTTTACTTCAATAATGTGGTAAGGACAGTTTTGGGGAGGTCAAATTCACCCCTGAGTGCATTTTGATACATTGCAATGGTATCATATGAACAGTTCCTTTTCAAATCTATCACTATTTGCCATTATTGCATTAATGGTAACTTCAGCTGCAGGATTAATCATTAAAAAATCTTGCCCACACGATCTCATTCCTAAATGACAACGATTTGCCTGTGTCTGTTCAACAAAATCACACCGGAACATTCAAATCTGCGCCGAGCCAGAGAGAGCATTTGTCATGTATAGGTGTGAAACAGCTTCACAAAGTATCATTATTTCTGTGTTACAATTTTTTATATTAATCACAGATGTACTGGGCTAAAAGTTTATACTTCAGATATAAACACTGATGTCTATGGTAGTGATCAAAATATAGCAAATAATTTTTTTGAAAGCAACTTGATGCTTCAAATACTGCTTGTATCAATTATATTGTTACACCAGTAGGTGGCGTAGGAAGTGACTGTTAAAAAATAGACTTGTTCGACAGACCGATCGGTGTATGACATCAAAATACCACGAGAGCGATCAGAGAGCAGACGGTGCTATCGTGGTACTCAGGGCCGGCAGAAGTGCTGGGCAAGCTGGGCAATTGCCCAGGGCACCAGACCACTAGAGGGCGCCGCACCATGACAAGCACAATCGACAATGTCTTTGTCGGGAGCTTGAAAGAGATGATTGGTTCACAAGCTGCTTGGCGCTACAGCGATCTATCACGACACATTAAAGAGCCACAAAACGGTATTTACTGTTTAAATTTCTTTAAAAACCTGCCCTGTCTTGTCTGTCGATGCGTTGTCAGTGTCCTCTTTGCTCCGCAATGTATTTTTCACTCTGTGAGAACATGATGTGTGGCGTGAGAGTGGCATGGATTGTTGGACATAGCAAAAGTAACTAAAGGGCACGGGTCTTTGCGAACGGTCAAATTGAGCACCAAATCTGTCGCAAATTGGATTATTCCAAGATAACTGAAGAGTTCACAGCTGCCAAAGCAAGAAAGGTCCTCTTTTAAATGGTGAGTCAACTGTAATTCATTACACCTGTCTTAAGTCAACAATAGGGGTCAATATGATAAATTGGCATTTTTTTCTCTTAAAAATTTGAATGTAGGTGGTGGCATATTCCTATTTTGCCCAGAGCGCTGGATTGTATTCCCGCCGGCCCTGGTGGTACTTGTGGTAAAATCGCTTTTGTGGTACTTTGACATTAAAAACACCAATCGGTCTAATGTATTTGTCATTGAATCATTCAAGAAATTCATTCAAAAACGCTGATTCATCCAGTAATGAAACAAGTGAAGTCTTTATGAGTGAGTCAATGAATCATTCATTCAAACTGTTTATGTTTAAATAAGTCATTCAGATTAATTTAACATGTTAAATAGACTGCAGCAATTAACATTTTGTCAGAACCTCTAATGAATAACATGTTATTTTGTTTAGTTGTCTGTTCAGAATGGTGGGAGAATAAAAAAAAACTTATCCAGAATTGTGCAGCTCTAATAGTAACTTTTATTAACTTACTGCATGACCTATAGGCAAGATTTTAATATTTCAATAGCCTAAATCAATGATTAAATTGCTATTTTGCTCTTGTTGAACATTGATTAACCCCATTTGGCCTATGTGAAGTCAGCTGGAAAGGAAAGAGGGGAGAAAGTTATTACACATTGATCAAAGATTAAAAAAAAAAAAAAGATTTTTAATTTATTCTTTGGAATAACATACACTGAAAAATTATGCACAATAACAACAGGAAATGTATCCGGGTCAATTTAATAGAGTAATTCTTAATTTCACGTTGACTTCAAAGATGGACTTGCTGAAATCACTACTATAAGCCTACAACCTGCAAGTAGTCACAAACAAATTCAGTCTGGACACAAATGAGAAACTCTTGGCCGAATTTTCCACTATGTTTGATGTTGCACACTCTGAACATCAAAAGAATGTTCTCCCGCAATATACCTGCTCCTGTGATGATCTTAAAAATGACAGCAAAATCCTTTTAGGTAGAAAACTCAATAGGGAACCTGATATTCTTTCTATTATCCTTTTTTTTTTTTAATGCAAACTCTACGGTACCTCCTATCTTTGCAAGTGCCTGTAAATTACATTGACAAGAAATAAACAGAAGAATAAGAAATATAATTTAAATTATTTTTTATTTTAGTTTTAGTATTGTATTTAGTATTTAGTATTTATTTGAGATTGAGTCAACTAGATCATCCACTGTGAGGGCCTCATCGACACGACAGCCACGACACAGTTCCTCAACAACCGTCCATACCGGCGTGATGAATACGATCCTCAATTGGATGGAACTGGAATAAATACTTTGAATGCTGCGATCCTATTGGACTTACGATGGCAACCTGAATCGTAACAAAGCACTGTTGGCCAGAGGAGAACTGGCCCCCCGACTAAGCCTGGTTTCTCCCAAGGTTTTTTTCTCCATTTAAACACCTATTTGCCACTTGTCTGCCACCTGATGTCACCTGATGGAGTTTGGGTTCCTTGCCGCTGTCGCCTTTTGGCTTGCTTAGTTGGGGACACTTGACATTTGACTTGACATTTGATATTCAACAGTGCTTTGATCTACCTGCATTGACACTATTCTTTAAGAGCTGCTGTGCAGCCAAATAATGTACCAGTTATCAATGTAAAGCTGCTTTGACACAATCTACATTGTAAAAAGCGCTATATAAATAAAGGTGACTTGACTTGACTAGTAATTTTAGTACTAAACTTTTTTCAGTTTATTGCCAACATTTCTTAAGTTTTTCCATGTAATATTTATATTTTATATTATTTTAGCTTTATTTCTATTAACGAAGACAATGGTTAATACAGTAATTTTAGTTTTAGTTAACAACAAAAACACTGTTCACAAAGTGAAATAACACTACTGATGGGTTATATGGGAAACCTTTTGGCATCTGCCTGTAGTGAACGTTTCTGTATTTAATCGATCCCAGTTAATGAACATAACTACAGCTGTAGGTGAAATATAGCCCTTTACAGCGATAGGAATATCACTTTTATCAGTATCTGGAGAAAAAAAAAAATCAATCAAAATATCACTGCCTTCAAAATGACATCTACTCACTCTAGCTCATCAGTAAGAGACAACCATCTGTTCTAAGCCCCCCTCTCTCTCCATCTCTCTATCACTTCCATTAAAGTGTGGGAGAAACTCACATCACAAAAGGCCATGGAACAAAATTAGATTTCTGGAGGCATTCACACCTAAGAGAGTATTGATCTTTGAGTGACTGTCACTGTCAAAAGTGTGTCTGAAGGGTCGCTCTGACGTGACAAATGTCAAAAAAATCTTTGAGAAGCTTTTAGAGCAAAAGTGAAAAGTTGAGGTAAAAGTTGTCACAATTGATATTTGTCCAAGCCAGCATTATGTGGCATAAAGAGGCCATATTTTACACTTATAGCATGTTTTTGTCCACTTAATGCACTAGTTCAGACCTTTTCCACCCTGTGTAACCCTTGGAATTAAACATAACTTTAAGATTCAGTTTTGTGAATGACCTTTGTTATGATTGTTATATACCGGCATAGTGTTTTATCTATAATCAACAAAATTACTTGCGAAAATGTTTGTTAAAGGGGACCTATTATGCAAATTCACTTTTATAAGGTGTTTGAACACAGATGTGTGTCCACAGTGTGTGTAAACACCCAGCCTATAATGGTAAAAATCCACCTATTTCTTTTTTATAATCCCCATAAATCATAAACAGTCTCTCCAAATGCGAGGTTCCAGATCATCACCAGTCATGGCTGGGGCTTCCGTAAGGGGAAGGCCTGCCTATGACTGGTGACAATCTGCCGTATTAGCATAGATACCACCCTAAGTGAGTCGCAGCAGTCCGCCATTTCTGTTTCCTCAGCAGCTGGAGATGTACAATGTCTGCACCAAAAAACAAATGTTCTTTTATTGAATACCAACGAGCATCTGAGCCACTGAGGTTGAATTTCATTTTTGAAGGAAAGAAAGAATCAAGTCGGTAAAGTGTTATATATTTGCTTCACAAACGAGGGCCAGTTCAACACTGGATTTGCACAAAAGATTAACATGACGGCACATGCTAGTCAATGAGTTGAATCAGCTCCACAACAACTACATAAATTTATCCACTAACCATTCAGAAACGTCCAGTTGCATTCTAAAAGTTGTAATTTCTTCCTGAATCTCTCCATCAGTGTCCGACTCCGGTTCAAACATGTAAGGCCAAACACCGCTACTGACAATTTCTGACATTTTGGCTGCGTGAGATTCTCCAGTTTTGTTGTTGTTGAAGTACGAGCTGTTAAAGCAAAAACGGTGTGTTTTTGCTCACACCCAAATAGCGGCAAATTTGACAAGCTATAATAAATTATCTGTGGGGTATTTTGAGCTGAAAATTCAGAGACATATTCTGGGGACACCAGAGATGTATATTACATTTTGTGAAAAGGGGCATAATAGGTCCCCTTTAATGAATTTTTATCAACATTACAAATGTGCATCATAAAAATAATGTGCATCATAAAAAGTAATTTGTTTAATATTGTTTAAACTATTTTAATATACTTGAATATACACTGCTATTCAAAAGTTTGAGGTCAGTATTTTTTGTGTGTGTGTGGGGGGTGGGTAGAAATTAATACTTTATTCAGCAAGGAGGCATGAAATTGATCAAAAGTGACAGTAAAGACTTACATTGTTACAAAAGATTTTTATTTCTAATAAATGCTGTTCTTTTGAACTTTCTATTCATCAAAGAATCCTGAAAAAAATCATAGTTTCCACATTGATAATAATTAGAAATGTTTCTTGAGCATCACATCATCATATCAGAATGATTTCTGAAGGATCATGTGACACTGAAGACTGGAGTAATGATGCTGAAAATTCAGGAATAAATTACATTTGAAAAATATATTAAAATAGAAAAGAGCTATTTTTAATTGTAATACTATTTCACAATATTCCAATTTACAGAGATGCAAACAGGTAAGGGGGAAAAAAGGTAAGAACATTGCGTGGGGCAGGGGGCATGCTCCGCACAGAATTTTTTAAAGATATTTGCTTTACATGCTCATTTGTAGTTACTTTAAGGTTTTTTTAAATTTATTTTTTATTACCTTATATGTCCAAAACTGTAATTTTTCACGAAAAAAAAATTAACATATTGTTGCAACATTTTACCAAAATCAACATTGGGTCATGTTATAAAAGATGAAGTGCTATGCAGGCTATTTAAGATGGTATTGGCTGATTAGACGGCAATTCTGCGCTAAACTGCAAACTATTTGCCCTGTCTCTCTTCACCGTTCCCACATCTCAGACCTTAAATACATAAAATATTACCCTTTATAGACATAGTTTTTAAAGTAAAGGAAGCACTGTACAGTACTTATTAAAACAACCAGTTCTTTATTGACCCTTGTAAGTTCACAAGTACCCTTGTAAGATTCCCCCCCCCCCATAAAACACTTTCTCATTGGATCTATGCAAATCCCATAGGTGACCTATTTTGATCTCAAAAAGGTGAGTTGTCACTGAAAGGTGAGGAGTTTGCATCTATGATTTTACTGTATTTTGGATCAAATATGCAGCCTTGGTGAGCAAAAGACCAACTCCAAACTTTTGAACGGTATAGTTTATATAAAGAATATAAAATGAAAATATGAGGGGAAAAAAAAGAATTACACCACAAGATACCGAACCATCAGTGAACCATGTTTCTGAGGAAGAAAATTTTAGAAATCAAGTAGCAGTTTCAAATAATCCAGTCATAGTTAATACGGCAACAGAAGCTAAACCGTGAATGAACTGAAGTGTATATACAACACAAATTTAATACTACAGCTTACATCTGCACTGAAATAAATAACTAAAGCATAAAGAATTTTTTTTTCATTTCATTATAATGTTATTTCAGGAGTTCATATATGTTCATACATGCTGAAAATAATAGATAAAATGTTTGTATATTTGATTTTATTTTGCACGCTCTTGTCAACTAAAATTAGATGACATTTTAGTAAATCGACAAAAATGAATGAATATGTCATGACGGAATATTGACTAAATTTAAAGGATTTTTTTCTTCAAAAGACAAAAAAAAAAGACTACAATTAAAAAACAGTGTAAGCGTTAACAAGTTCACACAGGGTGGGCCAAACTGATGAATACTGAACGTCATAACTGTGAAGACTTTTATATGAGGTTCAAACCTACAACCGTTTGGTGACAAGTCCAGATCTGCAACCTTAAAAAAGTCGGTATTTTGTGGGGTACCTCACTGCCTGCTGTCCTGCTCCGGCTGCATTACACACCAACAGCAAGATCTTCACCATCCCTTCAGCCTGGTTCAGGAACTCCGAGGACAGCGCTCCGGACGCAGCCAGTCTGTGACCCTCCGGCCCAGACGAGGTGTACGGAGAGGACGGAAGACTGTGGTGGAACCCTGCGAGGAGAGGGAGAGCCAAGGAGAGGTAGGGGTCACCTCCTAACACTGATCTGCAGGCAGATTTACAGTCCGTGGCTCCATATAGTCGAATAATGTCAAACTTTATTGTGCTACAAAACAAGGTGACATACACACAGATAAAGAGAGTGACAGAGAGAGAGAGAGAGACAGATGGAGACATGCAAATAGAGCACAGCAGACAGCAGACTGAACACAGTGGGGTGTATGACTTGACACCAGCCTTCACTCACACACAAACACGTACATACTAAATGGACATCAAGCTTTCAGACGTTTTCTTCCTAATAAAGTATGACTGGGCAGCAGCCATAAAGAAACATAAAATTAAGTATCCAGAACAAATTAACAAAAAAAGCTGGTGTATTATTTCTTTTCCAGAAGTCACCAAGTTAAATTTATCAAGGACAAAAGAGACATATTTTAAAGGTGACATCATTAAAAGCAGAAGTGTGTTATTTCTGTGCCTCGAACAGAACTGGTTTTAAAGACGCCCCTCATTAGACAAACTAATAGTTCTGCCCTTAAACTCATGCTATTGGTTAAAGGGTTAGTTCACCCAAAAATGAAATTTCTGTCATTAAGTACTCACACTCATGTCATTCCAAACCCGTAAGACCTTTGTTCATCTTCAGAACACAAATTAAGATATTTTTGATGAAATCGAGGGTTTCTGAACCACCCATAGGCAGCATTGTCACTTCATAACATTAAAGGGGTGGGATAATACCACTTTTACAAGATGTAAAATAAGTCTCTGATGTCCCCAGAGTGTGTATGTTAAGTTTTAGCTCAAAATACCCCACAGATATTTTTTTTTATAGCATGTTAAATTTGTCACTTTTTGAGGGGGAGCAAAAACGCTCCGTTTTTGTGTGTTCCTTTAAATGCAAATGAGCTGTTGCTCTCAAAAGGGGGCGGAGTTTCAGGAGCTCCTGTTAGCACATAGTACTGTTAGCAGCGCCAATTACCTCACGTAGACTCACTGAAAATGTCAGAAACTGTTCAGCCTTTTATGTTCAAAACAGAGTCGAACAATGATGGAGAGACTCAAAAAGACGTGACAACATTTTGAATGCAACAGGACGCTTTTGAATGGTTAGTTGATGAATTTATGTAGCTGATGTGGAGTTATTTATCTTAAAGTCATTGATTAGCATATTCTGTCATGATAATCTATAAATTGCTCGTGTGGGAACTGTTGTAAGATCCTACAGAGCCAGAGAATATATGCTGCATGAAGATAGAACAGGTATAGTTTAGTTTAATTACGGTTAACTTGTCATTTTGTCATCTTGCTTTTATGACATGCTATTGCATTTGTGTTACATACTGTAATGCAGTAACATGGTCTCACCCACTTTGTTGTGTGTTCTCGGGGCAGGGTTTATGTAAGTTTTAGGGTTAGTGATGTCACCCACCCGGGAAGAAGCTCGTTGTAGTCCCTACCAGCCGTTTGTTGTAGTCCTTAAACAGAGAATTCTTTAAAAGTAAATATCTCCTTTTGCATTGAACTTTCAGCGCTGATGCTTTGCAGATACTGTTTATGCTTAAGCAGCAACATTACACACTAACTAAAGTTAAAAAAGTGAAATCGCAATGAATCACCCCTTTAAGGTTGAACCACTGTAGTCACATTGACTATTTTAACCATGTCTTTTCTACCTTTCTGGGCCTTGAAAGTTGCAATGACATTGCTGCCTATGTGTGGTTCAGAAACCCTCGGATTTCATCAAAAATATCTTAATTTGTGTTCCAAAGATGAACGAAGATCTTACAGTTTTGGAATGACATGAGGGTGAGTAATTAATGACAGATTTCATTTTTGGGTGAACTAACCCTTTAAGCTAATGTTGTGATGTCAGGTTGGTCTGGATGTGCAAAAAGAGCACATTCAATCGAGAGTTTAACTTTATTAATTTAGCACTTTAACACTTTACAGCTTTATTAATTTAAATTAAAACTAGCAAACAAAACACAGAATCAGAATCAGTACCGTGAAACACTACACACTGCTATTCAAAAGTTTGGGGTCTGATTTTTTTTTTTTAAGAAAAATACTTTTATTCAGCAAGGATGCATTAAATTGATCAAAAGTGACAGTAAAGACATTTATAATGTTACAAAAGATTTCTATTTAAAATAAATGCTGTTCTTTTGGTCAGCATTGTGTTGTGTATATACAAAATTATATCACGATTTCCCTTAAAAATATTAAGCAGCAAGCCCCTTTCAATAATTCTCTTTGATTTGCATATACGCTGGCCTATGACTCCACCTTGCGGTTTATGGGAAATCAACTTGACAATGTCGATCAGCAAGACCATTACACATTAAGAACACATTACAACAGGAAGGTCACATGTGCCATCACAGACAGATGGAGGCCTGGCTGGCTTTTAATATCCGGTTTTTAAAATGAAGAATGGGAAGGTACTGAAATGACCTGTGCTGACTTTAAGTGGGTGCAATCGCTCTTCTTTCTCACTCTGCGAGCCCTACTGAGTGCGTTTGAGGTTATCACTCAAGAGTAACACTGTGAGATTGTTAATTAAACACCCCTGCTCTCTACAGATCTCCACTGCACACAGAAAACCACCTGAACCCAACAGATGAATTACCTAACGAGACTGGATAAAACATAATTTCACAAATGCATTTATATTTGATATGCCCTGTTGAAGTTTTGATTTATATAAAGAGTGTGTTTCCTGACTGTATTGTGATATTCAGGGCTGTTGTGCTTCATTCAGAATTAAATGGGTACTTCACCGCTGGCAAAATGGGCTTTCAATAAAACTTAAATCAGTGCCGCCTGACTAGGGAATACTGAGGAAAAAAAGGCTGTTGTCCTCCAAATGGAAAACTTCAACACTCATAATGCACTGGGCGTGTTGCTGTCCAAGGCCACTCCCACCAGTCTGCTATGGATACAGCTGACCAGAATCAAATACTGCCTTGTTTTAGTAGAAAATACTACTTAGCAAACTTTTAGACATAACGGTGCCGACTTGTATTGTTCCCGGGTGCAAGAATTTGAAGAGTAAACGTTTAGCGTGAGTAAGTTACTTTCGGATTCCAGTGAAGAGCATTGTAGGTAGTGGCTAAAAGCTGCAAAGAATCGTAAATATGTAGAGAATGCCGCCACAGACAACCTGAAAAACCTCAGTGTTTGTAGTCAACATTTCAAACTGGATGACCACAAACACAGTGTTTTAGGCCAACGGAGGGGAAAACTGAAAGAAACTGTCGTTCTGTTGGTTCCACCCAAAGCAAAACACTGACGTGTACAGAGAAGAAAGCTGCTGCTGTAGTATTTTTTACCATAATGCTGTTTAAAGAGTAGACAGATACAATTTTCAGTGATAAACCTTCTCTTACAGTAACTATTCTGTTAATAACCCTCTGTCGATCCGACTAAATACATTTTAAATAGAATTAAATTCAAATAAATGTAAAAGAAATTCATACTACATGTGTGAACTGTAAAAATAATACTTTGATTTCTTGTTTCAATTTAAATTACCTAATAATAAATCTACAGAATTTTGTATTTGATAAATATTTCATTTTATTTAAATCATTGATTAATTTCCCAAAATGCTCTTATTTAGCCCCAAAATTTTGGTTTTACAGTTGTATGAAAAAATGTGTAGGACATTTCAAAACATAAAAGTTGTGATAACTGTGTTGACTGTTTTGAGTTAAGAAAAATATATATAACCAGGAATATATAAAGAAATATTACTAAAATAATAGAAAAAATATTTAGTGGATCTAAAATGTAGTCTAAAAATCAAGTCATAATTAATGATTTGTTGCCAAACATTTATGTGACAGTAAATAATTTCTTCAAATTTATTTGTAATTCTGTAAGATTACTCTTCCTGTCAATCCTGTGTTGCCATTTCAATTCACATTCTCATGAACTGAACGTGAGCCAGTTATGAATTTTGCCCAACCCTAGTGAACACAGACTTGGCCACACTATACAAATCATGGCCTCTGTTCAGTCCTGCCATCAGGGCGTAGTGGTCCCAAAAACAAAATCACAGAGGAATTTATACAGCAATTTAATCCATTCTAAGTCTAATTCTATATCTAAATATCAATATACATGTGTAATTTCAGTCAGAAAAACAACTCTTATATTTCAATGTAGTTGATATTAAAAAAACATTAATCCTCAAAAACATCCTCAAACTTGGCAATATTTACCTGAGATTCGTGCAGATCCACCCCTGATGTAAAGGGGCGGGGCTTGGAAGGCATAGATGATGTCACTCTCAGCTATGCTGGTCAAGTCATCGTCATCAAAGAACGAGCGTTGGAAACCTGTTTTGTAGATCTCTGCCAATATTACCTAGCAGAACAGAGAATTAAAAATTGAAAACTGAATAAAATGTCTAAATTATTGTAGGATATTATCATTAGATAAAGAACTAAACATTCATATTTGAAGCACATCATTCATTTTCATTACTTAAATAATTCACATTTATTAATACCCAATAAGTTCTGTTACATTTTAGATCTTAAAATAATAACTAACAAATAAATAATCATCTTATAAAGCATACTTGTATCTAAATCACAAACAAGTACCATGGTTTTCTTAGTATTGGTATTAGAGTACCATGCAAATGCCATATATATGTATATAATCTTTCAGTATCATGGTATATATGAAAGTCCCATAGTATTACCATCTAACAATCACTGTAGCAGTGGGGGAGGGAAGGTGGTTTGGTCAGGTGATATATTTGCAGGCATGAGGTCTGTCTGTATGATGCTGTGTGCACCTGTCACCTGATCAGGAGAGAGATTGCCCTCATCTGCCACCATCCTGCGCAGGCATGCCAAAGAGCCGAAGAGAGGCACAGCGAGCCCCACTCTCAGATACCGCTGCCCTTTACTGCTAAACACCAAAGTCACACACACTGGTCTGCAGAGAGACAAGAAAACACATCCTTTATGATCTAAAAGCAGCTTTCAAATTTAAAATGTTACTGATACCAATAAAGGGCATCTCAAATCTCACACGACCTCTTTCAAAGGCTACAAAAGCTAGCAGGTGGGTGTGGCTTCAGCAGGCTGGTGTGGCTAAGAATTAATCTGATTGGTCACTCGGTGCTGGTGAACGTTAACTACACCGATATCCTGGCATTCAAAAGTAGCTGTGTATTCTGAATGCAATACTACTGTACCTTCTAAAGGTTTGGGGTCTGTACAAATTTTAAGGTTTCTGTAATAAGAAATACTGCAATACGGCTTTCTATTGTAATATATTTTAAAATGAATGTGATTAAAGCTGAATTTTCAGCATTATTACTCCAGTCTTCAGTGTCACATGATCTTACAGAAATCACTCTAATATGATGATTTGATGATCAAGAAACAATTCTGATGTAAACATTTCTTTTTTTATGGAAACCATGAAACATTTTTTCAGGATTCTTTGATTACAATGAACAGCATTTATTTGAAATAGAAATCTTTTGTAGTAATATAAATATCTTTACTGTCACTTTTGATCAATTTAATCTATCCTTGCTGAATAAAAGTATTAAAAAAAATACTTTAAAAAAAAATATTAGTGACCCCAAACGTTTGAACTGCACAGCTCCTGCTGAAGTAACGTCATCTACTACACCATTATTTATACAGTGATCTGGTTTTCATCCACTATTCAGAAACAGTATGATATTTCAGTGTGAGAGCTACACAACCCTAACCCTGCTGAGATTTGACCTAAAGCCTGAAAACGCCCTCCACAGACATAAACTACTGTGAATAAGTGTGGTGTTGGATGCTGAATGAATTGCCGGAAGCAGTAAGGCAATCGTGTAGAAAGTGCCACACCTCAAACAGTTACCCTCCTTTTAACTGGCCATGTGTTCTGCCTTAAAGGAGTAGTTCACCCAAAAATGTAGATTGTGCCATCATGAAACCTATTTGACTTTCTTTCTTTCTTGGAACACAAAAGAGGAATCATATAGCAGAATGTCCAAGCTGTTCTTTAACATACAATGAAAGTGAAAAAATCTATAAATCATTGCAAGCTTGGTTTATATAAACATAGAAATATTTGATGTGACATTATAGTGTGTGTGGGAGAATAGTTTTGCCTTTGTGAACGTAAAAGCGGCCATTTCCTCCCCTCAAAAAAAGAGGATTTCCTTGGCAATCCATCTGTTGCTGCTGTTTTGAATGGTTTATTGTTTTTGAGCACAGAGAAGCAAAAAATGATATACTGTACAACCAAACACAAGTAAAAACGTTTCTGCATGATTCAGTGACTTCAAAAGGCTTTTGTTGGGTAGAATTTACTCACCTCGTCTGCCTTAGAGGAATGGGAAGAGAAATGCACAGAAAAGGATCAAACGTGTTGCTCTGTTTAAGACAATGTGGGCATGTCAGAGATGACCTAGAAAAAATAACAAGAAAATGAGAAAGCAAGATGGTTAAACAGCAACAACTCAGAGTAGTGGACACACAATCATATTACATAATAAACACACAAACAATGAAGCTATTAGCCAGTGTATTGCTTGAATGTGCCTAAAGGAAAGTTGAGTGGAAGAGGAAGTGATGTCACAGGGAAGAGGAAGCACAGAACATCTCTTGGGAAGAATTATTGTTGTACCTACGGAAACCGATGCTCACAAAATCACAATTGCAGTTTTTTGCATCATCTTTGCCACACATTTACAGAATGATTTCAAACGCAGTACATGAACATGTTCAGATCCTGTATGTCTGTCTGTATATCTGTCTATCTATCTGTCTGTCTATCTATCTATCTACAATATATTGCCAAAAGTATTGGGACACCCCTCCAAATCATTGAATTCAGGTGTTCCAATCACTTCCATGGCCACAGGTGTATAAAATCAAGCACCAAGGCATGCAGACTGCTTCTACAAACATTTGTGAAAGGATGGGTCGCTCTCAGGAGCTCAGTGAATTCAAGCGTGGTACCGTGATAGGTTGCCACCTGTGCAATAAGTCCATTCATGAAATTTCCTCACTACTAAATATTCCACGGTCAACTGTTAGTGGTATCATAACAAAGTGGAAGCAATTGGGAACAACAGCAACTCAGCCACGAAGTAGTAGGCCACGTAAAATCACAGAGCGGGGTCAGCGCATGCTGAGGTGCACAGTGCGCAGAAGTCGCCAACTTTCTGCAGAGTCAATAGCTACAGACCTCCAAACTTCGTGTGGCCTTCAGATTAGCTCAAGAACAGTGCGTAAAGAGCTTCATGGAATGGGTTTCCATGGCCGAGCAGCTGCATCCAAGCCTTACATCACCAAGTGCAATGCAAAGTGTCGGATGCAGTGGTGTAAAGCACGCCGCCACTGGACTCTAGAGCAGTGGAGACGTGTTCTCTGGAGTGACGAATCACGCTTCTCTGTCTGGCAATCCGATGGACGAGTGTGGGTTTGGTGGTTGCCAGGAGAACGGTACTTGCCTGACTGCATTGTGCCAAGTGTAAAATTTAGTGGAGGGGGGATTATGGTGTGGGGTTGTTTTTCAGGGGTTGGGCTTGGCCCCTTAGTTCCAGTGAAAGGAACTCTTAATGCTTCAGCATACCAAGACATTTTGGACAATTTCATGCTCCCAACTTTGTGGGAACAGTTTGGGGATGGCCCCTTCCTGTTCCAACATGACTGCGCACCAGTGCACAAAGCAAGGTCCATAAAGACATGGATGAGCGAGTTTGGTGTGGAGGAACTTGACTGGCCTGCACAGAGTCCTGACCTCAACCCGATAAAACACCTTTGGGATGAATTAGAGCGGAGACTGCGAGCCAGGCCTTCTCGCCAACATCACTGCCTGACCACACAAATGCACTTCTAGAAGAATGGTCAAAAAAAAAAACCCATAAACACACTCCTAAACCTTGTGGAAAGCCTTCCCAGAAGAGTTGAGGCTGTTATAGCTGCAAAGGGTGGGCCAACTCCATATTAAACCCTACGGATTAAGAATGGGATGTTACAGAGAATGGAATCACGTGGTTGGAGGAGATGCAATGGAAGAGATTTATTTGTGATGTCAGCCAAAAAGGAAAGGCGGAGCATTTTATTATTATATTAAATTTTAATGAAAGATTACGAACACTATTATTTGGAATAACATGCATCAATAACTGTGCAAAATCAGACCAGGAGCATTCATTAGGAAAGTAATGTTAAATTAATTTTGATTAACAGTTTAACTTCAAATATATTCTTCTTAGAATACACTCCATACTAAATACTAATGCCTTTTTAATTTAAACAATTCTCCACATCTTCTCCCTACTGGCACTTGTCAGGTGGAAAGACAAACAGAGAGAGGTGGATAAAGATATTTTTAGAGTGTTAAGAAAAGCCCTGTTCATCTCCAGCAGCTGTCAGAGTGTTATGTGGAGGCTTTAGGTTTTAACACTGAGCTTTACGGGTGCAGTTCACCCACGTATGTAAAACACACATCAGCTGTCCTTACTGCTGAATACAAACAATACAGCAGCAGTGCTACACTTACACACCAAATTGGAGAACCTGATCCAAGAACGTGTGGATAGTAAAATGACAGGTATAAGAATCCAAATGATCTCAGTCTATAATTGAGAATGTATCAGATGACAATACTGAAACTACCAGGTTAGTAAATAAAAAAGCAATTCCATTGCCAAATAAGGATATAATTTTTAACAATGCATTTAAAACCATTATTGTTTCACCGTGTTTTAAAGGGGGCATAAAAGCAATCCAATTATCACAATCCTAAGCGGGCAGAGCCAATGTGTTTGGTTTACTAAAAGAGTCATTATTTTGGAAATTGGTTGGACTAATGGTTCAGGATGTATAGTTTACTAAAGAAAACAGATTCATAAGAATAATTTGCTCAGGAATCAAACTTCAGCGGCGCTTGATGACATGACAACTGAGTTATGCAGCCTTGCTAGGGCGAAACCTTCCATTTGAGAAGCACCCTCTGATTCTTTAAAAAGATCCAGCTCACAAGAAGCATTCGACCCGAAATCAAACTATAATGGTTGCTCTGTATGTTTTTGATTCACTAAAAGATCTGGCTCACAAGAGCTTTTCGAATGGGAATCAAACAATAATTGTCACTCTGTAAGTTTTTGATTCACTAAAAACTTTTGCCTCCTTAGCATTCAATCGAGAATAGGTCACTGTATGTTTCGCGCTGTTATAGGCTGCGTTTACACTGGCACAAATTATTTTTTACTCCCATCTGACACAGATTGGAATTTGTTGCACATGTATATTTATTCAGCAAGTTATTGTTCGCATTGGCGGACGCAAGTGCAAGAAGCGTATGGAACCAAACCTTTTTTGTTGTTGTTGATATTTTTACTGGGCCTGAAAAAGAACCTGTTCATGGTTTCCCAATGCTATTTACCCATCTTCTAAGCAGAACTTAACATACCAGTTCACAACACAGTTTTCCTAGAACCGGAGGGATGTCTCAAAATAACTGAGAGCTCCATTACAGATGGAGAATATGCAAATCTGCTTAATTAATACAAAGTGGCCTATGATAATAAACTTCTGAGACAAAAGAGGTCATCAAACAATGGATTATTCATCTCAAGACACTAACAACACCTATAGACAAACAAAGAGAATTTCCAATGTGCATCTACCATTATCACATTCAGCAAAAGGGAACAATTAGTGATGTTTTAATCCAGTGGTCGGGATGGTGTGGTCAAGTCAAAGGAGGATGGTGTGGTCATGTATTTCTTTTTCCTCTTTTGGGAGTCTAATTGGGGGTCTAATTTTTTTTTCTATTGGTCAAATTTTAAACATTTTTATTTGATTACAGCTTCCCCCATACATAATGCTACATCACAATATTTTCCACAGTGGTTCATAGCCAGGAACCTGTTGCTCAGATTTGGCTTCATGAGGAGGATTAAAGAGTACAATAAAAATCTGCATAGGCGTTATTCATCATAAAATTATTTATATGATTGTTGTATTGTAACTGAGCACCAGACTCTCTCTTTCTCTCTCTCTCTCTCTCTCTCACACACACACACACACACACACACACAAACACACAATCCCTGCGTGCCAACTTATTAAATAATGTCATTAGATGTGCTTGAACCTCTTGGCCATTTTGAACAGCGCAAAAAATTGCAAAAGCTTGTGTGCACAGCTCATTACAATATTGAGTTCTGATTGGCCACTCGCTGTAATTTATAATTCGTTAATTTTAAATAAATTACAATGAATTTTTCATTTGCATGGTAAGTTTTACATAATACACAACACTGTTAAACTAAGGGGATGGTAAGGATGGATGGTGGTTACAGAGGGGATGTTTTTTTGTATGGGATGTTTTTTTTTTTGTCATTTTCATCAAAGGAAATGTCATCCTCTCCCAAATTGGGCCCTGTTTAAATCTTCGACTCCTGAATAGAGAAAAAAAAAAAACTTTACTAAAATCAACCCGATAATAACTCCACCTACCCAGCAGGGGGCACACTAATCTAGATGAAAACGAATACACCTTTACAATCTTTAATTGTCTTCTTTGTTAAGTGTTATTTGCATTTATACATCAAGAATGTTTATTTCTTAGTTTATTACCTGTGTGTACGGAATTCCCATTCTTGTTCATGGATTGCCTTTTGGATTATATGTAATTAATAGGCCTACTGGAGTTTGGTGCTGATGTTTATTTACTTTCTTTGGTAAGTTGAGTCTTCCTTCACCTCTTCACCTGATAACCATATGGCAATCTTTGAAACTGAATATTAGAGTACTCTTAATGTACAGTATATAATATAGCCTTTACAGCCTATATTTTTTTAAAAATAAGGTTGAGAAATAGTCGGCGTTATGCAACGCTTACAGATCTCATGACCTTTTAGCATACGTTGTTACGTGACCTCATTACGTGTAGGTGTATTCTAGTTGTCGTTTTGGAAATAAAACAAAAATCACATTTAATTTTATTATGTTTTATTTTATTATATTATTTATTTTATTATACTTTTTTTTATAGCCTACCAAAGTTCAACAAGGAGAGGAGCATATTGACAAATTAGGATCACATTATTAGTGCAAACAAACAAGCAAATACACTCTTCTGAAATAATCTTTCTCCCTCATAAGCTCAATATTTACTGGTATCCAGACAACAGAAGGAGCTAGCTAAATATTTGGAAGATGTTGACGTGAATAACATTCGTGCCATGATCTGCATTAGTATGAAGGCCACTTGAGTGGGAGTCATTTAAATTCCACACAGGGCCTGTCGTTGTATACAGCGCAATGAATCTGAGACTTTTAAACCTTCTCTCATGCTGTGCTGCAACTGAAGCTCTTTCAATAATTTCTTCCAGAAACGCTCAGAACCTAAGGCGTACCTCTGAGCCTCAGGATAAAAGTGACTATGGGATGATACTGTACCACCTAACTAACATCAGAAAGAGACGGTTTGGCCTGAACTTCCTTGTAATTACCGGTTATCACTGGTACTGTGCTCAGTCCTACCTTTGTGGACTTCGAAGGTGTGGCCTCTGAATTGGGACACAGCTCTAAAATGTGCAATGTTGGGGGTACTCCAGGACCAGGGTTGGGAACCACTGCTGTGGACCTAGTGCAACAGTACCTGCTTATTTTCTACACCGGCCTTGGTTCTGGAAGTTTTTTTCCCATTCTATTTTCCCATTGAGATTTTAAAAAGGTCTTTGTTTAAGGGTTATAAGCCAGCTACGAGGTGAATCAGAATATTACAAACTATTATTTGAAGAAAAATAGACAAAGGACAAAAAGACTGTGTAATTAGTGGCTTTAATGAGGAAAAGAACTACAATACTATTTATCCAATGAAATATATATATGTTTATTTCTCCATAGTTTATAATTTAATAGTCATTTTTATTTTTGCATATTATGCATACAAATATTTAGATGGTTTGAGAGCATATGGTCGTTTGCAGTGCTGAGTTGTTCTTTTGGTGTGAATTGCTTGTCACTATTCTCTGATTGCAGGAGATTTCTGTGCAGAATCATGGGTAATGTAGTTTTTCTTTTTTACCAGGAATTATGCCTTTAAACATGATTTATGATTAACAATGTTGTAGCTCACAGTAGGTCTGTTTTTAAAGGTTTGTAAGTTTTCATTAAAAATCAGTTCCACTATATGGAGAAAATGAATGGGATTTTTACTTCTGGAACTCTGTTGTGCTATATTGGTGGATTCCAAGTGGTCTGCAAGCTGATTGGCTGATTAAGGTGTTATTTGTTTGTTTTTCATTTTTAATGGGCATTGAACAACACTACACTCTTAAAAATAAGAGTTGCAGTCGTGGCCTATAATAAGAGAGTCAGACTGGTAACCCGAAGGTTGTGGGTTCGATTCTCAATACTGGCAGGGAAATGACTGAGGTGCACTTGAGCAAGTATGACCATATTAGCCCAGTTCTGTCAACACTGCATTGGCTTCCTGTTAAACATCGTATAGATTTTAAAATCTTGCTAATTACTTACAAAGCACTAAATGGTTTAGCTCCCCAGTACCTGAGCAAGCTCCTAATTCATTATAGTCCTTCACGTCTATTGCGATCTCAGAATTCAGGCCAGCTGATAATACCTAGAATATCAAAATCAACCGCAGGCGGTAGATCCTTCTCCTATTTGGCACCTTAACTCTGGAACAATCTTCCTAGCATTGTTCGGGAAGCAGACACACTCTGTCAGTTTAAATCTAGACTAAAAACGCATTTCTTTAACCTGGCATACACATAACACATTAACAATTTATATTTTCAAATCCGTTAAAGGATTATTAGGCTGCATAAATTAGGTCAGCCGGAACCGGGAACACTTCCTATAACACCTGATGTACTCGTTACATCAGAAGAAGAATGGCATCTACGCTAATATTAGTCTTTCTGGTTATCCCGAGGTTCACCGTAGTCAACCGGATCCGGGCCGTATCCAGGTGAGACCAAGGACCTGCGCCTTGACACGACCACAGCGCAGCCCTGAAGTATCACCAGAGATTGAGTCAACTAGATCATCCACTGTGAGGGCCTCATTGACACGACAGCCACGACACAGTTCCTCAACAACTGTCCATACCGGCGTGATGAATACGATCCTCAATTGGATGGAACTGGAATAAATACTTTGAATGTTGTGATCCTATTGGACTTACGATAGCAACCTGAATCGTAACAAAGCACTGTTGGCCAGAGGAGAACTGGCCCCCCGACTAAGCCTGGTTTCTCCCAAGGTTTTTTTCTCCATTTAAACACCTATTTGCCACTTGTCTGCCACCTGATGTCACCTGATGGAGTTTGGGTTCCTTGCCGCTGTCGCCTTTGGCTTGCTTAGTTGGGGACACTTGACATTTGACTTGACATCTGATATTCAACAGTGCTTTGATCTGCCTGCATTGACACTATTCTTTAAGAGCTGCTGTGCAGCCAAATAATGTACCAGTTATCAATGTAAAGCTGCTTTGACACAATCTACATTGTAAAAAGCGCTATATAAATAAAGGTGACTTGACTTGACTTGACCTAACCCCCAATCACTCCCCGAGCGCCACAGCAAAATGGCTGCCCACTGCTCCGGGTGTGTGTGTGTTCACTACTCGCTGCTCCTATAATGTGTGTGCACTAACTTGGATGGGTTAAATGCAAAGGATAAATTCTGAGTATGGGTTACCATACTTGGCCTTCACATATCACTTTCACTTTTATAAAGGTTCTTTATTTGCATCCATGGTTCCATTAAGAACCTTTAACATTGGTGGAACCTTTCCATTCCACAAAAGCTTCTTTATAGAAAAAATAATGGTTCTTTTAAGAACTGTTCACTGAAAGGTTCTTTGAGGAACCAAAAATGGTTCTTCTATGGCATCGCTGCGAAAACCCAGTTTTGGAACCATTATTTTTAAGAATGATGATGAAATGGCAGATATTTCACTATTGATTTAAAAGTGCAGCAAAAAACATGAGTTACTTCCTTTAGGAGCAGATGTCTAGTATGCTGTCATTTTCAAAACTAATTACAGTTCTCACGAACGAGAGGTTCAGACTGCGTCACACATTTAATCAGTGTTTTTATGTCCGTGTTGAGCCGTCCATGTAGATATTTGTGTGTTTGCGTGCTCAGGCTTGCTGATGTCTGGACTGCAGGCCAGGTGTTTGTGCAGAACTTTTTTGTCAGCAGTTGGGTGATGATAAACAGTAATTTTCTACTCATGTCAGTGATTCATCATGAAATTTATGTAAAATGAACAAATTAACCAGCTAGCAGCAGATGGAGGGTGGGAAAAAAAGAGATGTGGATGCCAAAAGAGAAGGATAAAGTAATGTAATGATGTCTCAAAATGACAGTGAAAACTCAGGTAACAGCTTAAGCAAAGCTGAATGAGTGACATAAACTGTTGAGACGCATGTCAGTGGAGAACTGCAGTGAAGACACTGGTCAAAACTGCATCTGCTAACTGCATTTCACCCACTGGAGTGAGAAGAAGATTGAGAGGGAATATGAGATCTCTAGGTTTTAGAATGTGATTCATACTCTCACAATATATTATATTATAAATAAATGGCGTAAAAAGACTGAATATTCATATTTAAAGGTGAGGTATTGTTTTTTATGATAAAATAATTTCTCTTATCTAAGTTTATTTTGCAGAGGTAATATTAAACTGTACTGTTTGTTTGAGCATCTCAACACAGTAATGTCTCAACCTATGGTGTGAGTTTGAGGTGGGATATTGCTGTGTTCCATTTACTTTGGAAGAGGGATGTCAAAGATGGGAATGACGTCACACCCGAGTTGATCGTGTTCCAATACACAGGTCAGAAAATTAAGATGGACGCATCCAGGCAAACTTTTGCGTAATATATTGTTTATTAGCACTTCTGTTAGTCTGTCTCAAACTCAGTGGTGCACACAGTACTATCCAACCCTTGGCATTATCTGTGCAAAATACCACTTTTTTTTTGTATTCCGAAAGAGCAAGGGCAGTCTTTCACTACGGTTGATATGCTGAGAAGTCATATTGGATTCTGAAGTCAGGGTAGTTGCAAATCCGACTTGACTGGGCATTCCACTTGATAGTTCCTACTGGGGACTATAGGACTTTCCCACTTCCGAGGACAAATAGAACTCACCATATCTTTTTGTTTGACCAATGAAAGACAAAAAGTCTGAAAAATTCATTAAGTTTGAAGGTCCATTTGGTCACTCTGACAATATATTTCATGATGTATACTCATAAAAACAAAAACCTGAGCTGAATAATACTCACTTTATCTGTGACAATTAACAGGTAACAAATACAGTCCAGGCAAGATATGAAAAACTGAATTGGGTAGTTATACAAAAATACTTTTTTTGTAGCTTCAATGCAGACCAGTGCTATATCAACTGAAACATAATAAAATTACTGAACTGTGTAAAATAAAACTGAATTGTGTTGTTTCTGGGGCACTAGTATTCACCAAATGGAATTGAACAGGTTTCCCAAACACTCCTCATCTTCTATTGATCGGCCAAGCAAATAGTCCCTAAACTCACACCATTGTGTCGAGTCACCTTTATTTCTATAGTGACAGATTGTTTTCAATCAGCTTTACAGTAATCAACAGGAAAATAATGATCAATGATACAAACTTTAAATATAAAAATAATTCAAATGTGGCTATAAAGCAGCTCTGCAGAAGAAAATAGTGTAATTTTTTTTCAGCTCAAGTCAGTTCGGGGTTGATTCAGTTCAGTTCAATAACTGTAAAGTTCATCAATTATAAATTGAGTTCAATTTATCTATAAACTGCTCTACAGAAGATAACAGTGTCATTATTCAGCTTGAGTCATTTCAGTGTTGATTCAATTCAGTTCAATAACATGTCGATGTTGAGTCAATGTTGTTGTGTCGGGCTGGTTGGGTTAGCAATATTTTAAAAGCATCTTCCATTTATCGTATAGTGCAATCCTGTAGCTCAACCAGTAAAGCATGGTGCTAGCAATGCCATGGTAATGTGTTCAATTTACAAGGAACGCATGAACTGATAAAATGCATACCTTGAATGCAATTTTAGTCGCTTTGGAATGGATAAAAGAGTCTGCCAAGTGCATAAATGTAAATCTATTGAACAAACATATTAGTGGCTTGGTAGACCATATAAATCAAATCTGCACTATATAGTTTAGTCACATGTTGAGTCTGTTTCAATATATGAGGCCACAGTACATGGTGTCCTACATAGTTTTGATTTTTAGATAAAGTTTGTTACTACATAAAGAAATATGGCTTAAGTTGTCTATATAGTCAGTCTGAATGTGAGGTTGGTTTTAGTTGAAACCGACTGGAGGTATTTGTCTTAGAACTTTAAGTGGACCACTAAATCAAAGACTTTGATTCTTTGATGGAGACTTCAAATGGAGATCTCTTGTGGACAACCAAACCATCTGGCCAGATTGGAGTTGCTTGATGGTGATGGTTTGCTTGGATCTTCTGTCTAAGAACAGCTTGCTGCAGTTGGACATATGCTGCATCCTAAATCTGTTGGCTTTATCAATATTCGTTAACACAGATGATTAGCTGGACTGGGGGAAAAGAGGAGACCATATCCCAGGAGTTAACATAAACTAATTCATCTCATTTCATAGCAAGTGGAGGGGGTCAGATTTGGGAAGTTGTTCCTGGGAATTGTTTTTTTCCATTGATGGTCATAAGTCATCATTCTCTCAAGACTCTCAGAAAGAAAATGTGCAAAAATTGTAGCTTGACATCTTTGTGCATTTTTTAACCCTTAAATAGTACTATTTTAACCCTTTAAAACCGGATGTGTCGTTGGCGACACATCCAACCAAGCTGTTTTCATGTTACCATAACTATTGAACCGTTTGCGCTATCGTAATAATTCAAATTGCTACAGACAGCAGACAACTTTTCGGCAATATATGGGATAATTTTGTGCCTTCCGTCAGCAAATGGCAGCCGCTTTTGGGGAGAGCGGGTGGAAGGAGGATTTGAACTGAGAGATATGGAGCGCGGCGGTTAGGGAGTTTTGGATCGCATAAATAATAGAACAAACAAAAACATGGTGAAGGAGTACACAGTCGATTGGGATGATTTTTGATAAGACATGGGAGGAGGATAAGTGAGACACTTTCGCATTTGGTGTGTATAATGTGTCCGTGCGGTAAATGTATGCATGCATATGTATGCGTGCATATGTATATGTATGCGTGTATGAAAAAAAAAATTCTCCTGAATGAAAACTGTGCAACCCAGTGTCATAAAAAGACTTGTATATATGTAATATAGTTGAATTTTCAAGTTTGAAGTGTTAGATTCTTTCGATCATCATTTTTCTCTTTTTTTTCTAAATAAAAATAAGAAAATTTATTCTTGTTTTTTTTTATTTTTGTCTATTTAAATTCTATTTACAAACTCACCACCATACATATTAATGGTCAATAACTGTAACTTATTGAAAGCCATTTGTTTTCTGAAAAAAAATGACACCTTGCACTTGAAGATAGCACATTGTGTGAGAATTTTATAATAAAAAAAACATAATATGTGAAAATGGGCTATTTTAGCTTCAGATTCTAAAGGGTTAAGATGCGTTTTAAGGTACTAATATACACCTTTTAGAAGTCAGAATCAATTTGAACAATGTATTGCAACATGATCATATCACTTTTTGATGACTATGTTGAAATTTCATTTGTTAAAAATGTAATAATCACGATATTACAGTTTTTACTCTTCTTTTTTCCTTGGCGAATGGTGAGCATAAGAGACTTCTTTCGAAAAAATCTTACGGCCCCAAATGTGGTGTGTTGCATGTTGGCGGTACACTTACTTGTATTGTGCCTGGAAGTGCTCCTGTACAAAGCTGTGACGTACACCAGGCTGTGTCTGTGGTGGAGTCGGTGTATCAGAGACAGGCTTTTCATCACGCCCTTCTTGACCCTGCAACAAAAACAAAAAGGTCATATAGACATTTAGATACTGTGACCTAGAAGGCCCCATCTTTCCAGGAGGTGCTGGTGAGAATATCAACCTGACTTCTGCCTCTCAGAGTGAACCAATATTGTGCTCTCATTCTTTCAGTCGGTTTTCAAGTTTTATACTGGTAGTAGTGAACTTGACAACAGCTAAAAGAAAGATGGGAGGATAAAAACCACAGGGAGAGCTGATACACACTTCTCAAGGTCACAAAACAAGATAAGAAATAGTAGAGACTGTATGCCTATACTACAGTTTAACTAAAAAGATTTTATGTCAGACAAAGACAGAGAGAAAGAGGCAGGCGTAGATACGACAACTAGTGGAAAACGATTCAGCTGGTTTCACTGTGAGATGAAAGTGATGGCCACCATTTTTTTATTTTTCATAGCTGTAGGTTTAGCTTTTTATATTACATTTTTTTTTATATAAACAAGTAGGTCAAGGCTTTGTCAAACTTAAATCTGTAAATATTCAGAAACTTTTACTAACAGCTTAACTAAAAAAAAAAAAACTTGGAAGCATATTGTCCTTATCAAAGCTCTGCAGTTCGATTCAGTCGGTTGGTTCCTTTTAAAGGTGTCTGGCAAGGCAAAATGTTTGAGAAAGACACTCCCCACAATTCCTCGCTGTCAGCTGAGTCATGTCTGCCCCCTCACTGACAATCTGAAAGCTTTGGAATTTATTGTTGAAAAGAGGTTTTACATGCAAGAAACTAGAGACACAGCAAAGTCCTGATGAGAAAGTCTACTTTTGCTTGTGTATCCTAACACCACCCAAGAGTTCGAGTAATAGGGAGAGTTCATTCACCTCCTTTCTTTGACCCTCCAGAAGAAAATGAGGTATTTATCTCTCCCCTTTCTCCTCCTCTTAAATAACCAGTCTTATTTTTAATACCACTACCTGTTTATCTCTCTTTCGCTCCTTTTATGCACTAGTCTTCTTAATTCTACTTAGCTAATAATTAGGGCCTTGAGTTTCATGCAGAATGGTACTCCAGAGCACAAAGAGGAACAAATCCTCTTGTCTCTTTCTAAAGGCTTGAGGTTCATTGACGTAATTACTGTTCATTGGGTCTAGTACTTTTTTGTGCTGAAAAAAAAAAGAGCAGTGTTGGGGTAATGAGTAACTATAGCTAAAAGTAATGGTGCTGCTAATTGTTCAGTAACAGCTTTTCCAGTAACACGCTACTTTTTTTTAGTGTTGCTTACTTGTTGCATTGTATTGCAGCAGTGGATTTATATACGAGCGAACTAAAGTCATAATCAATCGCACTATCCTAAACTGTCCTCTCTCACATGTTTTCCTTAATGGTCTGATTCATTCTAGCGAGTCAGTTCAACCTAAACAGTTTGATTCATTCTAGTTTGATTCATTTTACTGAATCTGTGTCCTAAACGGTCCTCTCTTTTATATGTAGCATTGGAAAATCAGATGTGTTCTAGTGAATCAGTTTGTTGGAACTGTTCTTGTATTTGAATTGATTAAAAAATGATTCCCAGATGTTGCTGTTCATATATTTTTGACTAGTTTATTTTTTATACTATACTATTTTTAAAGTTTAATTTAAAGTACATTTATTTGTTCAGTGCATCACTCTAATTGAGATTCTAATTAAGTTAAGGGTGCTTTCACACCTGCCTCATTTAGTTCGGTTGAATCGCACTAGAGTTCGTTATCCCCTTTGGTGCAGTTCGTTTGCGCAGGTGTGAAAGCAGTAATCGCATTCGGGTGCGCACCAAAAGCGGACCAAACAAGCGAAGAGGTGGTCTCGGTACGCTTTCAAATGAACTCTGGAGCGGTTCGATTGAGATGTGAAAGCAATCCGACCCAATGGACCAACGAACCAAACAATATCATAATTCATAACGGGAAATGTGTTATATATAAAAAGCAGTAGTGTCTTATTCTGTGAGTGCGCACGTTATTTACCATAGTTGAAAACCAAAGAGCTCCTCTTCATCTTAAATGTTGTGTAATTGCACTTCTCTGTGCGAGAATGCTGTCCTGACAAAGCCTTGATTCCCACTCTGCTTCATTATAACATTCATATGGTCTCGAAACACCGACACAGCCTAGACAGCGCTGGGAGATCCAGAGAGAGAGAGAGAGCGCGTTTGAATTTGCCGCAGCATTAATAAGAATGTAGTATATAATTTAACAGCGGGAATGACGGTTACATTCGTATAGTGTTTGCGTGTGTCTCGACAGTTACAAATAAAGCCACAATAAGCTCATGGAGCGAACTTGTCAATCATTATTTTGATGGATGACACTGAAGAATAAGAAGACCAATAAGAGGACAGTTGTACTCGCATGTGACTTGCATAAACGCATTTTGGTATGCTTTGAAATGTTGCCATGTGAAAGCGAACCGAACCAAGAAGAAAATGCAACATTGTAACAAATTTAGTCCCTGTTTCGAAACAAAACAAATGATCCATAGGTGTGAAAACACCCTAATTCATTCAAAAACCCTCAATGTTTATGTGGCAGAAACATAAGGCTCGGGTCTCCTTTAGGACCCCACGCGATCCCATTGGTTCAAATTGCTTTTAATAGGTATTTAGTGCCTGTTTACAATTCCTACAAAATCATGTTATGATAAATGCTGTTTCAACTATGTTATAATGACCATTTATGTCTGTATTAGTTAGCTTATGTACTAGCATAGTATACAGATACCCGATTAGCCTGATAGCTTAGTTTATACATGCATTTGCACTTACCCTACATGTATTCACAATCATCTTTAATGGAATTATTTGTTAAATTAAGTATTAAATGTTCAGAAATTTCAGTTATAAATAAAAAAATTAATGATGTTCAATTATTCACTTAATAGGCTTATTATTTATTAATTAACAGTTAATCAAGTGTAAGAATGTCACAGATGGTGTTGGGTTTTGTTTGATGTTTATAGTTTCTTGTCTTATTTTGTAGGTTCATGTCTTGATGCTATGTTTATGTTTTGTCATGTGCTCCCTTTTTGTCATGTGATTCCCTTGTCCTCATGTGATCCTGCCATGTGCTTCCCTTGTCATGTGTCCCATGTTTTCATTGGTTTAATCATTGCTTTCAGGTGTGTCTTGTTATGTTATTAGCCTTTGTGTATTTTAACCCTTGTGTTTGCCTTGTGTCTTGGTCATGCATTGTTCCCTGTACCACTGTTAGTAAGCTTCTGTTCTGTTCTTGTTTTGCCAAGTCTTTGTTTTATACTTTGTTCATGTTTGGATTTATGTTAAATAAACTGCACTTGGGTTCTTAAAGACTTGCCTCCAGTTGATCTCCGTTACAAAGAAATTATGTTCAATTGGTTTTATTATGCACTAATTTGTCTTCTTGCATTGTATAGTAAGCTATAAGCGTATTTTAAATTAATATAATTCGTATATAGGATAATCATTAACTGACAGTTTGTGGAGACCTGATTTTGAGGTCTGATTCATGACACCGGTGACATGAGCGACAGTGACCACTGGCGCCAGGATGTAGCCGTGTCCAGCGACGCAACAAAGTTGAGATATGTTTAACTTTATGCAAATGAAGAGTGACTTTTGGGAGCAACAGCCAATAGGAGTGAAGTCAGTGGAGCACACGTGATCCGTCGCTACATCCTGTAGTGTGTCGAGGCAAGATGGAGAAGTTAAATTTAGTGGTCAGTAACTTTCCTATAATTTAACGTCTCCGTGTACATATGGTGGTACTCGCCATGCTGACTCCGAGTCTGAATGGTTTCGTGAACCCAGATAGACCGGCACTTTCGCTGCAGATAAAAAGTCGCATTCATTGTTCATCTTTAATATTGAGCATTTTATGTACTGATTTGATTTATATTTAGTCTTTTCCTTTCCAAAATGTTTGTTTGTAGCGGCAAGAAAACTGATTCGTTGTCTACAACATGGAGTAACATCTGTGATTTGTCATTCACAAACATTACTAGGAACGCCCACTAGTGACCTCACCGCCAGCCACTGGCGACATGCAGTGATAAAGTCACTTGTAGTGTGAACGCAGCTTAAGAATTTTTTTTTTTCCCCCCCACGGTGACATGTTTAGCCATGTGATTTCTACTGAGAGCTGACTACTAAGTCCCACAGGCACAACACTAAATGCATTGCTGTACGGACCCACATTCCATTGTTATCTGTGTAGGGCAAGAAGGAGGAAAAGACTTCAGGACTTTATTCAACAAGTGGGCTTATCACTTCACTAAATTCTTCTGCCTGCCTCAGCCTGGTTAATGAGTGTTAAGGTCTCAGAAGATAAATGCTCCCAGACCCTTAGTGGGGAATGTGTCTCTTGATAGTAACTTAAGTACCACACCGTACTGCTGGAAAGAGAGAACCTATTGTTCAAGAATGTGTAAATCGATTTAACTGAATTACAGCAATAACGCTATCAAAATAATCACAAATAATCACTGAAAAAAGCCCCCAGTTTAAGATAATTCAATGATGTTGTTGCTGGTAAATCATTGAATATATTGTACAAAAGTAGCAACCAATGTACTGTTTATTCCCTTATCATTAATCCTAAAACTATCACTGGCCAATGGTCTACAACAAACCATTTTACAGTTGACTTTATAAACTGCCAGTGTTAATTTGATTGCATTTAACATTTAGAAAGTTAACATTTTTAAACTTTTTGCTGAATTACACACAAACCTTCTTTATTGGCATCAATGGTTTCATGAAGAACCTTCAACATCCATGGAATCTTTCTATTCCACAAAAGGTTCTATGTAGTGGGAAAAAAAGATTCTTTCGTTTTTAAAAATGTTCCTTACATTAAGAAAAAATGGTTCTATTAATAACTGTTCACTGAAAGGTTCTTTGGGGAACCAAAAATAGATTTTCTATAGCATTGCGAAAACCCCCCTTTGGAACCTTTGTTTTTAAGAGTGTGAGTGTCACTTTCTCTAAGCATTGCGTTTTCCCTCTATATCCTTGCGACGCTGAAACCTGTGGATTCGCTGCTTTCTCTGACAGTGTTTAAGTCACAGTGCATTTTAACAAATCTACCACTGAGGTTGCTCTGTGAGTTATAGTGGTCTTTAATAAATATACCTTGCTATAATCTTAGTCTCTATAACGCAGACAAACACACTGTTGTTAAATTAAAGGACATTATAGATAAATTAAATGGTTGTGCTTTGTCTTGCCAGTACCATATTGGGTAACACTTTATTTTAGGGTCTTTTAACTAGTTGCTTATTAGCTTGCATATTACTAGAATATTGGCTATTTATTAGTACTTATTAAGCACATATTAATGCCTTATTCTGCATGACCTTATTCTACATTCTTAATCCTACCCAATACCTAAACTTAACAACTACCTCACTAATTATTAATAAGCAGTAAATTAGGAGTTTATTGAGGAAAAAGTCGTAGTTAATAGTGAATATGTGTTCCCTGTACTAAAGTGTTACCGTATATTGTTCATGCTTCAAGAAGAATGAGACCGACATCAAAGGGTTTGGTTGACCCAATGTGGTCCTTGTTTTGAATAGAGGTGGTAGTGGATGAGTGAACTGGACCAATTGGAGTCAGAGAGCACAAGCTGCTTGAAACAAGGCCAAATGTACCCGGTGCCAAAGGTGTCGTTTGAAAATGGCAGATTGGGCAGCACTTTGATGTGTTGCATCTGGAGCCTTTAAGTGAGTGTTTAAGACAGCTTCATCTTTAACCGTTTCCTGACTAGGAAGAGGATCACGTCTCCTAACCTCTTAAAGTCACCATGAAATCAAAATTGAAAATTCGTATTGTTATGGAATATTGCAGTGCTTTTTATAAATGATTTATCCATGCACATCATTATTAATGTAATCTTTAATCAAACTTACTTCCAAAGTTCCAATCAGTTCCCAATGGACAAAATCAAGTCCTGGGCTTACATGTTTTTTTTTGTTTGTTTTTTTTTATTCAGTAAGTTTTATAAAAATAAAAATACTGTTAAAAATCACACATTATTTGTTGTTTGACACATGTAGTAAACCATTTTTGTGTTGTGGGTAATAGGAGGATTTTCCACCCGGCTACCACGGCAAGTATATTTCAAACCTGTGGGAAGCACTGAACGCCCTTAGTGTGGTTTAGTGAATTTTCTCAAGCGATTTTGCAACAGGTTCAAGTTGGTCACACGAATTTGCTGCATTAACCAACAGAAAGCTGCTTGGTTTGAAAGGGATTTCACAAGGTGACCTCACTTTGTTTGGCATTGACTATCAAACTTAATTTTCTCCAGTTTTTGTTTGTTTCCCTTCAGAAGAATTGGAACATAGCGTACAAGTCATATCGACTATTTTCGTGTTGCTTTTTGTCGTTTTGGAGCTTGACAGCCCCATGAAAAATGGCACATGTTCATTTTTGGGTGAGCTATTCCTTTAAAGTTTTATTGCAAGGGAGATGCAGTTAACGGGGGCAACGCGTGAGCCGGTCTGAGAAATTGAAATAAGGCCAGTATGTAGATTTGTTCTGCAATCATTAGCATATACGGTACATGCGTTTCTGCAAGCTTGCACAGATCTCCTTTTAATTAAAGCACTGCGACATTAAAAATGAATAGGAGACATTATGTTTTAAATTAGCAAATAGGTGAAGCAGGCAGTTTTTACACTCATCATTTGTTCTCATAATCATTACTTTCTATCCTCTGCCAGGGTAAATCTGGCTGAGCTTCCTAAATCAGCCCGTGTGAGATTATCAGTGGGGTTTATGTCTTCTTCAGTCTTAAGTGTCTCAGTCATAACCATCAAATATTTGTAGAAAAAATTTTGCTGTGAAGATATATGTTTGAAAACTACCTTAAAAGTATAGTCAGGCAATGCATGCTGTCACGGTAATGGCATTAAGATGAATAATTCACAACCCTGATCAGACAGATGGATGCGTACCTTGTGGAGGGATAGATTCAGTGCATCTGTTGTAGTGGCCGCAACACAGCATGGCCCAGATAAGCAAAAAGAGCCTTTTAAATCACTTAAACATAGAAACACACACATGCCCGCCCCACACGTACACCGGAAGCATTAATGAATAATGGACCTCCCACTCCTCAGAGATAGACTACCTGCTGGGCTTCAAACTAAAAATATCCCCCCTTTTAAAAGATGGAGAGGGAAAAAAGGGATGAACAATGGCACCTCTACTTATGGCCAACGGGAGATCGCTCTCATTGACTCTATTACTGCACTGATCTTACAATAGAAAGCTTGTAAAATAGTCTAGGCAATTCTACAAGGAATAACTAGTGAGTAATGGAGTAAATCCACAGCAGTGTCACTAAAAACTATTTGGAAACTTAGGCCATACTTAATGCATGAATGGAATTGCATTAACATCACTCCAATGGCTCAAATCGTACCTCTCAGATAGGTCTTGGAGAGGGGAGGGTTTCTAAGTCACAGCTTCTTGCTACTGGGGTTCCTCAGGGCTCAGTGCTAGGACCACTTCTCTTCTCCGTCTACATGTCATCATTAGGATCATGTCATGATTAGGCTGGATGAAGGACCATCACCTTCAACTCAACCTTCAATGAGCCGAAGAGAGCGCACGTCACACCTCTCTTCATTAGTTTGCACTGGCTGCCGATAGCCGCTTGCATCAAATTCAAGGCACTGATGTTTGCCTACAAGACAACCACTGGCTCTGCACCAACGTACCTAAACTCGCTAGTTCAGACTTTTGCGCCCTCCAGAAGCTCGTGTTCTGCAAGTGAACAACGCCTTGTGGTACCATCTCAAAGAGGCACGAAATCACTCTCATGGACCTTTACCTGGATTGTTCCAATCTGGTGGAACGACCTGCTTATCTCTATTCGAGCAGCTAAATCTTTGGCCATTTTCAAAAAACGTCTAAAGACAAATCTTTTTAACTTTCTTATTCTATTTTAGCACTTTCTTATTCTATTTGTCTTTTTCTGATTTAAAAAAAAAACAAAAAAACTTTGGTATGTGTACTGTGTTAGACTAACTGAGCACTTGTTACAGCACTTGTATACTGTTGAATGTGCAATTCCACGAGGAAATAGAAAAACTAATGAGTTAATCTAGGTGCATGTCATCTGCATGGTTCTGTTTGCATTCCATCTTTTTAGGAAATTAAGCATTATGTAAATATACTGTGGTAAAACAGGGCAAGCATTTAATTAAAAATAATTATGTCCTGCCAGTCTATCAGAGACAGTTGTTAAATGATGTGTCTGGAGCTTTGGATGTTAGCCTTGCTAATGTTAGCGTTGTTCAGTCAGAATGTAAGCAAGAGAAAGATGGAAAGACTAATGTCAGAGAAGAAATGCTGACTGAGCAGAGTCAGTGTTTATACTAATTCAAGAGTGTTTTCATGTGCACCAGTCGAATGTAATTACAAGATCTAAACACTGTTTAAACCATAGATGATATCCACCTCCCTCTGGTAAAGAACTAGTCTTTTTGCTTGAAGGATGATGCTGTATAACTCTACACATACTGTAGTTCAAGACTTGTAAGACCACGTTCAAAGAGAGATTGACCTTTTAAGAGTCTTTATATTAACGATTAAAAGATGCTTTTTTTTTGTCCACTATTATTTACTGTATGCATATATAGTTTTTTACTTGGGCAACCAGATAAGTTTCAGGACAATATAAATCTTAGGTATCTGTTAGAATAGTAGGTTTGTGATGTCAAATATGTTTCTTGATGCTTTCATTAAAAAAAAAAAAAATCCCAGTTTTGTACTAAACTCATCTCGTGTAACCAGACTTTTGACTCTTTTATCATAAAGCAGGGCCCTATGAAGTGAGGTTCCCCATATATCACAATATTTGGGTCATTGACGAATATGGTTTTTAAAAGTGTAAAAAAACCTCATAATGGATATATAATTAATTTTTAAGTTTTATTAAGGGTTAACAATGAGATTGTGTGGTTTTTATAATCAATTAACACTGCTTTTGTCATTTTTTTACAAGATGGACAAAATTTGTCACCAAAAAAGTCATTCGGTTTAACCAAAATTTCGGTTTTACCAAATGACACTTTTGGTTATACCAAATGACAATATTTTCAAACAATGCTAACAGGCTGATATCTAGCTAGTTAGCTAGTTAGCTTGCTAGCCACCTAGCAAAAGGACAGTCAAACATTTTATATTTAGTACAAGTTTTTAAAATAATAAAACATTTTCCATGTTTTATAGCGGTTGTACCGAATGACCTGATTTTTCGGGACATGCGTATGAGCAAGTGAAAACATGAATTTTTCAAATAGTTAAGAGAGAGTTAGCTACTTTGCTTCACGACCATGTGGTCCTTTGCAGGTGTCTGAATGTTGGCACATCCTGTCACATGATATTGACCGCATGATTTGATCCAAAATGGTCCCTTTATATTGGTTACTCCGAATGACATCAATGAAATTCATTTTTCTGGACATTCTTTCTCATAACAAAGCAACGACTTCTACACATAATTTTAATACCATTTTGCACTATGGTGATGTATGATGTTATAAAATCATGCCAGAATAAAAAATATATACATTTATTACATTTTAAGATATTTTAATCACAAATGAAATGGCTGTATTGGCCTTTGTACGGTTAAACCGAATGACCTTTTGACACTTCAAAATCTTTAAAATACCTTTATATGTAGCAAAATATAATTAAAACCTTTTGGATTCAATAAAAGAGATCTAGTTGTACTACCTTACATACTTTGGATGTCATAGCTTTGTTTTTTATTATTATTAAAGCCTTCGGACAAAAAAATGACCCGTCACGTCATTGAGCCATATATATTGGCGGTTTGTAGTAAAGACATTGAGTTTCAGAATGCATTTGACACTCATTCACTGAGGTGCCGTTTACTTAACACTGTTTTCAACTAAAAAAAGAAAAAGTTTTTGCATTTTGGCCGCTCATGTTATGATTCCCATGTAACCTACAAAAACACGCATGTGAAAACACATACTGTAGTTCACAACAAAACTAGCCCAATGACCAATCAAAAATGGCCCAATGCATTTGCACTGGGGCCATTTTTCCCATTGGGGCCTTTAACCTGCAGAGAAAAAAAAAAATCAACCTGCAGCAACAATTTAAATGTACATGTAGCCCAATTTCGCAGGAAAACCACAGATTTGGCAACACTGTAGGTGTGTAGTGTCTTTAAATATTGACATCGCCAGCTACTGGCCTGGCATGCATAAAACTGTTTTTCTGTCATTTTCGCAGATCCGTGTGAACAGGAATTGTTTTGATAACATTGTCGTCTGTGTGTGAAAAACACAAAGGATAAAATTTTCCATTTTTAGTACATCATTGTCGTGTAAACACCCTGAGACACATGCAGACTATTTAAGTCTTTTTGCACTTTAATAAGACAATCATAGACACCATGTTGTGATTTGAATTCAAATAATTGTACAGTCCTATTTTTGATTGATTAATCCAAAAATCTCAGAATTCTGTGAAATTCCGTGTTATACAATTTTTTTTTTTTTTTTTTTTTAATGACTGGATACCACATTATCTGTACGTTTTCCGCATTACAGAAATCATAAGGCAATGTGTCATTTAGGGGTGGATTTAACTTTGAAAAAAAAAACATTGATACTTCAATAGGTGTAAAAAAGTAATTCAAATAATTGTACAGCAGTATCAGTACTTGACTGACTACACACTGAAAGAAACTAGTGGGAATGTATGTGGACTTTTCTGTTGCAAGACGAGACCCATATGTTAGAGCACTCCTGTGCCTGTATGTTTGTTTGTTTGGTTTGTGTTCAGATGAAATGCTTCAAATGAATAATTTAGGTGTTTAGATGCAGGGGAGATCTCATTAGTGTGACTGATCAATAACATTGTGCAAACAGACAATCTCCCCATCTGTTTAGGAAGAGGAAGTGAAGCTCCGCTAAGCGAGAGCTAAGAATAGAAAAGGTCCAATAAGGACGTGCACAAAAAAAAAAAGTGTCTTTCAAAGTTCTCTCTCCCTCTGTGTCTTTCCCTAGAGGTGGGCAACAATACATCCAGCAATGCTGTGAGACTCTGGCTTCCTACCTTGTGCTGGTTTCTATGGAGATGCCAGTGGGCAAATACACAAAGAGAGACAGAGAGACCGAGATAAAGAGAGAAGGGGAAAGAAAAGCTAGTCCTCCGCAGAGAAGAGCTCTTGGCAAGCTTTCAGAACTGGATGCAGAGCAGCGTTTATTTCCTTTCAGACATCGTCAGGGAGAACCGAGAGTATGTGAAATGAATAATAATGAGGGGCACTTCATGTAGCATATTTACCTCTGTGAGGCACCTGTGACGGAACGAAAGCGAAATCAACTCTGATGAAAGGAAGGATGTGATATTGCTTCTCACAATTCTGAGAGTATTATAAAGCATCATTAAATTAGACAAAATGCTCTAAATTTTATTAAATATTTTTAGTTCTATATTTTAATAACTAACATGATATATATATATATATATATATATATATATATATTTACTTTTATTTACTCTTAATATTTTATAAATATAGAAATATAAGATTTTTTTAAAGATTGGTTGGTATACTTCACTTGCATCCTCAAGGTGAGGATATAATCAAAAAAATATTATTTTAAATTATTTTATCATTATTAATTAATTATTTTTAAATATAATTATTATAATTATTTCTAATTTGTGTGTATATATATATATATATATACATACATTTTTTTGCATAAATTTCTGAATCCGTATGCTTAGTTATCAGATCACATTAATGGAGTCTCCTGAGCTGGTGTTGCTCTCCAAACTGACAGAAGAACACCTGCTCCACTAGCAGAACATCTCTAATATAGTGCTGCCAAGTTGAAAAAGGCAGTACAGACAGTACAGCCCATGCTGGCCTTTCTCTGGTCTGCCCAGTCTGCTCAGGCTTGGATTGCACAACTCCCATGCTCCGCTTGGGCACTTCCAGAAATCCCCTGATATCCCAGACATCCAACAACAACCCCTTTGCCCTGCAGATGTTCAACAGCAGGTGGTTTCCTCCACAACAGAAGTTCTCCAGCAGCTTCCTATACTCTGACTCATTGACATTACTGATGTAAACTACAATCATGAGTCCGCAGAAAACATCTGCAGGTGGTGTGACCCACTGTTATACTGACAGAGTGAGACTGAAAAAGAGACTCACAGTCCCATGGTCTCACAAACTGCAGCAGAGATGATCATGGTCTGGCTTTCAAAAGCTAGACAAACTTCTTAAGACTATTTTATTTCATTATTTTATTTTATTTTATTTTATTTTATGACCCTACATAGGACAAGCAGTTTGGAAAATGGATGGATGTATTTTTTATATTTATTTTATTTTACTTTATTTATACTGCTGCTTCACTATCCGTAAGCAGGTGAGCTTAAAATTTCAATTTCAACCTGTTTTTACTATATCCATAGTACTGTATTTAGTGAAGTCATGGGTGGTCCATCGATAATTAATTTTGCATCTAATGTTGCATCACAAAATAACGCCATCGTTTATCGGCAGACGGCACTATCTCTAGAGTTACTGTGATAACCAGATTAATTAAAGAGAATGTGTAATGTTGTAAGAATTTTGGACACAGTCATAATGACATGACTGTAAATTAATATAAGCCTTGTATGAGGGCTGCAGGAGGGGGTTTGCACCTCTCTCTATCGCTCTCCTTCAGTCCATATGTCCAGAACAAGCGTCTCTTTCATCCACTTGTTCACAAAAGCTTCCTTTCATTCCTCTGAGAGAAGGCTTCACACCAGTTCTGTTTCCAGAGTGATACCCAGTAAACATAGTGAAGGGAATGCCAAAAATCAGTGGCCTCGGGGTCAGTGTGTGTGTGTGAGTGAGAGAGAGAGAGAGAGAAGGAAAGATAGATCTAGCTGTTTGTTTACAGGCATGCACTTGTCAACCTCCATTAGAACATACATGTATAATAAATATATAATGAATGTCTTCAAAAGTGAGTCTGAAAATGTCCGCTGGGCTCTGGCTATGTCTTCACTATCGCTGCATGGAGGAGGGTCGTGCTCATTTTAGGATGTGTACTGACTCATAAATGAGGCATTTTGAGGCACCATTCCTATCCTTATTGAGATATACTGAATCTGGGGAGGAAACAGAGAACTATGGGTGGCCCATTTGTCTCATTGTGGTGCACATTCTGTATATGTACGGGTCTGTGTGTGTGTGTGTGTATACAGTGCTTAACAAATCTATTAGACCACCACCCAATGTAAGGTTTGTGCCACAGCTGCCCTAAACTAATAGTATGTGTAAGCTTCTTTAGTCACTGTAGTGTTTTTAATGCTAAAATATAATTATTGTTGGGATTTAATGGATTCAAAGACAGATCGCACAAACGTTTCATCAAAAGCAAGTCTTTGGGAACAACTAGAAACTATTTGGAAGTCAATAACAACAGAGACTGTGGAAGAGTACATAAAAACAATGCCAGCACGAATTTAAGCTGTTATCAAGGCCAAAGGAGGCCATACAAAATAAAAATAAAATATATAATATTTTTGGTTATTATGTGTGAATAAAGACTATTTAGTTTCATTTTGTTATTTGCCTAATAAATGACAATAATTTTTTTTTTTAGTTTTAAACAAGTTTTTGACATATTCCTAAAATATGTGTGTTTTCTCTTGATTATGACAGGTGGTCTAATAAATTTCTTAATCACTGTATATAATTTGTTTTAATTATAATAAAATTATATATATATAAATTTACATAATTTTATTATCATTAAAATTATATTTTTATTAGTGAATAACATTTTAATGATAATAAAATGAATAATTTTAAAATTTAAAGTTTCATTTAAAAATGAAAAATGAAATAAATTAAATTAATTTGTTACAATTAACTTTACATTTTAAACATGATTTACACAATTTTAAATGTTTTTGTTTTTATTTGTACATTTGAAAAGTAATTGAACTGGATTTTTGAATTAAACATGAATTAAATAAAACATTTTTAGCTGTCTGTTTGTTTGTTTGTTTGACTTATTTACATTTGAATTTTTTGAATTAAGTTGATTTCTGATTAATCGTCACTGCATTAGTTAAGAGGCCTATCTTTGAAAGGAAAGTCTGCTCCAGCTTTTAAAGGGTAGGTATCACACACAGTTTCTGCCAATCTCATGTTAATCTTGAGTACATACAGAGTAACAATGCATCCTTCATATCTCTGAAAAGTCTTTAGTTTTATCATATTTATAAAAGATAGATACGCTAAACCGAGTCTTTCCGAAAAAAGACATAAGAAAAGTAACCACAATAAAATTGACTGATATTCATTGTGAGGTGTAAAATACTGTAATTTCTTTCTTACTTTGTAATCTAACGGTTATTTTTCTTAAATGAGACTGCCTCGATGACGTATGCAGCCTTCAAAGGGTGCAGCCCCTGAATTGGGACATAGCCATTGTTGAATAATCTTGGCTTCTGTAACCCGAACGAAGTGCGTTGATGGGCGTGCTCTTGCTCTTGCTCTGGGTGATGTGTGTGTGCACGGTTATCAGGGAGAAGTGCCCATACAAGGAATTCCACCCTTTATGACGTGATACAGGCCATACTCAAAAAAAATTCTCCTAAACTGGAACTAGTGTAGTTGGCTCCAAAATACTCCGTCATACGTCCGACTCATGTTTTGAAACTTTGGCCATGTTTAGCATGAGAATGAGAACAGTGTAAATAAGTCAGAATGCATGAAATAGCATTAGACCCCCCCTTTAAGAACCAGTGCAGTCAATATAGTCTGCTTTGCAGTTCATGGAGGTTTCTGAGGTTTTTGTACCTGGATAGAAATGGGTTTTAGAGATTCCCTCCCATACAAAAAAATATATATATATATTATAGTACTTCGCCACAGTACACTTTGTGAAGGCTAGTATCGTTGTCCTTCGGATGTTTGGCTGCAGGTAAAAAACGGATCTCTAGCAGCTTAGACATAGCATCCATCAACACCGACTGTCAATTTGAATACTGCTGTTTCTTTTACTGACCTTGCAATGTCTTTTGAGACTACTATATCCCATGTTCTTATAGCAGTATACCACAAGCCTTTATCTGTGCGCCTGCATAGGAACATATCTTAAAAGGAAAAGAACTGGCTTTTAATAATGGATCAAGTTCAGTCAAAAAGGGCATCAACAGAGAGTAGATGAAAGTACTGCTCAGAGATAATAAGCCGTGCTGTAGCCACAGGCGTAGCCAGAGGAACTGAACCGGCTCGTGACACAAACGCACACATACACACAAAGATCATCAATTAAAGACAGTACGCCGCTGCGCTACCAGACTGTTGATTAAATGAGTTGTTTTACAGAAAATCAAAGTCTCAAATCTTGGTTCATCACTAAGCAGCGGTTCAAATTTGTGTCACTAAACAAATTATTAATTAGCGAACAAAACCAACTACATCAAACCACATCTGATAACCATTCAGGCTCTGTTGAGTTCAAAAAGAGACAATTAGCATGGTGCCAACAGAAGAAAATCGTAGGCGTATTATGGCGTTTGTGTGCTAAAAGCCATTTAAAGCTAGTAAAAGTGGGCTGTTTCACATTTCTGAGCTAGTGTTAAGCCAGCTTTCAATATGAATTCTGTAATGTCATTTCTAAAACATATACATCAGTAATCATGTCCTATGTCAGTAAAAGTTTTAAAACTGTGGGTGACTTCCCTTTTCAGGGTGACTTCCCTGAAATTCATTTAAAAATCCCCTGATGGAGAAATTTGTAGCTCAGAATTCACCAAAAGAAAAAATTAGCGGGGGCCCAGAAACCACAGGTAACCAGAGGTAACCAAAATCAGTTACGTCTCTCTTTTTCACACACAATGGCTCTAATCTTACCCAAAATGAACAGCGAAATAGTCACAGATTTTGGTTGTGATATTGCTTTCATATAACAGTTTAATACACAAAAATTAAATATTAAGCAACTTATATTTTAGACAAAATACTGTCAGTTACATTTCCTCCGTCAGCGTACATAGTTGTCAAACTAAGGGCAAATTTACACAACAACGATGTACTAAACTCTGAAAAGTTTTTCCTTTGCGTTTTTCGCATACACATGACAACGTTGTCAAAATGATCCCTGTTCACACGGATAAGCAAAAAAAGACTAAAAACCCTGTATTATTCATGCCAGGCCAGTAGTTGGTGATGTCACTTTGAAAAAAAAAAACTATAGACTGAACACATAATACGCATGCGCATGATGTCACCGTTTTCACCAATTTATGTTTTTGTAGTTTAAACAGAGTGCATGTTTTTGTTTTCAAAAATGTGCACTTTGAAACTCATTTTCAAATGCTTGCATTTTCAGGCCCCCAAAACACTGTTGTCATGTAAATGAATGGCCAAAACACAAAGTTTTCCATTTTTAGTTTTAAAGGTGTCATGTAAACAGCCCCTCAGCCAAAGCAGCTTTCCTTCTGGCTTCCCAGTCATCCTCACTCCCTCATCCTCACTCCAACCAGTCTGCCAAGGACCCGTCTCCACCTCGGTCCCCCAAGCCAGCAGGGTATTACTGTCAACAACTTGGACTCTTATTTCGATATTCTCTTGTGTTTTGTTTAGTTCCTGTTTCTCTGCTCCGTTCAGTTTTGGTTACTGATTATCTCCTCGTTTGTTTCTAAGGTTATGTATAAATATCACCTGTCAGTCATTTGGTTTGTCTTGTATTTAAACTCCCTGTTTTGTTCAGTCCCTTGTTGCTTCTCGTTTCAGTTTATGTGGTTTATGTTTTTGCCTGTTTTCCTGGATATCTGGATATATTACATGGAATACAGACCATGGGCCTTTTTTTAAACGATCTAAGCGCATGGTCTGAAGCACACTTTTGCTAGTTTAACGACATTAAATATGGTCAGCGCACCAGGCACATGGTCCAAAAGGGTTGTACCTAGTCTCTTAATGAGTAATGGGTGTGTTTTGGGTGTAACGTGCAATAAACCAATCAGAGTGTCATCTCCCATTCCCTTTAAAAGCCAGGTGCGCTCGCGCGATGGCAGATTGCTATTTACATGGCGGAATATAGACACCCTCAACCTGACAAGTCAGTTTAAATACATGTGTGTATTGCCACGATTGGTCAAATAATGAGCCAATTTCATTCGTCATTACTGCAAATAGGTAATTCTGATACATGCAATGACTATTCATAATGACATGTATGCATTTTTATCTTTATGTACACAATAATAATCTTTTACATTGTAATCCTTTTATTTTTAATATTTGGCATGTTTGGCAGGTTTTTGTTGGTCAATGGCGCAGATGTTTTCAGTTGCCTCAAAATAGCAACACGCCAACAATGTGCCTGAACACATGTCGTTTTCAGACCAGCATGCCCATGGGCGAACAGATGGGCGCGAGTGCATTTGCTATTTAAACAACATGGGCGCTGGATGTGAAAATGATAACTGCATCTGAAAACGGCTGAAACTAGCAAAAAACACTTACGTTGCACCTGGCGTCGCATTGCACCGGGTGTACGATAGGGCCCCATATCTATTACTGCTCACATTTGTGATTTGAAAAATAGCATAGGCTTTCTTCAGACAAGAAGATTTTTGATAGTTGGTGTGAAAGTAGATTTTTGGAAAGTTTGTCCTCTGACAAAAGGTTTCTAAAAAAAAACAGTCTTGGTGCCGTAATAATGGCTATAATAATGTTTGAAAACCTTCTTGCCCTAATTTCAGAAATGTGTAGTAAATTTGTTTTTTTATGTTACAAAATTAGATTTCTTTCTTAAATGCAGTATAAGATTAATGTAATACACAACAAGTACATATTGCATGTTTCTTCTCGAGTGGCAATAATTGCGGAAGGTTCTGCAACTTGCTGCCATGGTGATGTGGCTCCATTAGAGGTCCAAGATGAGTGGAAACCATTGCCACATGTAGACCTGCAAAATGCTATGGGTTTCAAATCAATTTCAGTTACCATGAATATCGCCTTGTGAAGATCACAGCCACTGTGAAAAGCTATTCATCTGGGTAATTCCAAGGTTACATACAAGACCACTCTATCTCAGTGCATGCTATGGCGCTTGGTCCGAATCTCCATATTTCATAAACAGATGTGTTGTTTACGGGTGGCAGGGGTGTGTAGACAAGACTCTCTGACCTTGCCAAATCATGCTAATGGTGAAGGTAACAGCTGTTTGACCATATGGGGTTTTAGAAGAGCCACTGGTAACTCCTACTAACTTATTATTCTGCAAAATAAAGTTCTCATATTGCAGATATTTCAGGTGATGATTTGTGGTTTGAGGCATAATAATATAACAACATGAGGGGGGAAAAAATCCCATTTTGAGCTAATTTTTGAGATTGAATGTTGCATCATTTCAGTTCTTTCATGCTGTTTCATGCCCTAGGCAGGTGCTGAGACGTGCGCTTACCTTGCCGCTTGATTTGCTTCTGTTATTTCCATTGGGTATGGTTGAAGACGAGTTAATGTCCTCATGGAGGCGGTCCAGAAGCCAGAGCAGGAATTCCAAAGCGTCATGCTGGGAATTCCCCCGGAACTGTGCACCATATTTAGATACGGTCATCTGGAGACAAGAAACAATATAAAAGTCACACAAGTGCTAGTGACAGATTGTCTATTAACATAGACATGACACAAAAAGGTATTGAACATGATCCCCTTTATTCAGTCAACACACTCAATATATGCAATCCTGTGTTGTCTATTGAATCTCTAGAAAAACAAATCCCGGAGTCAATAGCCACAATGGATCTGACTCAGAACAGACCGTTTGTTAGATACTGAGGGCCTGTTTACACCTGGTCACTTCATGCGTTTTTACTGATCGGATAGCTATCTGATTTATCAAAACGATTCCATTTACACTTGGCCACAGAAATGTGTCTGCAAAACGGATATAAATCCGATCTTCAATTCCGGCACTATATGCAGATTTAATGGTGTTCACGTTACTGAATGCAACAAATATGAGCTGCATTTTATTGATCAGTTAATTTCAAAATCAAAGACCGCAATAGGAGAGAGCGTGGCAACAGCACTGGTAAGACATTTGGTCTCATTACTTTTAATGAAGATAATTGTGTGTTGAGCATCTGCGAACATACTTTCAGTTTCTTTTGTGGCAGTTTGTGCGTCGGCTTGCTGAAGAGACTCAGCTGCTCATCTGCGGCGATGCGTGATGCAGTAGCGCTGTCATATCTGGCTATAACATGTTATTTAGCCTATAACACGCTCTCACACATTTATTTTTTCGCATTTTTGGGAGGAGTAAAATTTGCATATGTGGTTTCAACAACCAGATGCATTTAGACTTGTTCAGTTTTGACTGGAATGAGTCCCAGACCACCTCCAGAAGTGGTTTTTCATCATTAATAATAATAATAAATGTTTCTTGAGCAACAAATCCTCTGATTTCTGAAGGATCATGTGACACCGAAGACTGGAGTAATGATGCTGGAAATTAAACAACACAACACACAAGTCTTACTAAAGTCCACGTCATATTCTCAAACCAGTTTAAAGTAGTCTTGAATGTCAGGTGTATTTAAAATAATAATTTTAATGCTGAGTGACATAAAGATTAATTACAGCAGCATTAACCATACGAACTCAATCTAGCAGCTGGGAGCAAATTGCAGATAATAATATGAAGCCGTAGGCCTACAGACTGAGATAACATAATAATCTTGACATTAGTCTTATAGTGAGAAAGTGGGTCATGTGGTCACAGAGTTTAAACTCATCTTCAAAAGAATGAAAGTCTAGATGCCTAAATGCCTTGTCCTCAAAGGAGTTATTCAGAGGAACAACAATTTATTCAAAGCGCCTTCTAGTTAAAAGAATGTGACAGAGAAACTGCTATATATATAAACAGAGGTCAAAGGTCACAAAGCTTGTGTTGTGAGGATGAAAATGTAGCCTAATGTTTAATTTATAACATGTAGTCATTAGTCAATGTAGAGTATTTAAATTCTGGTCCTCTGAAATCTCTTTGGGCTATCTGAAAGCTTTGAGAAATGTAGGCCTCCACTTATCTGTGGTGTTAAAGAGAGGATTCCTGTCAGTTTTATACTGTATGAAAAGAAAGGCTTTCTTTCCATCAGTGAGTGCTCAGCCTGAAGAGGTTTGACCTGCACTTAAACAGTGGGTTTGTGCACAAACGGATGAACTAGTATTAGAAGCAGGTCCTTTAATGACAGTGTGGCCATGAATTTTATTGGTGTCTCTTTTTTTGCTTTTTGATTACCTTGTGAATAAACAGTGATTTATAGACGTTCACAGACTCTTTTGATTTTTCATCTATAGCCATATTCCAACAAAACAAGTTCTGTATTGTGTATATATAGAGAAATATTTAAGTGTTTTTATATATTTCAAGACAAGAGATAAGGAAAAGTACCCAGAACGATTGATTAAATAATAATAAAAAATAATAATAATAAAAATAGTATTAAAATATCAAAGCTTTGGTCTTCAAAGGCCCTTTATGCTTAAAATCCTGTCAGTGAACCTAATATAAGGATAAAATAATTGTGTCTATGGTCAGATCTCATGAAATTATTTGGCAGATCTCATGAAATTATTTGGCAATGCAATTTACTTTCCTGTGTTGATATTGATTGATATTTCATATTAAAACATGGATTTCCATGAAACTTTGTTATGAATGGATAAAGATTTTTAAAAAAGCATGCACTGTGTAATTTCTAACTGATGAGCATAACTAGGAAAACAAATTAAATGTACTATAGATATGTAGACCTTTTAACATTTAACATATTCATAATCAGCACTTTAATTTAATTACTTTTGTTATTTGTACTTTCAGTATTTAATGACAACTGTCTGTTGCTATAGTTTGCAGGTAGTACATAGACATTCTTAACTTAGACAAAATTTTATTTTATTTTATTACAGATTTCTACATGGCATCAACTTTTGGTTTGCTGTAAGAGAAAGATTGTAAATTTGAAATGCATATATCTGCTAGTTTCATCAACTTTTAGGTAGATGATGTCAGATCCAACAGACAGAGAGTAAGATTTTGATTCCAGTCATTTTTATTCCCAATACTGACAGAGCACACTTGATGATTCAGTGCAGACTCACATCAACTATTAACTCTGCTACACTCCCCTCTGAGTGGGATTAGACATCAGTCAGGAACTATACACAACATGACCTTGTGATCTGTGAAATACCAGCCTGTCATCCATCAACCACATACCATCTCTATCAACAGCCTTTTTCCCTTTAACAACTCATTGGTTTGAGTTACAACTGTGGTTGTCAAATGTACTACCAGTCGGTACAAAAAGAAGTTGACGGTACCAGCATTTCTGCAGCAAATATGCAATTAGTGAGACAACAACAAACCACCACTTGCTCCACACACACGTCTTCATTATTTTTCAAGACAAGCCATGATCAAAATTAAAGCTAGAGATTGTTTTTGTTTGCTAGCCACCATTTCAATTCAATCCCACATGTGATGCAGCTCACAGTCGCAGAACACACCACGGATTGATGATGTCTTCTTGCATGCGTCCGTTTTTAATGCGTTTTGAATGCCGTACAGTCTGACATGAATGACAACTGAGATCTTAAGGTGATGATACACGGGGCAACTTTTTGAGCAATGTTGCCGGGCAATGTTGCTTGGGCACTTTCCCATTGAGAATGAGCAACAAATTTATATCTGGATACTTTAGATCGGTCGTGGGCAATTTTTTGAGATCCTCCAATCAGAATGCTAGCAGCCGATCACGTGACCGGCTTGGAGATTTCAGAAAAAATTCAAACAAGATGGCGGCCTATCAGCGGCAGTGGAGCGAAAAAAAGGAGAGTGAACTTTTATCTTTTTACGCTGGTAAGTTGTCATGTGTCAACCCAAAATAGGGAATTTACCTCATTAAATGCTTAAAATACCAACAGGTGTCTGATTTAATGTGCGTTGGCTGTAATTTAACCATCAAATGTTTTCAGTTAAATACTAAAAAGATGCAGTCTGTTTAACATCTGCAGTGGTGTAGGCTGTAGGGTGTATAGCACATAAAAAAATAAGTGATCGACATGGGTTCGAATCTGCCTTTTGCCAAACTCGCTCTTCTCCCTTTTCCTATCACAAATCAGATCGGAAAGGCATTTATATTTAATGAAAACAAAGAAAATATTTGAAAAGTTGAAATAAAGTGCCTAACAAGTGTTTATAATAAAGTATTTATTGGGTTGCTCCTCTGATTAGTTGCTGCCAACTGTCCGTTGCCCTAATTAGTTGCCCTGTGTCTCAACAGGTTGCCCGTTGACAGCAACATTGCTCAAAAAGTTGCCATGTTTATCATCACCTTTACAGTGTGACATGGCTTAGAGCAGGATCATGTTCGTACAGTCTGACAAGCATCAGTCGTAAAGGACTATTAGGGACTTTAAGCAACAACTGCTAATGAAACGGCAATGGCGACCAGAAGTAAACTGTTAGTGCCGTAGCCGAAGAACACAAAAATCACTAAGAAACAATAAAGAGGACAGAGTAACGGATCATTTAATCATTTGACAAAGTACAAAAAAAGTCATTTAAAAAAAGCTTTTGGCATTAAATGACATACAGATACAATAAAATGCCACATAACCATAAAACATAACATTTACTTATCTAATCTGTCACGTATTAACGACTATGGTAAATCGGCTATTCTCCCGTAGTAGACAGTTAGAGTAGAAATTCACGAAGTAGCAGTTAAAGTCGCCATTGAACACCAGAACGCCGCTGCCGTTCCTTCAGCATCTGTCACTTAAAGTCCATATTATAAATCGTACAGTGTGCACACAGCATAACTTGCTGACTAGCACCTCTGATAGGCCATTATGTTCACGCGTTCAACAGATATGATTGTGATTTGCTACAATGCTCAACACTTGTAAAAACACGCTGTAAAAAGAAACCTTTGACGCTCAGAGAGTGCTCAAACAAACACAAACAAGAGTGTTTGAAAGCGACGTCTATCGGCGTGTACCGACGTGTTCTGTCAAATAATGCTACCTATCAGATTTTGCTACCTACACTATTCGTAAATCCTTTCATTATAACCAACAAAGTGTAAACAAGAGATTTAAAGGGATGCTCTTCTCTTGCTTTACAAGTTTAGGTTTTCATGCTGCTACGTACACTGCAAAGTTTCTGGATAGACAAACGCATTTAAATGCACGATTGAGTCAGAAACTGCGATGATTGACAGTGATAACCAACGGACGAGACAAAAATGGGATAAAAAATGTTTTACATAATTAAAGTCCCCACAAAATCAAAATTAATGTTTTTTGGCTTTTAGTATGAATATGTTAGTCTTACTGTCATTTATAAGCTAGTGTACTCCAAAACAATTTTCGCATTTAAAAGATAGAAGCATTTAAAACTTACAGTCTCTTCCTCTTCACTTCAGCTTCTCATCAGATTTTCTGTCCAATCAAATGCTCTCTAGAATCTAAACGTCCCGCCCCCTACACTATAAATAGATTAGGAGGAGAAGCGGTTAGATTAAGAGAAAACGGCGGCTTTACCAAGCGCAGCGGCTCAGGCTGAGCTGTGATATAAACGAAGTGCTATTGGCTAATTTAAAAAGGGGGAGGAGCTGTTCAATAGGTCCCGCCCTGTCTTCCAGGTTCAGTGGAAATTACGTCAACACACTGAATAATGCTGCATGTTTCAAGGCACTTTAGTAGGCCTTTAAACAGTTTTTGCTCTAGTACTGAATTTGGTACCGAGAACCACAAAATTTTACCGGTATTGGTACCGACTACTGAAATGTTGGTACTGTGACAACTCTAGTTCGAACTCACAAGTTCCACAAGATTTTGCTCTTCCATAGAATTAAAAATGTATAACTGATCCCGTCACCACTTGTAAGGCTTTCACTGTGTAATTCAGGTCTTTTTAGTCTAATTAGAAATAGATTGCACTTTACTGACGCCAATATTAGGCAAATGAAGTTAAGCGCAGTGGGAGGCTTAAATTATAGGGTAGAGCTCTTGATTGTTTATAGATGGCTCCCCATTTCTGCAGTTAGGCACTCATTAACTCTCGCGTTTATTTATGTCGTCTCTAGACAAGATACTCTGGGCTCTGTCAACACAGGAAAAAGCAAATCATGCCTCAGACAGCCTCATGTAAATTTACGACATGCAACTAATTAGACTCTGAATCAGATGAGGTTGTTAATGTTGTCTTGTTGCGTTGTGGCCCAATATACAGTATAGATTCAGATTTATCCATTAATGTGTTGTTTTTTCCCATTGAGTGGGCATAGCCTTACATTTTACCTTCAATGATCTTGTAAGTCTCCATTCGTCTTACAGTCAGTCCAGACTGGGGTCCTTCAAGGCAATAATTTCAGACATTTGATAGTAGGGTGTGAATTGAACTGGGCCTCTGTTTCCCATACCTTATGCCTACACTCCCACCTCTTCTCGATGACGCTTTTCCACTGAAATCTTTGTGGATTTCTCCCACCTGCTAGTTTCTTTAGCTACTCCTACTTCAAGATAAATGGATGTATTTTACTGTACATTTTATTGTAATAGTCTTAAAGTGTTAGTTTACTCACCCTCATGTCATTACAAATCTGACTTTCATGGAAATCAAATATTGTTCATGAAGATATTTAGCAAAATCTGAGCTGCTCTTCCAAAAAATTACTGTATAAGTTTTACCTTTGTGTGTGTGTGGTCCTGGTATTCCCCTACGTATCAGTAAATTTTGACCTTGTGGGGGCATTTTTTGGTCCCCATGAGAAAACAGGCTTATAAATCATTTCTAAATCATTAATTACTCACCCTCATGTCGTTTGTCAGAGACTGATATGGATTATGGAAGAGAGGAAATTGTTGAATAAAGTCGTTATGTTGGTTTTTTTGGCGCACAAAAAGTATTCTCTTCGCTTCATAACATTAAGGTTGAACCACTGTAGTCACATGAACTGTTTTAAATACGTCTTTAATAGCTTTCTGGGCATCTGAAAGTGTTAATTATCTTGCTGACAACGGAGGCCTCACTGAGCCATCGGATTTTATCAAAAATATCTTAATTTGTGTTTTGAAGATGAACGAAGATCTTAAGGGTGTGGAATGACATGAGGGTGAGTAATTAATGACAGGATTTCATTTTTGGGTTAACTAACCCTTTAAGGGTTTTTTTCTTTTCAAGTTAGTACAAGTCAAATCAAGGACACAGCAACTAGAAATTTCAAAGTTGCTGAGAGACTTTGTCAGCAATACTGACTATATGACAAAGGCTAGACTAATAATTAGGCAACAACTGTCATCGTGAAGAAATTTGTATTACCATGGTAAACCACTGGACTTCTGCTATCTGCCCTCTCTCTCTTTAAGACTGTAGTGGCAAGTTCTTTGTCATAATTTCCATAGCAAGTGTATTAGGCTACTCTAGTAGTAGATTTCTGAGAAAGCAAAGTGTTACATAAGACTTGCGTTCCAGATTGCACCAGTGTGTGGTGATGTCTTATCTGAGAGTGCACTCTAGTTTTTACATTTACTCTCTGGTGATAATGTTATCTGTGGAAAGTTTCCCATCCTGATCTATTTTTTGCTTAGAAGAGATCATCCTGTGGGAAAGCATTTGCTCACATACTGAACAAAATGGTCACAATGGAGAAATCTTCATGAATTAATTTGAAGTGGGAAGCTGAAACACAAATTTTAAGTTAATATATATGAATGTAAAAGGGAATGAATATAATTTAAGTGCTGCACATGGTCACTATTTCTAAGATTTTCACCATTTTAATCACACTAATAATGCATTTTAATAGGTCATCTGGTGTGACATTAATTTTTAAAAGTAAAAATATTCTCAATTAATACTGTAGTTGGTTAAAAAAGAGCATGCATTCTATATATATATATATATATATATATATATATATATATATATATAAAACAGCATGCATACTAATTATAAGAGATTTGCATGATCTTTGGAGACCTTAAAAAGGTTCTTCTGAAGCCTAGGTTACCAGGCTGTAAAACCTTTTTATTTTTAATTGGAATCCACAAGTTCCTGCAAGAACTTTAAACACACGTTGTTTCCCCTAGTAACCCTATAATCATGCTTAGTAGCTTGATATAGGCTATATAACTTATTTCCTTGAATACAATAGGTTATAACCTTCATGGGATACCTGTAATAGGTGGATAAAAGCGTCAGACAAGTGACAAAATAGTAAACTTGAATGAGTTGAGTCTACCTTAAACTCAGCCGAGAGTTGAGGTGTATATTGAAAAGTCCAAAGCGCTCGGACCAAAGTCGCGAGCCGTTCCGTAACTTCTCCTCTCTCGTGCTGACCGTTCTCACTCCTTATAAATCCGTTCATTCCCCTGTGACACAGATCCAGTTTATATCGCTCCAAACCCAGATATTCTGCGAGCAGGTCCGTGTTGCTCAAGCACTGCACAACAGCGTTCATGAAGCAGGTGTTCCCGTGGTTCTTCAGACCCAACACGCCTGGCGTTTTATCCCCGTACAGCGAACACAGTCGCTCTTTCGCGGAGGAGCGGCAGGGAAGCGAGGAACTTTTCCTCACCTGGCTGCTGTCCTCTTTTTTCACATGTCCCGAGTTTCCAGCGCAAGGTGCGCTTTCTCCAAACCCACCATCATCATCCTCAGCATCCGACCGCTCGGTTGTTTCTCCACCGCTAGCCAAGCTTCCCAAACTTTTCAAGATCTTACTCACCAAACTTTCCACAGATTTAAACGATTTCCTCCGGAACAGTTTCCCGGTGCGTTTAGTAGACTTCCCTGAGTCTTTTTTCGCTTTCTTGTCGCGTTTATCCATGCTTCTGGTTTATTTCCCACTGTGTTACTAAAACGTTCAGGCACATAGAGTGTTATTATCCTCACCTGATGCTACGTCGATATACAGCATTGTGGGCAGCAGTGGTTAAACGAGCATATCAGCGCTGAGATATTTTCCTTACGCTCGCCGTGAAGGAATGATTGACAGGCAGCGCGGTCAGTACGGCAACTCCTGTGACGTCATACTGGCAGGCGGTTAGGAACGAATGAATTATTGACAGCTCTCAACAGCGGTCCGCACGAGCGCTCCTGGAGCTTCATATTGGCGGGAAGCTGCGAGCGATTGACAGATAGAGCCGTCAGTACGGCAAGCCTAGTGTCCAGTGTACGAATTATACAATGGCTTTCAAAGGGTCGACTCTTTTAAAAGAATTTTAAGGTACTTCTATATTATTAAATGTGGACGGTCACTGTCAATACAGGTAATTATGTGGACATGTGGAGGTCTGTCCCTCATGCTACGCTAATTGTAGGCTAATATTGCGCCACTCAGAAACATCGAATATCTGAAATTACCTTTTTAACAAACAGTTTGTTTTATTTTTATTTTATTTCTAAAAAAAATTGATTGCTAATCGCCCGAGCAACACTGTTATGGTTACTGCTGAGTAGATTACTTACAAGCTAGTCCGTAGTTAGTAAAGTAATCCATTACATTACACATTTAGGTAATGTAATCTGGCTACTTTTTGATTACTTTTAGATTACTTTTGACCTAACTCGTTTATCACATTGAATTGAATATGATAATATTATACCATATTGATATAAAAAATACAAAGATAAAGAAAATATATTCCAATCTTTGTTATCAACAACATGAAGTGCAAATTACATCAGAGTTTCCCAGACTGGGGTTTATGATGGAACTGCAGGGGGTTTGTGTGTTTAATGAAAAGTATTATTGATCCAAGTTATTAACTTAAAGGGTTAGTTCACCCCAAAATGAAAATAATGTCATTTATTAATCACCCTCATGTCGTTCTACACCCGTAAGACCTTTGTTCATCTTCGGAACACAAATTAAGATATAATATTTACGAATTTTTTGTTTCAAATCAGTGGTTCGGAGCGCCAAAGTCACGTGATTTCAGTAAACGAGGCTTCGTTTACGCGATCCGAACCACTGATTTGAAACAAAAGATTCGTAAAGCTTCGAAGCAGTGTTTTGAAATCGGCCGTCACTAGATATTGTTGAAAAGTCGTTATTTTTTTATTTTATTTTTTTTTTTGGTGCACAAAAAGTATTCTCGTCGCTTTATAATATTAAGGTAGAACCACTGTAGTCACATGAACTGTGTTTTTAGTACCTTTCTGGATCTTGAGAGGTTCAGTGATATTGCTGGCAATAGAGGCCTCACTGATCCATCGGATTTTATCAAAAATATCTTAATTTGTGTTACGAAGATGAACGGGTGTGGAACGACATGAGGGTGAGTAATTAATGACAGAAATTTCATTTTTGGGTGAACTAACCCTTTAAAATCTCAGGGGGCACTTCAAAAATATATCTATTAGTCCAAAGAGGTTCAGCTGACAAAAAAAGTTGGAGGAATCCGTGTTTTGCATGTTATTAAGAAATGACATGAATTTGTACATTTTAATGTGTTTGAAAGACAAAAGCCTACCAAAGACTGTAATACATGCTTAAATGACTCACTGAGTGATAATTCAAAAAATAATTATAATTCTGTTTGTCAGGAGCTGATTAGATATGCAATATTGAGAAAACACTTAAAAGTGAAATGATTTCTGTAAATCCAGTGATCAAATGCTGTTTTTGTCTCAGTTTTCAGTGATAGTCACATGACTAGTGGCTGGACTGTGTGTGTAACCTGGAAGACCTTCTAAATGTATATAAGCAGTAGACCCTTTGAGAAAGAAAAATGTAAAAGTAAAAAAAAAAAAAAAAAAGGAAGTAGTAGGGAGAATCAAAGAATTATGAATTTATGAATTTACTGACATTGTGAGAATAACATGTAATGTAATCAATAAAAAAGTAACTGTCGGATTACGAGTATTTTAAAACATAATACAATCTAATTACAAGTACTTCATTTTTGGAATCTGATTACGTCATTCAGATTACATGTAATCAGTTACTACGGCACTATACACTGAAAAAAATTATTTTCATGATTTGTTATCACAACATTTTTTCTTTTGTCAAATAACCTTAGATAATTAATGTGGTTCAGATAACATAATATTTTGAGTTTCTGTTGATTAAATCAATTGCCTTCATTGTATTAACTCAAATTTTTAATTTCAATGAACTCAAAATTTTAAGGCAACCAGGTAACTTACTTTTTTAAGTTAAACCAACAATTTTTTTTTTACAGTGTAGTTAAGCTACCTCTGTTCATCTTGGCAACAGGTGAAATACACTCTCAAGCTCAATACACTCTTCTGTCTATCATTCTATCGTTCTATCGTTCTGTCATTCTATCTATCTATCTATCTATCTATCTATCTATCTATCGTTTTATCTATAAGGTCAGGGTTTTTGCATGGAGATTAACAATGCGGATCCTCCTGCTGTTTAAATGTCAGAGGTGTCTGTCAACTGTCATTGTTATTTTACATGCTCATATAGCTCCAGTGACCAGCCATTGTCCTGATATGATGAATAGACTGCAAAAATGAAAAATTCTCAAATTATGAAAAAAACAGGCTGTTGTGTTTTGTTAATATATATCTGCTCTCCTCACACTGAACTGGTGTGAATGCTGTTATCACCTCTGACTATTTAATATCGCTCCATCACTCCCATGATGTTTGCACTGTGTCCTGTTGCCAATATGTCTTTTACTGGCCTCCGAGTAACCCCACACCTTCACTGGTTTATCATCACCTCTTATGGACAGAGAACAGACGCTCAGTCAGAGCGAAATTCACATCAGTACTGTTCCCCGGTTATCTCTTGTCTGCCACAGTGATGGAATTTTGTCACAAAACCATGCGGACCACCTACAGTTTTCCATTTCTACTGCATTCAAAGCTCTGAGGTGGTTTTAAACTCATTCTGTCCTCTTTACATTTGAACAATCAGAGGAGATGAATGTCTAGGATAATGGCCAAAATGATCTTATTTTTAGACTTCCGGTTCTTTTTTTTTCTACTGAGATCTTATATGCAAATGACTTCAAAGTACAGAACATGCAGTGCTTAAAGACTTTTTGTGTGTATAAATGTCTCTAGGTTGGCAGCTATCGCTTTCAGTGTGGCAGCCCTTTGCAAAAGAGCATATTCGCAGTTATTTTTATCTTCGGAGGTACATTTACTTCCTTTCTTTTTTTAGTTGCTTACTGTGTGATCAAAGACACAACAATGCAGAAAAGCATGACATAAGCTCTAGTTGGACTGTATAAACTGTTTGCATGTGGACTGGACTGAAAAATGAGAAGAGAAGCTATAAGTCTGGTTTTAATTTATCTACCAGAGGTAATTCAGTCTAGTATGGTTTGCCAAGCCACTGCATTATGGTTCTGTAGACTTTTCATTAAGTCTTCATTTTGAATCTAATCATGCTAACATTCGTCTCAACTGTGAGAGACCTTTGGGATCAATAATCAACATGATGATGGGGTCTGTTGTATCTAAAAACAGTCATTATCTTTAAACAGCAAAGGTATGTTGTTAACACAACCTTGTGGTCCCCTGCTTTGCTAGCAAGCTGTGTAGGCCAAATAGATTTACACCAAGGTATAAAATACTGATATAAAGGGGTTTAGTTTGGACCAGAAGGAATTCACTGTAAATCGTCCCTTTACAGTCTTAAAAACAACAGTTATTTATTGGCATCTCCATAAAGAACCTTTAACATCCATGGGACATTTCCAATGCACAAAATGTTCTTTATTGTGGAGAATGATTGTTTAGATTTTTAAATGTTCTTCACACTAAGAAAAAAAATGTTATTTTAAGAACTGTTGACTGAAAAATGGTGGCATATGTTTTAAAAACAGGCATATTCTTTCTTCTTTTACAGAAACTGCTCATGTTTTTCTTTTTCATTTACAGAGAGAAATTCAATATGAGTCCTAGTATGAAGGTGAACAGTAATAAGGAAAAAATTCATCCATGGCATGAGTGAAAAAGAAGTGATGAAAATGTTGTTTTAGAATATACATATTTTAGAAATATTTTTAAAAATATTATATTAAAAAGAATAAAACAAATCCACAAACATTTCTAGCAAGTTTAGAGGTTAATACTTGGATTCTCAAAACATGTTTTCTCATACAGAAGGTGCATAACTGTTATGGTCTTTCATTCATTGGTTCTGACAATGATGTCTGCCGACCCATACTGTGAATGTTTACTGTCAGTATCACCATATTTCACTGGTGAAGACTTTAATCTAATCCTTTTTACAGGCTGAAAGATCTGAACGCTTCTAAAATCCCACTACACAGATTGTCATGACATCCATATCACCAATTTTAGATCACAGATATCTCTGTCATTGAACCTTTTGCAGATTATGAGCTGATTATGGCTCTCTCTACGCTGCTGAATCCCGTGTTCTTCCTGACTGAGCAAGTCGTCAGACTCTGGCTAAAACTCCAGGTAAACATCTTGGACTACATGTTTGGCTAAACCATGGCAGACAGGTGAGTGCTTCAGAAACGTTTTTGAATACAGTTTTATTTGGTACCAATATCACTCTCAAAATCTCTTACAGAAGCTTTATTTGATCAAAATCGATCTATAGTGATGAGTGAGGTGAACATCAGTAAGGGTTAGCCTGGGGCGCCATCTAGTGGTGACATTGCTATATCTATTAAATCCGTTTTGTTGAATGACTGCTCTGTTGTGACTAACGCTAATGGAGTACACCTGTAGATGAGTAAAAATGGCATCCATCTCTCTTCTCTTGGTGGACTTGACAACACTTGTAGAAAGAAATCTGCATGCATCATGCCCTGTCGGGTCGTCAGTGTTCCTTCTTTTCAGTGAAAATGGCTTAAATTAATAATTTTAATGAAATAAGAATGTTGCAGACTGAACTACAGTACATATGGTTGACAAAATATCTGTTGTTTAGTCCAATGCATTCTGTTCAATTTAGTCCAATGCATTTTTGTTTACCAGTGTTGTTATTGTTAACTAAAACTAAAATTAAAAATCATTTTTAATAGAAATGAAGCAAAAATAAAATATAAACATTAGATGGAAAAACCTAAACTTAAACTTCAGTCAGGCAACATTTTAACTTTTTAAGTACTAAAATTGTTAAAACTGAAAGAAAAAAAAAAAAGCTAAATAGAAATATAAAAAACTAATAAAAATGGCAAAAGCACACCAAAATGAATAACACGAACTAAAATCAAAATGATGACTGAAAATATGAAAACAAAAGCTAATTCAAAATATTAATTAATGCTAATTCACTCAGTCAACATGAAGTCATGACATGGAGGATGTTAAATTGCGAGCGGATTTTTGATATCTTGAACGGTTTGCCCGTGGCATTGAAATAAATTTATAGCAAGAAAAGGAAAACAGGAAGTGTGTTATAACTTCTCCATACATTGATTGATTTGGATGAAACTTCAGCTGTTTGTTGTACAAGGCTGATCACATGGATGTGACTCTTGTGAGTCAAAGTTATAGCGCCACGAACTGGCAGCAGGAAGTGTGTCACTTTCAAAAATGCTTTGAAATTACCCTCTTATTTTTACCCGATTTGCTTCAAACTTCATCAGTATAATGTCAAAACAGGGCAGATTTACACCTGTGAAATGATTCTTGATATCTTAAATACTGTTGCCGTGGCAACACGTCAAACTTTAATAATATTCTTGGGTGTTTTTGAGGCTCTTAGCATGCTTCAAACTGCATGAAACTCAACAAGCACATCAAAGTTGTTGGCCAGTAGACATGGGCAAAGCTTTAGAAACGGGCGTGGTGGAGGGGCTCAGTAGCGCCACCTTTTGACAAAAGTTGGGGGGATAGTTTTACCTACAGTCACCAAACTCGGTACATAACAAAGTAATGACAAAATGGGAAAGAGGAAGAGTCTCATATCTTGACATAATCCTTTTACATTCACCGAGTTTAAATGCATATTGCTTGTTGTGCACAGTCTCCCTAAAGCCTCCGGGGTGGCGGTGGTGCCAGAGCTTGGGCCCGTCATCGCTGCTTGCAGCTATATTTCTTATATAATCTTACTATATCACTTTTTTAATCAGTTTTTGTAGCTGTATATAGCTGTATACAGCTACAAAGTGTTGGAAAGTATATAGAAATTGCAAAGCTAATAGTTTATCTACATTTTGCACATTTAAAAAAAAAAAAAAGCCTTTTTTTAAGATTTACGAATTTCAGTTTAGGAAAATTCCATCAAATTGAATTTAATAATCCTTTAAAGAATTTTAAATGAGTAAAAACTAGACCTTAATTAAACATTTTATATAAATCTTAATGGAACAAGGGAATAGACCATTTAGTTTTTGTGATTCGTATTCATATTCGTATTTCATTTAAAATTCTTAATCCATAATATTAATAATATGTAAGGATTATTCAGTTCAATTTGATGGAATTTTACTATACAATTGAAATTTGTAAATCTTAAAGGATTAATTTTTTGAGTGCAGTAAAGTGATAGCAACAGTCATTTTTAGCTACACTGTTTTTATTATTAAGTAGTGGGGAAGAGTTGACAAAGTTGGATCAGATTAACTTTTGAAAGCCACTTCTGCCATCTTGTAGTGTAGCTATACTTTCTCAAAATGACCAAGCTTAGTTCATTTTTTTGTAGTTAGTAATTTAGTTATTTTTTGAATATAGCTTACACTGCTTCAAAAAATAACAAAAACAAATAAAAGCAATTTGAATCTCTGTCGTAATGTTTTGAAATGATTTTTATGTTTAGAATAATTCAGAATATGCAGTCAAAGAAGCATATCTGTGATATAGAGGATTCTACTGTACACGCAATGGACAGTTATGCATTGACCATTTGACCCGCTGACACCTCTGTCCAGTTTAAAGTTCATATTGCTCAGAAATGGGCAATTTAAGGGTCAAACCGGGGTCATATCCGGCACGGACCACCCATCTGTATGCACAAAACCCATTCGAGTCAACATATGTTTGAAAGAAGACCCCAATATGCATGTGTGATAAATGACCATAAAAAGAGTCATAAAACAGACTGAAACAAAGCAAGTGCTTTGCTGTTCTGTTGAAAGAAGGATTTTTTGTTGCTGACCTTTTCCAGCGTAGGAATCAGTTTAACAGTAAATGGCTCTTATACACAAAGAATCACTTTCAGCTGAGAGAGAACCTTACGTTTCAAGATTCCCCTATGTGTGGGAGAGCAAAGGACGAGACAGACTATCAAACAGATCTCTATTCAGCTGTCTCAGTCATAACTGGAATGCTCTGACCCCAATAAATCATGAGGAAATATTTGTTCTTCTCTATACAGACATTTCAAAATGGCTTGATTTAAAGGTGTAGATCAGAATCGCAGGTTCTTTTGATCAAATTGGAGCCCCAACCAAAGGTATGATTTTGCAGTGATCTAAGTGAGTTGCATATTGCATTTTCACCAAAAGAGGGCACTATTCTGAAAGAAATGGCAGTGCCATTTTAGGATTACTTTGGGATCATTTAGATGCTATTGTAGTATTTATAAATATTTTGAATTAGCTTTTATTTTGAGGTATTTAGATTTCATTTTAATTTAATTATATTTAAAATTAAAGTTGTTTTTTCCATTTTTATCTTTTTTATATTTTCATATAGCTTTAATTATCTTCTATCTTACTCATTTGAGTAATTAACTTAAATATATTTATTTCAGTTAGTTGCCAAAGCAACATTTCTAATCTACGCTTAAGTTTTTAAGTTTAAAATCTTCATCTAAAATGTTTTATTTGACGGATTTGACAGTTGTTTTGATAACTTTGTTGCAGCTCTGGAACAATTTGTATTGTGAATAACACTACAAATGAACAGAAGTGAAATTCATATATGTCTACTAATGAAACCGTTCAAACACACTTAAAAGAAAATGAACATGTTTATTCCATCCTGTGCCTTTCAATATTTCATAATTGAACCTCAACCAATTTCTGTTATTAGAAACAAAAAGTTGTGGTTTTATATGTCACATTGAACATCATATAGATACATTAAAACCTTATCTAATCCATATTATCTCCATATTATGTGTAGGCCCATGAATCTTATTGATTTATTCCTACAGTTCATGTTGCTGTTAGAGGACACCAGACTCAGAAGCAGAAATAAGTGAACCACAGCAGAGTTTATTTAACAGATTGCAAAAATGTGACCCTGGACCACAAATCTAGTCATAAGTCAGTCAGTTTTTTGAAATTGCGATTTATACATCATCTGAAAGCTGAATAAATAAGCTTTCCATTGATGTATGGTTATGATAGGACAACATTTGGCCGAGATACAACTATTTGAATATCTGGAATCTGAGGGTGCAAAAAAATTGCCTTTAAAGTTGTCCAAATGAAGTCCTTAGCAATGCACATCCACTCACAAAAATACATTTTTGATATATTTAAGGTAGGAAATTTACAAAATATCTTCATGGAACATCTTTACTTTACTTAATATCCTAATGATTTTTGACATAAAAGAAAAATCGATAATTTTGACATATTCAGTGTATTGTTGGCTATTGCTACAAATATACCCGTGCGACTTATGACTGGTTTTGTGGTCCAGGGTCACAAATGGAGACAAGCAGGTGAGTAATACGAATGGCAGATGATGATAGCAGTTTTAACAGAGTCTCTTGTATTCTTCAGGTTGGAGGTTTAGCTGGGAAGACAGTAGCAGAGCTCTTCGTTTGGCACGTTAGTATATCAGGTAGAAATGTTTATGGAGGTTACATAGGAGATCTGGCGTGGGTGTGGGAAGGGATTCACAAGAAGATCGTAGGAGTCAACACAGAGAATCACAAGGAATCACTTTTTAATATAATGTGACTACTTTTTGATTACTTTTAGATTACATTTAGATAAAAAAAGAAGTAGAGAGAATCAATGAATTAAGAATAATTTACTACCATTGTGACAATAACATGTAATCAATAGAAAAGTAACTGCCGTCTGATTATAAGTATTTTAAAATGTAATATAATCAAATAACAAGTACTTAATTTTTGGAATCTAATTACGTCATTCAGATTACATGTAATCAGTTACTACCCAGCAGCACTAATTCACACACACTTCACTAATCAAAGTGTTTAAACTGAACCGTTTGAACAGAGCTGTTTGCGAATGCATTTATTTAGGACAAGCCAAAAGAAAAGAATATTGAATTGGACTTCCCCATTGGGTTCTTTCCTGCAACTCTATTGTAAAAGACCAAAGTAAGCTGGACTTACTCAGCTAGACTCTGGTGTTAGTAGAGGCTTAGATGCACTTGATTGGTTCAGTGAATATCCACAGGTACCGCAATTTTAAATTAGCATTCGCTTTATATAACATGGGAACAGAGGGTCAATGAAGTCAAATAGACCTGTATTAAGTGTGAAATAAGTGGTTGCTAGTGTATGGGTGTAATTGTCCTATTGTATAAGGCAGGTCTTTGGGTTTAGACACTATACGTGGAACCATAATCATTGGTCATTTTCACACCCACATAAGCTCTTGCTGCTAAAGACGTCATTAAAAGACTTTTTTTAGTGTATATGTGAGTTTCACCAGTCTTCAAAGACACATAAGTGCAGCACATGTGAAAATGACCCACGCTGCAGTGACAAATGTTAATGTAGCAAATTAACAGTTCCAATCATTCCATCATTTTAGCATTAGGTCATTGTAATATCATTTTTAAACGTTGCCCAGATGTTCAGAGTTGGCCTTCAGAATCCCATGAGGAGAGATAATGCACGCATATTTGCTGTTTGGCTCGCAGTGTAGCACTGCTCTCTGACGGAAAATTTGTCTGTACAGATTTGTCTGTTGTATAATTTAAAGATCAGCAAATAATCCCATCAGTTGTTTTGTAGAGATTTATGCTTTTCCTTGTGAACTTTTTTCATTTTTCAGGTTTTTCATTCATTTTTTTTTTGCATAGTAAAATAAAACTTGTAGCCTTTTTTGCCAAATAATTTTGTCAGATTAACACCTTCAAATGAAAAACAAAAGATCTGCACTCACTTATGCCTTCTTAGTGAATTATTTTTTTTTTTATTATGCAAAAAAGCACATAGATCAATCAGATCAAAGTTTCGGCAATCAGCCGTCTTCAGTGAATCATACAAATCATACAATTCATACGTTCAGTTTGTATAACTCACTAAAGATGGCTGATTGCCGTATGTGCTTTGTTGCATAATAATAAAAAAATAATAATTCATTTAGAAGACACAAGTGAGTGCAGATCTTTTGTTTTTCATTTGAAAGTATTGAGATTTCCACTGAACTACGCACCTAATAAAACGGTTGAGCGCGGTGATTTTATCTTTTTTGATTTTTTTTTTCCAGATTAACACCTTAACCAAGTTTAGTGTTTTGTTCTTCCCTCATATTTAAAATATTTAAATATATATAAATAAAATATTTCCATCATATTTTAATGGTTTAATCGAACTTGCAGGGTCATTAAAAGCAAATGTCCCCTCTGGGCATCACTTTTGGCCACTACTGTACAGCATGAAAGTGTGTGTATATATATATATATATATATATATATATATATATTAAAAGTGACAGTAAAAACAGTTATAATGTTACAAAAGATTTTTTTTTCAAATAAATGCTGTTCTTTTGAACTTTCTATTCATCAAAGAATTCTGAATAAAAATGTATCACGGTTTCTACAAAAATATTAAGCAGCACATCTGTTTTCAGCATTGATAATATTAGGAAATGTTTCTTCATATTAATCATATTAGAATGATTTCTGAAGGATCAAGTGACACTGAAGACTGGAGTAATGATGCTGAAAATTCAGCTTTGCCATCAAAAAGATAAATTACATTTTAAAATATATTCAAATTGAAACATTTATTTTAAAGTATATATATATTTTTAATAATATTTTACAATATTCCTGTTTTTAATGTATTTTTGATCGAATAAATGCAGCCTTGGTGAGCATAAAATACTTTAAAAACAGATGTGTGTATATGGTATATATACATATACATACGTGTACTGTATATATATACTATACTATATATATATATATATATATATATATATATATATATAGTACATATATAATAACCTGTCACCACTTTTACAATCAGATCAATTCCTAATGGATAAAAGCATCTACATTTTTTTTCTTCACTTCATTTAAAAATGCATCACATTATGGCAGTTAAAACTTGACTTTAAACTTATCATATAGTCCTTAATGATCATTTAGTCTTGCTCTTTCACTTTTACACCTTTAATCCATTTTTAATCTTTTTTTAAATCTTTCATCAATTTTTATTAATGAGTCTGACTCAGCCATTTTTCTTTTTCCTAGCACAGGCAACTCTATCAAACACACAAAGGCTCGAGGCTCGGTTTCACAGACAGGGCTTAGATTAAAGGTGCAATATGTAAGAATTTTGCAGTAAAATATCCAAAAACCACTAGGCCAGTGTTATATATTTTGTTCACTTGAGTACTTACAATATCGCAAATGTTTCCAACTATTTGTAAATCTTGAGAAAATTGCAATTTTAACCAAGGCTCCAGGACGTGTGAGGACTCGCCTGTCAATTGCGTCATACCCGCGTTACCCTCGGTTTCCGGTTTTATTTTGTAGAAACCATGGAAACACCAAAGACACTTTAATATATTACATGTTTTAATAGACAAGGGAACAACTGTTTTGATATATTTATAGACAGAAAACTAATTATTGTTATATAGCTCAACACGTTTAGTCTTATTGTTTAAATCTAATTTTCTTGATTTTTTGTGAGTACCATATGCTTTACCACGCCTCAGAGAAAAACACTATTTTGTGAAGTAGCTAACATAGCATAATCAGATGCAGCTTTATTTTTAGTAACAGTAATACAGCATTTTCTCCATCATACAATACGTTTTAAAATAAATTCCATGCCATTTATCAACACAAGCCATCCAGCATTTAACATGCTATTCTAAAATCGATCTATCTTACTGCAGTGTGCAATAAGTGTCTCACAGCAGCCGCCGAGTGAACGCACAGAGTAACGTTATAACATCAACAAACTCAAATGTATCTAATATGATAAACAGAGCTGCGTTACCTCATACTCATGACCGGAAAAGCGGAAGCGGCGCCGGTGACTGTGGTATAATAAAAGTTCCGCTGCTCGTGAGGCGTGTGTTGCGCAATCGCTCCAGCGGCCTCGTTCAGCTCCCACAACACTCGGTCCTGCTCTACTTCATACTTCATACTGATTTCTGCCCGAGTCCTATCCCGATTATTTTCCACCGGCTGTGAGGTGAAGACCACATGTCCCAAGATTCCGCGCTCAAACTTGGCGTCATCAAGCTATGCCTTTGTTTTGAATAGACCTCTAGCGACCTCTAGTGGACAGAAATCATACATATTGCACCTTTAAGCCAGGATTAGGCCTCAGTTCAATTAAGACATTTAAGTAACTTTTATAAACATGCCTTCAAAAGAAAAAAACATTACTGTGTGCATCTTGAGACAAAACAATGGCACTGACTTAATTTAAGATATGTCAGTGCAAGTTGCTTTCAGTTCAAACGTGCATTTTAGTCTGAGACTAGCTTAAGCCTGGTCTGTGAAACAGTGTTAGGATTATTTTTAAGGTCACCAGACATGTAGCAATTGTACCTGGTTTTAAAAAACCACAACTTAGAAACAGAAAAATGTAGGAAATGTAATCAGTCATAGAGCGTAATTAGACCAGTGCAGTGAGGTCAGGGTAATTTGGCTAAAATATGCTGACAGTGATACGACCCAGACTACAGCAAGTATCATTTTCAACACATTTCTTCACCCTTTACCCTCCAGAACACTTTACGAAAGAGGCTTTGTAAAGCGCGAGAGTCTTTACTTATGACTCTGTTAGCTTTGAACTTATAAAGGGGGCTTTAAAAGGAAGTGAAAATTATGATTCACACAGGGTATACAGACACATTATATAAATGAAATATGTTTGATTGTTCTTCAGTATGCTCATTTCATTAATGTGTTTATAATGCACATTTTCTGATATAATTTGAAGCTCATTTAGGCATATAATGGAGGGCACCACTCAGGCCCATCTGAGCGAAACATAATGTTCTCAAGAGGACTAATGCAAACACCGTCCAAAATGTACAGACTGATTTACTTAGCTTAAATAAATGTGAGTACAAATTTGACAAGCTAAATGACAACTAACCATTAAGGCTGTTTTCCAATTTGTACTAGCATAAAATACATTGTTCAAGGCATTGCAACTGACTGGAAATGAGAAATGTGTGCAACAATTGGCATCAATGGTTCCAAGAAGAACCTTCAACATCCATGCAATCTTAAAAGTATAGTAGAAATAGATTCTTTAGATTTTTTTAAAATGTTCGTCATACTAAGAGAAAATGGAACTGTTCACTGAAAGGTTCTTTGGGGAACTAAAATTGGTTCTTCTAAGGAATCTCTGTGGAAAAAAAACCTCTTGGAACCTTTATTTTTAATATGAGATCTTCCGTTGGTTCAAAAGGTTGCCTCCAAAAGGTGCCTTCAAATTTTCTCTGACATCATCTAAGCCATCTGTGTCGAAATGAAATCACATTTGCTGCCAGCAAGGTAGATGCGAAGAACAACATGCCTCTGGTCAGAAATGCCTCTTGGAGTTCATGCCCTCTGCTTTTAAAGTTATTGCATTAGTCTATAACTGTGGGTTTTTCATTTCATTATAAAATGTGGTCACTATGAATTTACCAAGCATTTAAACACGATATCCCACCTCAATGTATATGGTAATCCTATTTTCACATTATTGCGCCTGAAACAGTGCGTTCTCGTTGAGTTGAAACTCTTCTCGTAGTCATGCTGCGGCCTCCTCTTTCAATATACAGTATGCATGTTCAAAGCAGGGATGGAGCAGCTTTGCCTTACTCTTGACCTTAAAAAGCCACTTCAGCAATGTCAATGAGCTCTTAAGTTCTTCTGAGACAGTTCTCAAAGCCATGAGGTATCCCAGAATCCATCTCTTTGGCTGCTCATGGAGTCCAATTATGGAGTGATGTAACTGAGGATGTCTATTGCAAGCCTGGTTATTCTCAGTCACACTCACTCCAGATTTGAAGCAGGTCTTCAAGTACTTCAAGGTTTTCAAGTAGTAGTCATCCCAAGGTGATGGTAGCCTAATCAAAGTTCATACTCCTTGTATTCTGTTGGTGTGCCACTAGCTTTAAATCCCAGGTAGAAGCTTCCTAAGAGGGAGATCAGTTATGGACATCAAAATCCTTTCTTATAAATCTTATGAAGAAATGGGTTCTTCGGGATACTGCATTGGTGGTAGTTGAATTTATCAACAAGTTGCAGCCCTCTAGTATTCTGGAAGCCAAAATATGGATCCCAATTCTGGTTCCCCTTTGTCTGTTTTTCCTAATTGGTTTGGTTTATGTGCAGGAAAAGCTCCACGGAATTTGAATATTTACAAAGTTTCACATGTCTCTTGCATGTTTTAAATATTATTTGGTCATTTTGTTGTCAATTTCTAACAGGAGTGTAGTGAAGTCAATTGAACATATTTTGCCATGTTTCAGTGCATTTCGCAGAATTCCAGAGCAGAAGATGTGGAAAAAGTCTGCAGATTCTGCTCATGTGTAACCGCAAAAGGAATACAGCTATATTATTAAATAACTAGTTGCTGAAGGAAATACTGGAAGAAACATATTTCTTTCCATGTAGATAGGGTCACATGTTCAGATTCTCTTATGCTTATGCAGGGAAAATGCCTGTGTGCATGTCATGGAGTAACATTCCCATCAGCATGAGCCAAACTCGTCTATAAGAGCACTTATTACTGTTAATAGCGACATAAAACATACTTTTAACATACTAAATCGTTCAAAAGCTTTTTTACTATTTAAGAAGTTATGATAGCTAGAATCACATCCTATTATTATTTACAATCTAGAACAAAACCTTGTCTGAAAGTTTAACCCCTTACTGCACACCCCCTATTTTGGTAAGTGCATAAATGACATACCCAAAATAAAAATGTTGCTGCTCATAGGTCATTCTGAATAGACAAATAACCAACATATATTTAAAAAGCCAACACTTGAGAGTTTACAGTTCAAGACTCAGAATTACTCAGACTGTTATTAATATGGAGATATATAAGCTCAAACATAAAAAAAAAAAAAAAATATTTTATATATTTTTTAAATGTATAAAAATATTATGTGGATGTGATAAAGCAACTTATAACCACAATTAAAGTAAAGCCACAAGTGTGGTCATGCTTCATTTAAAATCTGAGGATGATATCTCTAAAACTATTAATTTTATTAAGCATTTTCTAAGACCATATCAGGTGAGCTCTTAGGCCCTGTTTCCACCTGGTATTAAAGGAACACTCCACTTTTTTTGAAAATAGGCTCATTTTCCAAATCCCCTAGAGTTAAACAGTTGAGTTTTACCGTTTTTGAATCCATTCAGCCGATCTCCGGGTCTGGCGGTACCACTTTTAGCATAGCTTAGCATAGTTCATTGAATCTGATTAGACCGTTAGCATCTCGCTCAAAAATGACCAAAGAGTTTCGATATTTTTCCTATTTAAAACTTGACTCGTCTGTAGTTACATTGTGTACTAAGACCGACGGAAAATGAAAAGTTGCGATTTTCTAGGCTGATATGGTTAGGAACTATACTCTCATTCCGGCGTAATAATCAAGGAACTTTGCTGCCGTACCATGGGTGCAGCAGGCGCAATGATATTACGCAGCGTCTCTCACAAATGTTTCCATGGTTGCAAGGCACGCTCCCTGTGCAAGCAGGGGGTCACAGGCGCTGCGTAATATCATTGCGCCTGCTGCACCCATGGTACGGCAGCAAAGTTCCTTGATTATTACGCCAGATGAGAGTATAGTTCCTAGCCATATCAGCCTAGAAAATCGCAACTTTTCATTTTCCGTCGGTCTTAGTACACGATGTAACTACAGAAGAGTCAAGTTTTAAATAGGAAAAATATCGAAACTCTTTGGTCATTTTTGAGCGAGATGCTAACGGTCTAATCAGATTCAATGAACTATGCTAAGCTATGCTAAAAGTGGTACCGCCAGACCTGGAGATCGGCTGAATGGATTCGAAAATGGTAAAACTCAACTGTTTAACTCTAGGGGATTTGGAAAATGAGCCTATTTTCAAAAAAAGTGGAGTGTTCCTTTAAGATGCGTTTTGGTGGATTGGATCATAAGTGGACGAGGGAGACACATACCCCTTTCCACCTGGTATTTTAATCTGTCTCTTTTGTCCACTTTCGACCACTTCTGTCCTGATTTCTTCAAGGGGAGGGTCTATGGGCGGGTAAATGTAAGGGATTTTCAGATCTTTCGATCTAATGAACAAAATAAGCTCGCGTAATTTACATATGAACGCGTCCGGAGATAACTGAAAAACATACGGAGAGCAGCAGTTTTCGTTTCTGTCCTGACAGCCGCAAGACCGGCCGAACGCTGTGAGTGCGTGTTAGAAATCAGGAATGGTGAGAGAACATTGTGCTTGGTACATTTTTCATCTTCAAACCAAACAGGCCTAGAGCTGACAAAGTTTAAATCCAGTCTGGTTAGCGCACGCTTACCTTACACGTTAGGTCAGTAGGCAGAGAGTAGGCGGTCTTTTGTGGCTGTTCGAACACATTCAACCATATGAGTGTTTCCACTACGAGAACAATCCAGTCAAATGCGTTTCCGACTACCTCTGGAAGTTGTCGAAAGTGGACAAGCTCAAAACGTTTTACACCCCATTTACACCTGTATTTAGAGTCTTCCACTTGTGATCGGATCGACCAAAACACATCTTAATAGGTGGAAAGAGGCCCTTAGAGAAGGCTGATAAGATGCTAATAAAATATTTTATTGCCCTGTAAACACCCATTTCCAGTCTATTGTCTAAGTTCTGAAGAAGAGAACTGACCAATTCATTTTAAAACATTAAAGATGGAAGGTTTTAAAGAATGACTAGAAAGAAAGACCATGACATAGGTAGATGATTAAATAGATTTTGCCAAGGCACTGCTAAGGTGCCCTAGGTAGTTGCTAGGCTTTTGCTAAGACTTTGCTAGTGTCTTCTGGGTGGTTGCTAGTGCATTACTTTGTGGTGCCAAGGTTTTCTAGGTGGTTGCTAAGCATGGGTGGTTGCCAGGGCATTGCTAAGGTGTTCTAGGTGGTTGCCAGTATCAGGGTTCTGTCACTTCAGTCTGTTTAGTCTTGGTTTGCGCTCTTCCATCCATGTGAGATGTTTTGTGTGCAGAGCATAGTGTTCGGATCCCAGCACTTCGGTCTAGTTTGGTTTCAGTTCTGTGTCCAGGTTCAGACATTTATCAAGCATTAGCTTCAGTTCTGGCAGGTCACGTCAGTCAAGCTCGCATCAGCTGACTCCCAGGTGACTCACGTCTACCTATAGGAATTCGACACCTATTACAGCATCCATACAGTATATAAGCTCCTCAGTATTATCAGCAGCTATCGCATTTCTCAGGAGCTAATTACCCTCCTCCATCCCCAGCTCCTCCTCTCGTCATTCAGCGTTTGGCCTTATGATTCCCCTGAATCAGACTAATTCCTGAAATATGTGTACATGTTAAATTATTGACATAAATAATATCTGCATATGTTGGTTCTGTTCTGTTTACCCTAAAGGGGGTTATTGCTGCTCTCCCTGCTCTTATCCATGCTAGGCTGCATGGATGCACAGGGAGTTCTTGCCCAGAACAGAACCATACCGCCAATACAAACTCTATGCAATTATCAATCATATTTTGATGATAGTGGTCTTGACAGAAATGCTTCTGTGTAGCACACGGTTTGGGTTTATAATCGGCCGCGTGCTTTCTCGTTATCTTATGCTTTTCTTGCATGCGGCTTGCAGTGCTGCCAATTGCTTTCAGTTGAAAGTAGCTAAAACTGGTCACTAAATGTCGCTAGATGACGTCATACTGGCGAGTCCACTGATCTATATTAATTTAAATATAGATGAGTGGACGAGTCACAGAATGTAAATAAGGTTTGTCCAAGAAGTTGCTATATTTTTTTCGCTAGGCTTTTGAAAAAAAGTCTGAAAATGGGAAGGGGAAGTCACTAAATCTAGTGACAAAATCACTATATTGGCAGCACTGGCGGCTTGTGTTTTACATCAGCTATTTGCTTTCATGTTGTCATATGGACACGCATTCAGTGAGTGTCATGTTTGAGCGCATGGCTTGTGATCGTGTTCGCTGGCCATGTGCTCTTGTTGCTGTCATGTTTTGTGTGAGCACATGGCTTGTCATGTTTGTTTCTATGTGCCATGTGCTCTCCTGTCTATTGTCTTAACCCTGTTCTTATTGTAATCTGATTATTGGTTTATTTGTGAAAACAATTATGTCATGCGCATTACGTGTTCAGTCTATAGGCGCATAGTGTTTCTTTACAAAGTGACATCGCCAACTACTGGCCTGGCATGAATAACAGAGCGTTTTTAGTTGTTTTCAGGGATCATTTTGACAACATTGACGTCTGTACGGGAAAAAAGCAAAGGAAAAGCTTTTCCATTTTTAGTACATCGTTGTTGTGTAAACGTACCCTTGTTCTCCCTGTGTTCTCAGTCCTGTGCCAGATGTCATCCTAAGTGCTTTGTTTACCTGCAAAGTCCAGCTCCCGGTCCTGTTTTCCCCCACAGGGTAGTTTTTGTTTGTTTTATTTTGTTTTTTGATTAAAGGATTAGTTCACTTTCATATAAAATTTTCCTGATAATTTACTCACCCCCATGTCATCCAAGATGTCCTTGTCTTTCTTTCTTCAGTCGAAAAGAAATTAAGGTTTTTGATGAAAACATTCCAGGATTATTCTCCTTATAATGGACTTCAATGGCCTCCAAACGGTTGAAGGTCAAAATTATAGTTTCATTGCAGCTTCAAAGGGCTTTAAACGATACCAGATGAGGAATAAGGGTCTTATCTATCGAAACGATCGGTCATTTTCGAAAAAAATGTAAATGTATATGCTTTATATAAACAAATGATCGCCTTCCAAGTGCTTCCGAAAAAAAGGTACTTTCGTATTCTTTAAAAAGCTTACGCTGTATGTCCTACGCCTTCCCTTTTCTACTTACGGAAAAAATTTAACTGGTGCTGCGTTCGTTCCGTAAGTTGAAACTATAATTTTGACCTTCAAACGTTTGGAGGCCATTGAAGTCCATTATAAGGAGAATAATCCTGGAATGTTTTCATCAAAAACCTTAATTTCTTTTCGACTGAAGAAAGAAAGACATGGACATCTTGGATGACATGGGGGTGAGTAAATTATCAGGAAAATTTTATATAAAAGTGAACTAATCCTTTAAATAAATAGCCCATACTCTGCATCTCTGAGTCCTCGCCTCATCCCTTTACCCAAACCTGACAGTCAGAACATTTCTAGGGTGTTCTTAGTGGTTGCCAGGTTTTTTTGTGTGGTTGCTATACTTTCTACTCAGTTGCTAAGGTGTTAAGTTGCTACTATGGTAGTTTTTAAATTATTTACTATCTAGAACAAAGCTTTGTCTGAATGTTTACAATAATTTTTCAAGATTGACATTGGAAGATTTTACAGTGTGTAAAGTCAGTCAAAAAGAAGTCAGAAAAACCATGAGATGTATAAATAGATTTTGATAAGGCCTTGCTAAGGTGCTGGGTGGTTGCTAGGGTGTTACTAAGGCTTTGCTAGTGTCCTCTGGGTGGTTGCCAGGGCTTTGCTTTGTAGTGCCAGGGTGTTCTGGGTGGTTGTTATGTGTGGGTGGTTACTACACAGTTGCTAAAGTGTTTTGGGTGGTTGCCAGGGTGTTGCCAGGGAGTTCTTGGTGGTTGCAATGGCATTCTAAATGATTGCTATGGCATTTTCAGTTTACTTCTAGTCTGTTTCTATGGTAGTTTCCGATAGATATACTATAGATGGACAAGCCAACAAAGAAGTCACATTATTCTATACGTACAGTACATAACACTGACTTTGTATTCACTATAATGGATGACTGCAGTCATGGTTGTGCAATGCCTCTTTCTACTGCTTAGATGATGCTTAATCCTGCACCTCTACCCTGCGTTTAAGTTATTCTGAGAATGGATGAGAAGTAAGAACAAAGAGTTGAGTGAAAAAAAGGGCAGAAAAGAGGTGACGGGGGAAAGAAATGGCTATGTGTGAAAATGATTCAATACGTCAGCTCCTGGCGGGAGTACAAACCCAAGCGGCGATTGGCTCCAGGAGGAGCGAGTCTCTGTACACCACGCTCATGCATATTCCATTCTGTTTCTTCATAAGTCATGGTCTGTCACCTCCACACGTCTCCGTTTGGGTGTCGAGGTAGAGCAGGACCGTTGAAACGCCACATTCCACCTGGGTGATCCACTGCTGTTATTTTTACACCCATGAGGTTGTGTAAATCAGTGGGCACCCATTTGCAGGGACACACTGGTCCAACCTGAGTCTGCAGGACATTCACACTCCATCTGTCTGTCGGTTGATGCATTAGTGCTCACCAAGACAGTTAACACTGAATGAGTCAGTAGTCATTTTAGTAAGTAGTACTTTAGCTCATGCTTTTTATCCAAAGTGACTTACACTACACTTATTAAAGGGTTAGTTCACCCAAAAATGAAAATAATGTCATTAAGTACTCACCCCACACCCGTAAGACCTTCGTTCATCTTCAGAACACAAATTAAGATATTTTTGATAAAATCTGATGGCTCAGTGAGGAACTTCATTGACAGCAAGATAATTAACACTTTCAATGTCCAAAAAGCTACTTAAGACATATTTAAAACAGTTCATGTGACTACAGTGGTTCAACCTTAATGTTATGAAGCGTTGAGAATACTTTTTGTGCGCCAAAAATAAAAATGACTTTATTCAACAATATAGTGATGGGCGATTTTGAAGCTTTACGAATCTTTTGTTTCGAATCAGTGGTTCACAGCGTGAATCAAACTGCCAAAGTTACAGAAATCACGTGACTTTGGCAGTTTGATACACGCCCCGAGTATTAAAGAAGTTTTTATAGTAGCATATTGTTCCAAACCTGTATGATTTTCTAATTTTCTATTAGATTTTTTTTAAAAATTCTTTCTTCTTTTCCATATGACAATTCATAGTTACCAAAGCTGTAAAGCTCAAAAACAGGCAAAAAAACAAAAAAAACAAAACACTATAAAAGGATCATAAAAGTAGTCCAACTTTTTATAGTTTTGTGTGAGGAACATACTGAAATTTAAGTTATTAACTCCAGTGGAGCTCTTGAATTTTATTTGTGACCCATAGAGACACACCATCATTCCTATTCACAAAATAAAAAAAAAAAGTTAATTTTATGAAAATGAGGTGTGTGTTCATCATATGAAGTGATCATGTCTCTTCAGAAAATTTTGACTAAACCACTCTATTCATATAGATTAGTTTTACAATCTCTTCATGAACTTTTTAAGCATCAAAGTGTAGGACTGACAGTGGATGGACAGATATTTCTTAGATTTCATTAAAATAACTTCATTTTTGTTCCGAAGATGAAGAAAAGTCTTATGGGTTTGGAAAGACAGAATTTTCATTTCATCTAACCCTTTATTATATTTGTGTTTATGCAACACTTTTTTTTTTAAAGAGATAGTTCACCCAAAAATGTCCCCCTCATGTTGTTGAGAAAGTACACATTTAATTTAGGCTTTTATTCACATATAAACATTCATCAACACACATCAGTTGTGGTAAACAGAAGCTCAAGCATGCTTGCTTGACGTGTGAGAGCCAGTGGGGTTCATTCTCGTGTGTTACGCAGCATGTTTGAGCTTCCACAAGAGGTTTGTTCTCGCGCATCAAGCAGGTTCGGTTGAGCTTCTGTTTAGGTTCGCTGATCAATGTTTATATGCGAATAAAAGCCTGTTTTTATTCAATCTGTACATCGTATAAAGCTATCGTGTCTCTTCAGAAAATTTGGACTAAACCGCTTTATTCATATGGATTTGTTTTACGATTTCTTTATGAACTTTTTGAAGTGTCAAAGCGTAGACTGTCAGTGGAGGGACAGATAGACTTCATTAAAATATCTTCATTTGTGTTCCGAAGATAAATGAAGGTCTTACAGGTTTGGAACGACATGAAGGTGGGTAAATTATGACAGAATTTTCATTTTTGGGAGAACTAACCCTTTAAACTTAGTAATAAGTGATTCACAAATGTATGTAAATGTATTGCAGTGCAGAAGCAGAAGTGAAATGCACACTGGCAACAGTGAACAACACTACAAACAGGCATTCCCTTGGTTGAAGACACATTTGGTTGAGGATTACCTTAGTTGTTCCTATGCTTTCATCATTCTATGTATAATGTTCTCCCAGGGAGATGAGGTTTGCTGTTTGGTCAGTCAGTGTACCCACAAACCAGAAGCTGCCAAAACACATTGTGGTTTGCCATGTCATTCTGTGGTGTACAGTTCATCTCTGTTTACTTCACGTCTGTAGTATGCAAGGTTTCAAATAAGTAAAAACAGTATCCGCCAGCCCTTAACAGCCGAAACGTATGATGCAGCCGAAGAGGTTACAAAAAAACAAAAACTAAAATAATAATACTTAAATTAAAAAAAAAAAAAAATGTAAATAATTTGTATTTTAATTTGTAAGTATATGGAATGTCCTAATTTCGATAGTTACGTAAATGTGTGTGTGTGTGTTGGTGAATGTTATTAAAGTTTTAATGAATGTCTACAGTACAAATTGTTCTAACAGACATTGTACTTAGAAAATCAGAAATGATCAATCAGTTGACCACAATAGACACAAGAATCAGTGACCGAGATCTTATTTCCTTATTTCTGCCATTTTATGCCCAATGCATACACTGTGCGTCACACACAATCTTGGAAATACGGCTTGGAAATCTTCCCTATGAATTTAATGAACTATTAAATGACAGTGATGATTTTGAACATTGAACATTGACATTGGTAAGGACTGGCTTCCTGTAAACACACAGATGTATTTCTGGGTGGCCGTGTGTGATAGAGGGTCAGCGTTTGTGCGCTTTTGCGCTTGCATGTATGTTGGTGTGTCTTGTGGTAAGACCTTGGTTTCCTCTGTTGACTGAGGGCTTTATTGCAGAGCTATTGTACCCAAACATTTTCTTTGGCCTCTGATGTCAGATCCACCACAAACAGGCTCTCATTGCCAACCTTTGTGTTTCCTCAGCTGGGGGATAACCTCTATTAACTCTCTTCTATTATAAAGAATCTCTCGCTCTCCCTCTCTTGGTTCTTTTCCCTTGATCATTCTGTAAAAAGCACATTTCTGTCTCCATATTTCTCACAAAATGGCTTTCTCTCTGCTGTAAAAATACAACTTCTACTCTTGCGTGTCTGAGACCGATTTGGTCGAAGGCTTTATTCTTAGAGGAAACTTTATGCTTGTAATGCCTGAATAATGTGGTTCAGGGATCCAGACTAAAAATAAAACTGACTATGGGCCACTGGCTCTTTAAATTAAAGCATCTAAGAGCCAAATGACTTTTTGAGATGCCAAATTACAGAATCACTCAGTATAGATGCTTATGAAGCTAATGTTCTTCATTTGGACATAACTGCAAAATGACTCACGATTCAGGGAGTCAGTTGTCAGCTCAGTAACTGCTTGAACAGTGAGCGAGTTGTTAGAGTGAGTTCAAGACTAATATGTGAGTCTGTTTGACTGATTCATCTCAGTAATTTGTGAACTGGACATTACAGGTTGCACTGCATTTGTTGTTATGTACAACAAGGGGAAAGCAGCAGGGAAACTAATATGAATAGCTATGCAGAAAACACTGTTGTCCACTCTAAAGTACTCTAAAGTGTCATAAAATCACATATTGAGATTCCCAATGGCAACTAGTTTTTAAATTCACACACATTTTTATAAAGGGCTGCTAACACCAAGGATATCTATGCTTGTAACAATAGCTATAACTATAAAGTTTTATAACAATTCTAATTATATGTCAATAGGTAAGTCCACAAAACAACTATAATGATAACAACACAGAAGAACGATATCACTGGATTTTTCCAACTGATGAACAATAAAAACATTGTCGTCTTCTTCTTTTTCGTCATCTTCTTCTTCATCATCATCTTCTTCTTTGCCACTAGTTGGCATTGTAATGGTGGATTTTACATTACAGGAATCATATCTAGTCCATAAGTGTGACTAAATCTACAGTTCTATCCAAAGAGTTGAAGACTACAGTCACCGAGCGCAACAAACAAACAGCAGCCGCCTTTTACAGTTCCTCCTGAACCAAAAACAACAAGCTTATGTTGTGTTCATGTCGTGTTGTAACCGTAATTAAGAGATGGCAGCCTCAGACTCGGATTTAAGTTTCTATGGCAACACTATCAATGCCGAGATGAATCTGCAGCAGTCAGGTGGTAAAAGTCAGATCTCTTTAAAGGGTTTAGTTCACCCAAAAATTAAATCTCTGTCATTAAGTACTCACCCTCATGTCGTCCCAAACCCGTAAGACCTTCGTTTATCTTCTGAACACAAATTAAGATATTTTTGATGAAATCCGAGGGTTTCTGAACCACACATAGGCAGCAACGTCATTGCACCTTTTGAGGTCCATAAAGGTAGAAAAGACATTAAGATAGTCAACGTGACTACAGTGTTTCAACCTTAATGTTATGAAGTGATGAGAATACTATTTGTGCACAAAAACAAAACAAAAATAACGACTTTATTCAACAATTTTTTTCTCTTCCCTGTCAGTCTCCTACACTGTTGACGCAGTGAACGCAGTGGATAACTATAAACTATAAAGTTGTATCATGGTGCTACAGCTTAGGCCAGGGGTTTTCAAAGTCAAAGACAGTGGGCCTCCCTTCTAACACAACATATACGATGGATATATTTACATAGAGATAAACTATATAGAAAAATATCTACCGATTGACATCGACATATCGCCCAGCCCCTCTACGCGCCTCCCCTGACATGCTCTCGCGCTCCACACTTTGAAAATCCCTGACTTAGGCCATGTTCAGACTGCCAGCAAAAATATTGAGATGGTTTGAATAAAAACGAAATAAAGCCACAACACAACAGAAACAAGCCACAACACAACGGAAATACTCCTGACCACTAGGGGGCTCTCAGAGCTCGATAAAGTTAGTTTTCCTTGCCACTGTTCTATAAAGTCAACAGTCTTACAAAGATATCAATACCATGATTAGTTTTAAGTATATAAACATTGTATATCGACATGAAATATTAATTCAAAATCAACTACGTGCTCAATAGCTTCATAGTTACACATGTGAATGATTTGACGCGTTACCACTGCGCATAATGAAGGGAACATCTGCCAATTCCACCAAGTGGTTAAAACGAATAATTTGTATTCATTACAATGACTTTGTTTTAACATTTAAAAACAGACATGTTCAAATTTCAGAGCTTGTTAGTTCCTGTTGGTAAGACTGACTTACTACAGGTGACATTTTGTCAGTACCTCCCTTCATGTAGGCTACTTAAAATAAACAATTATTTTCAAGAAAAAATCACTGTAATTCACCAAAAGGTTATTTTTTTGGTTGTAGTAGTGACCAGACTGACTTACTACAGGTGAAATTGTGCCAATACCTTCTTTTATGTACAGTACACAATTTGTTTTTTATAATTTTTTTTTTTTTTTTACTGTAATTCACTTAAAGGTTTTTTATATGTTCTTATGCTTGTAGTAGTTTCCTACTGGTAAGACTGACTTACTACAGGTGAAATTATATGTCAGTCTTACCAATAGAAACCTACTACAAGCTTTGGAATTTGAACATGTCTGTTTTTAAATGTTAAAAGTAATTTTAATGAATACAACCACTTATTGGAACTGGCAGACGTTCCCTTCATCATGTGCTGTGGTAGCGCATCAAATTTTGATTTTGAATTAATATTTCATGTCGATATACAGTCTTTACATACTGTTAAAACTAATCGTGGTATTGATATCACTGCCAACTCTATAGAACACTGTCCAGGAAAACTAACTTTACCGAGCTCTGAGAGCCCCCTAGTGGTCGGGAGCATTTCCGTTGTGTTGTGGTTTTATTCCGTTGTGTTGTGGCTCGATTCCGTTGTGTTGTGGCTTGTTTCCGGTGTGCTGTGGCTTGTTTCCGGTGTGTTGTGGCTTGATTCCGATGTGTTGTGGCTTTATTCTGTTGTGTTGTGGCTCGATTCCGTTGTGTTGTGGCTTTATTCCGTTGTGTTGTGGCTCGATTCCGTTGTGTTGTGGCTTGTTTCCGGTGTGCTGTGGCTTGTTTCCGGTGTGTTGTGGCTTGATTCCGATGTGTTGTGGCTTTATTCTGTTGTGTTGTGGCTCGATTCCGTTGTGTTGTGGCTTTATTCCGTTGTGTTGTGGCTCGATTCCGTTGTGTTGTGGCTTGTTTCCGGTGTGCTGTGGCTTGTTTCCGGTGTGTTGTGGCTTGATTCCGATGTGTTGTGGCTTTATTCTGTTGTGTTGTGGCTCGATTCCGTTGTGTTGTGGCTTTATTCCATTGTGTTGTGGCTCAATTTTGTTGTGTTGTGGCTTGTTTCCGTTGTGTTGTGGCTTGATTCCGTTGTGTTGTGGCTCGATTTCGTTGTATTGTGGCTTGTTTCCATTGTGTTGTGAACTTATGTTTGCTTTTTAAATTTTGTTGTGTTGTGCACTACTGGGCCAACGTAATGAAGGAGTTCTGCACCGCAACTTGATAGTGCGCTTATTTATTTAGAGAGAGATTTTTTTTGAACACCTCCATTTTTCCTGCATCCGTTTTGAAAGCCTCGTCATATACATGTGTACGCCTACGTCGTTACCAAAGTGCGGACAGTCTGCCTGAAAAGATCTGATTTGAGAAAACATTTGATTTGCCTGCAGTCTAAACATAGCCTAAATCATCAGCAGACTCATCTGATTAAAGTTGTTTTTTGAAATGTGCCAATGTTATAAAAACACCTATTCATTTAAAATTGGCAGTTGTGGTCATTTTCTTCTCTTGACCCATCTACTTGGACACTGATGATTGCCGCTTGGTTATTTATTGTTGTAATAAATAAGGACTTATGAGTCTTTGCTTTTGAATAAGGGTTGATTTGTATAAATCACATGAATGTGTCTTAGTCTGAAAGCTGGGGAAAGTCTGGCTTTATATCAAAGTTTATAGAAAAGGTCAAGGTCACAAGCACTTAACCTCTCTCATAGTGGGGAAGTGCACATCTGTACTGCAGCTTTCCAGCTGCACACGTCTCCTAACCTTTCCTTCTTGCCTTTCTCCACGTTTGGAAATTTACAGGTGTTAGGTCAGCTGCTTTATGTTGTTATGATATTGTTGAAAGGGAGTTTTGAATTTCCCATGACTTCTTCAAAGAGTATCACCATGAAAGCACTTTACGACGCTTGACAGTATGTCCTCTTAATATTGTTTTAACAGAAGTTATGAGAACAAAATTCCTTAAAATTCCCTTCTGCTTTTTGGGAATTTGTATAAAACTCCAATTTACAAACCAAATGAATTTTTATATTTCACCAAGCTACTTGTAACATTTGGTGGTTTTAACATAAACGCTCTCATATATTCTTGAGCATGATCTTCAACTCTGAGCAAGGTTCAATGTGTCTAACTTTTGAACCGGAGGAGGAGGATAAATTTACATTCGGCTATAGGGATATGAAATGGGGCATGGGAGTGTGGAATCGGAATGAGATGTTGTTGCCTGGGGGAAACTTGAAAGTTGTAGAAGTGGCAAAGATTTTAAAAGCTCCCGTTGTGAGTCATGTGGAGAAATATGAGGGTGTGAAGATGGATGAAACAAGGCATTCAGTCAAAAGCATGACGTTTTGTGTAAAATATGAGCTCAAACTTGTCTAAATTAAGCTGTTTTGGATATAGATTTATAAGGATTTTAATTGAAAAGAAAGTAACTAAAAGGAAATAGAGGATTTTTTCAGAGATAAAGATGACAGGACGGCAATTATCTAATAAGTTATATTATCTGATTTTTTTTTTTTTTTTTTTGGTTTTGCATCAGGACTTATTAACTGGTTTTGCATCAAGTCTCAATTTTTACGAATAAAGGTTTTTTTACTAGTTTTGTACTGGAAGAAGTGCCTTGGACTCTCTATATGTTCAAGACCTGACCAAAGAGCACCTTCTGGGATTACTTTACAAGGTCCTTTAAGGAAGAAGCACTCCAAGATGCTTTCTTTGAACTCAAGTTTTACATTGAACATCAAGTGGTGATTAATAAAATATTATTTATTATTAATTAAATAAATGAATTCAATTATTTTTCATGAAAAATTGAATTTTGATTGTTTCATGCTTTCGGACGTGAATAATTCAGCACAAAAAGCATTGTGGTCAAAACAAACAATGTTTATTGTCATAGGCAAGTAAATGTGTTTAATACAGTAGGCCATATTTTCATTTATGCAGTTTTATTCAGGATGAAGACATTTCATGCAACCTGTCCATGTTGGCATCTCCCTAATTTGCTATTTTGTCTAGTTACAGAAGAAATGGTGTGAGAGAACGTTATCCTAATTATGCACAATTATATGATAAGCTGCATTTTATTATTTTTCTGTAGCATAATTTTGATCAGAATAGTTCTGCAACTCATGTGTTGCAATCCACTATTTTTAAGGGTTAGTTCACCCAAAAATGAAAATTCTGTCATTAATTACTCACTCCCATGTCGTTCCACACCCATAAGACCTTCATTCATCTTCGGAACACAAATTAAGATATTTTTCATAAAATCCGATGACTCAGTGAGGCCTCCATTGCCAGCAAGATAATTAACACTTTCAATGCCCAGAAAGCTAATAAAGACATATTTAAAACAGTTCATGTGACTACAGTGGTTCAACCTTAATGTTATGAAGGGACGAGAATACTTTTTGTGCGCCAAAAAAACGACTTTATTCAACAATATCTAGTGATGGACGATTTCAAAACACTGCTTCATGAAGCTTCAAAGCTTTACGAATCTTTTGTTTCGAATCAGTGGTTCAGAGCGCGTATCAAACTGCCAAAGTCACGTGATTTCTGTAAACGAGGCTTCGTTACATCATAAGTGTTTCAAAATTTCAATAGTTCACATGACTGAATTATCTTGCTGGCAATGCAGTCCTCACTGAGCCATCGGATTTTATCAAAAATATCTTAATTTGTGTTCCGAAGATGAATGAAGGTCTTACGGGTGTGAAACGACATGAGGGTGAGTAATTAATGACAGAATTTTCATTTTTGGGTGAACTAACCCTTTAAGTCTATAAACACAAAAAATACATTAGAGATGATCTGTGTTGGGGTAACGAATTACAAGTAACGTGCATTATGTAATCAGATTACTTTTTTGATGTAACGAGTAAAGTAACACATTACTTTATAAATTTACACATTATTATTTGAGTTACTTTATTAAAAAAGTAATGCAAGTTACTTTTCAGTTTACTTAATTTAAAATTCCATTTGAATTCTCTCTCTTCTCCATAACGTAATCATGCGTGTGCAGCAACAGACAAAAAGTACAAAAGTAACAAAACACATTAAAGAGAGTTGTACAATATATAATTTAACCCATAATGTTAAAAGATATTTTAGCTCTAGGGTTTAGGAAATATGTGTTTTTAAAAAAGAAAATTAAGGTGTATGTTATATAGGCTATGTTGTTGAATACATTACTGCGTTAAACTTTGCAGAAAAAAAATCTCAGTAAAAAACACCTGCAAGGCTTGGAAGAGAGCGAGCCTCAGCCAGGTGAGAAAAAGTAGCGCAAGTAATGCAATATTGTAACGGGTTACTTTTAAAAGTAACTTTCCCCAACACCAGAGATGACAGAGATTTACATAGTGAACTTTTGGCAAGACAACTTTCAAGAAAATGCATTATAAAGAGTAGTTCTCTTCTGAGAGTATTCCCCTATTTTGAGCTCTCTTTAGTTAAAAGAATATTGTGTAATTTGCTGGTGTAAAGTGAGCTATCTGTCCATGAAGTGACTGATGGATGAAGTGCTTACAGTAAGCTCAGCAGATCCTGGCCTGGTTCCCGGTCACACCCTCACATCCAACTTTCCTCTAGCTAACATCCCGTTTCCTGTTCTAACACCTCACCAACTCAGTCTTCCCCTTTTTCTCCCACACATTCCCTCGCTCTCACTTGTCATTCCTCTTTTTTCCCCCTCTGACTATCTCTCCTGCTTCCCTCAAGGTCAGCCGAGACGCCACAGCAATAACGCAGAGGGTGACACACAGAGCTTTGAAGTGGTTTTTCAGGGACAGAATCACCTGGAGTTGTGAAGTTGTACGTAAGGACTAAGGTATTTGTTCTGGTGCTGCTGTGGTTATGGGTCTCTTGGGTGGCCCCCACGGGCCCTTGAAGATTCCGGAGACAGGGAGCAAACGGACAGGATTGGGTCCAGGTCCAGTCAGAAGTGGAACTAATGGGTCCATGTGTGCACAGACACTTCTGAAGACCAGATGCTGAGGGGAGAGGGGGGTCTCGTTCTCTCACACCATTGCTCCTCAATAGAGACAGGAAGTGAGAAGGAGAGCAAAAATAGTTTGAAGTGTAATATTACTGTGATGTTTCATAACCAGAGTCATCACATACCGGTCAAAAGTTTGAAAATATTAGGATTTTTTTAAAAGTCTCTTATGCTCGATACAGCTGCATTAATTTAATAAAAAATACAGTTAAAAACAGTACTACTGTGAAATATTATTACAATTTATAAAACGGTTAGTTCCTTTCCTTGATTCTGATTGGTCAATAGCTGTGTTTTACTCACGATAAAACACTATGACCGCTTCACCCAATGGTTCTGTGTATCACTACACAACACCCTTAGCAACCACTCTTAGCAACGTAAACTGTATGTTCTCAATTGATATTGTTCAGTGAAGCTTACTGTATTATGTAGAAGAGTATTGTGAGAAAGAGATCGAGTGAGCGAGTTTATTACCTGCATTCAGATTTAGCATTTTCCTTCAGGTCAGTCCTTTGTTCATAATAAAAAATATGTTTAAGTGTCCGCTGCAATATCTTGTCCTTTTAACAGTTAAGGGGTTTTCCCGTGACTGACAGCGCTAGTCAAAGCATTTGTCAGTTGCGTCTTGTTCCGTGTTCACAACAATTCACTCTTTTCAATGTAAAAATCTTCACTACTGACTGACACACTCATAAAGACAGTCTTTGCCGCCATCTAATGGCGTAATAATGTAACTTCTTGCTCTGCTTCGGAATAAGTGCTGACTTATTCACGATACAGCACAGCCTCTCGTACCTTATTGCTTACTTAAAATAGCTCTTTTCTATTTTTATATATCTATTCATTCATTCTGAAAACTGCTTTTATCCTCTGCAGGGTCACAGGGATGCTGGAGCCTATTATTATTTTTTCTATTTTAAAATGTAATTTATTCCTGTGATCAAAGCTGAATTTTCAGCATCATTACTCCAGTCTTCAGTGTCACATGATCCATCAGAAATCATTCTGATATGATGATTTGATGCTCAAGAAACATTTCTTATTATTATCAATGTCGAAACAGTTTTTGCTGCTTAATATTTTTGTGGATGCAGTTTTACTCTGGATTCTGATACAGAACGTTAGAAAGAACAGCATGTATTTGAAATAGAGATCTATTATTTCAGTAAAGAAAATTATAAATGTCTTTACTGTCACGTTTGAACAGTTTAATATGTCCTTGCTGAATAAAGTACTGTATCACAGTTTTCACAAAAATATTAAGCAGCAAAAAAGTTTTCAACATTGATAATAATAAGAAATGTTTCTTGAGCATCAAATCATCATATTAGAATGATTTCTGAAGGATCATGTGACACTGAAGACTGGAGTAATGATGCTGAAAATAAAGCTTTGATCACAGGAATAAATTACATTTTAAAATATATTAAAATAGAAAACAGTTATTGTAAAATGTAATAATATTTTACAATATTACTGTTTTACTGTATTTGTAATCAAATAAATTCAGCCTTCTTTCAAAATATAAAAAAAATCATCATTGTTCCAAACTTTTGACCAGTAGTGTATTTTATACATTTTTATGGACAGCATGAAATGTAAATTAATGGTGTCATGAATGTATGAGTGTTTAATAATTTTTACCTGCACTAGTATCCACCTTATTTTTAACGTAAGAGCGGATGCAGGCATTAAATGTGTCCAGTGTCATTTGCTTCCAGTTATTTTTAGCTGTTATGTTACTTGAGTTTGCAGTGCAAATAGTTTGACCGTTTACTGCAATGTGTTATCCTTCTAGTTATTTCCCTATAGCAGTTAATGAATCGGAAATCTCACACATTCACAGAAATAGCTTACTTCCGCATTTAAAAATAAAGTGGATAAAGCTGAAAAGCTTTTAAACCATAGTAGGAGAAACAGTAAACATTCACAAGTCAAAAGTGACCTTCCTCTGTGCCTTCATTATTGAAATGAATATGTGTAGATATGATACAATATTGATTTAGAACAGATGATGTTTCGTATTTTGTTCTGTATTCTTGATCCTGTGGATGAGTCAGGTCTTGGCTGGGATGGGGATTGGGAGGTGGTGTTTTTTGGCTGAAGGGTTCTTCTTTCACTTAAATTAATCTCTCTCACCTTTTTCCTCCCTCTGAAAAAAAGGTCCTGATAATGATTTCTGACTTAATGTCCTAGAATTTTAAAAAAAATTATGCATTTTCTACAGTAAGTGCAGGCCAACAGATTTAACATTTGTAATCTAACAGCTGTTGGAGCGTCTTGAATGTACTGCTTTAGACTAACAGAGGGCAGCGTCTTCCTGTGGTAAAAATACTAAGTGTTATTTGATAACAGTGCTTAAAAAACACTGATGAACTTTCCCAGTGAATATCATATTAATACAAAATGTTTGAGAACAGATTTTCTAAGTGATGTGGTAAAAGGTCCTTTTGCAGGACTTAATGTTCCTTGTACCTTGTGTACTTTGTTGGCAAGGAACTTGATCAGAATCCATCTGATTTTTATGCACTTCTATGCGGTCATCATTTTCCCATCATACTTGTCTTAACACTTTGTTTTAGATCATAGTTCAGGCTTGACATCAAATCCTGAAAATCTGGGAGCTTTTAAGCAGAATTAGGATCAATCAAAAGGTTTCCACATTCTGGCTTGCAATGATCAATGCCTGACTTGTAACACTTTACAAGTGCAGACTTTGGCAAAACAGGCCCGAAATCTTCTTTTAAAGCACTGTAGTAGCTTGTAACATAGTTTTATATTGACATTTAAGGCATTTTGCTGGTGATCTTATCCAATATTTTGCTTGCTCTTATCCAGAGTAAATTACAAACATCTTTTAGTGTTTTCATGCTGAAAAAAAAATCCTGGCATAGCAGGAGAGAGAAACTCTGACACATTTCAAACAGGTGTCATATGATTATGTTTTCATGCACCTTGGCACTTACTGTGATTCTAGCAAGTAGGACATGTTCCTGGATCAATGTTCAGGTCCTGGAACAAAGTTTTTAGGGATAAGGAAGGAGTTAGACCTGGGATTAGGAACTTATTCAATATTAACAATGTTCTTATTGATTATTTCCCAATAGATTTAAGGGGAATCTTGTTATATTCAGTCCTTTTCAGGTCTTTCATCATCTACCGGTCAATATCATAATTTGATTAGGAAGCATTCAGGAAAACACTGCATATCTCAAGCTCTTTGTTTAGGAGGGATGTGAATAGGATGGTCTTGAGTGGTGATGTTTGTCAGGCACCAAATGGAGATGACAAGGGGTTTGAGTCCTTCATGCGAGCGCTCTGCTCATTGTCAGCTAGCAGAGGACGTCGCCTCCCGTATGTGTTTATCAGAGTCTATCCTCCGTTACGCTGACAGAGAAAAAACTGAGGCAAGGCCAGATGGGAACTATTACTATCCCTCTCAGTGTTTCAGTGTGCTTTATTGGCATGACAATTTATACGCTACATGTGTATTGCTTAAGCAGTTGCGGGTTAGCTGAAGACAATAAAAAGCATAAACTGTAAACAGCATGAAAAAAATATTATTAGTAAATCGGGGTTACAATAAGAAGTCAGAAATGTTGTCTACAGGAAACATATTAAATCATTTAGGCACTGTCAGAACTTATTTATTAAAGAAAAAGTTCATCCAAAAATGAAAATTCATCATTTACTCGTTCTCAAGTCATTCCAAACCTGCTTGACTTTTTTTGTGTAGTGAACAAAAATTAATCTTTCATAATAATTATAAAAATGATATACAGCAATTGTAAAATATTTATATAAAATTTATAAACGATGTATAAAAAGGATTAAAAAATTTGTAATTAACCATTGTTATGATATTTTTATGATGTTTTTGCACACTTTTTGAGTCTTGAAAATGATTTATGTTTAAAGCCATTAAATTGCCGTACTGGCAAGTTATTATTTTTCTCACATTCAGTTTTTTTAATTATTTTTTTTTTATCTCTAATTTGTCTCTCTGTCTTTTATGTTTGTACTTTTAAATTGATCTGATTGCTATTGTTAATGGGTTCTCATATATTATGATGGCTAGCTCTAATATAACACATTTTTATATGGGAGAATTTTCTCTTAAAACATGTCAGGAAATGAGTATTAAATTATAAAATATCATAAATGATATAAATTACAAAAATATTTCAAAATATTAGGGCCCTATTTTAACGATCTAAGCACATGGTCTAAAGCGCACGGCGCAAGTGCGCTTAGGGTGTGTCCGAATCCACTTTTGCTAGTTTAACGACGAGAAAATTGGTTTGCGCGCCCGGCGTATGGTCTAAAAGGGTTGTCCCTATTCTCTTAATCATGGGTCATGGGTGTGTTTTGGGCGTAACGTGCAATAAACCAATCAGAGTCTCATCTCCCATTCCCTTTAAAAGCCAGTTGCGCTCGCACCATGATGGATTCGCTATTTACATGGCAGAATTTGCAAGCGGAAAAATTGAACGCTTCTCTAGTGAGGAAAAGGATCTGCTTGTGCACGAGGTTAAAGCGCGCGAGCAGACCATCTACGGGAAAAGCCGGATTCCACCAAAGCATTTTTATCTTTATGCACACAATAATAATCTTTTACATTGTAATCCTTTTATTTTTAATATTTGGCATGTTTGTGTGCTGCTGCGCATCCCCGTGTGTGTAATAAGCAGTATGTACGTGTGTTGTGCACCCACATATAGGCGCATATTACTAGCGCGCTCTTTAAATAACAAAACAAATACTGCACCATTGACTTTAGACCAGGTTTCAGTTGGTCAATGGCGCAGTCTATTTCAGTTGCTTCAAAACAGTAACGCACCAGCAGTGCACCTGAACACACCTCGTTTTCAGACCAGCATGCCCATGGGCGAACAGATGGGTGCAAATGCATTTGCTATTTAAACAACATGGCACAGGAGGTGAAAATGATCACTGCGTCAGGCTGAAACTAGCACAGCATGCCCTATCATACACCCGCATTGCGCCGGGTGTATGATAGGGCCCTTAATCTCCAAAGCGCGTTCACGGAGCAACTTCTGGTCTTGAGTCATCACAACACGCATACAACACGCAAAATACGTGTTTTTGTAAATAAAGTGGTAAATTATGTTTTTTGCGCAAACAAAGCACTTGCGTCACTTCATAAAATTGAGGTTAAACCACTGGAGTCACATGGATTACTTTAATGATGTCTTTCATATCGTTCTGACCTTGAATGTGTAAATTGCGGTGCTCCCAATGAAGGGACTGAAAGCTCATCAAAAAGATCTTCATTTGTGTTCTGAAGATGAATGAAAGTCTTACGAGTTTGTAAGGACATTAAGGTGAGTAAATGATGACAGAATTTTCATTTTTGGGTGAACTAACCCTTTAACATCCATGGAATCCATTTCACAAAAAGTTCTTTATAGTGGAAAAAGGTTCTTTAGATTTTTAAAATGTTCTTTACACTAAGAAAAACGGTTCTTTTAAGAACTCTTCACTGAAAGGTTCTTTGTGGAACCAATGACATCACTTTTAGAACCTTTATTTGACTGAGAGCGGTATAGAAAAGTACATAAATGTTTTTTGACAGGTTTGTGTTGATGCTAACAAGTTTGCATGTGCTTCTTCTAAAAGCTAGTTAGGATGAAAGAAGTTAATAAGGATGAATATGTAAGTAGGTGTTGAATTTCGAATCTAAATTCGTTCTGCAAGTCGTCCAAAGGTCTCTCGTGCTGATTTAGTATTCATCATTTGAGATGTCACTCACAATAGTGTGAGTTTTGATGTGATGGCCAACATCAGGTGAAAAGAAGCATGATGCAATATGACTCACCCTCAGAGTTGACCGAAATGAATTCACCAGCAACAAGCCAGCCTTCATCTAGTGTTACACTCCCTCCATCATCCAGAAGCGCTGGCAGAGGTGAAGAAAGCCAAGCGAGAGAAGCAGAAAAAATGATGTAGGAATGTCGGAGTGAAATCCTTTGGCAGAACTGGGTCTTGTTTGCACAGTAAACCTCACAGTCTTGTGTACCGCCATGAAGGGAAATGCCCACATTGTTGAGTTGGGAGACCCTGGTTACGGTGGAGCGAGGGGCCTCCATCAGGCAAGTTTGGAGAAACAACAGGATGAAGGTCAGCTAATATAGCAGTTAATTCCTCTTCCCTGTCCCCATGGCTCCCAGCTGGGGTTTATTTGAAGATCCCAGACGTCAAAGTCACCGAGTACTTTGTTCGGCTGGTGAGTGCCGCGGGCCTGTGCCAATACTTGGGAATATTAATGTATTCTGATGAAATGGGGGTCAATAGGGATTGCCTGTGAAGGATGGAAAATTCCATGCTCTCACCGTGCTGTTGTATTTCTGTCCGCACTTTTTTGAGTTGTATTCCCATTGGGCTGTTAATCCAACAGTGCTTGACAGTGGACTTTCCTTTTTTCACAGGGAATGCTCCGATCTGATATTTTTTATTGTCTGATGAATCAGTGCATTAATTATCTATCTTCTCTGGACCTGTGCTGCACTTTAGTAATGCGTGGTTTGATTGGTTAGCTTTTTTCAGTGGTTATATTCTTTGAAGATCTTTCAGAGAAGATCTTTTACTTGTACTATTGTGCTACAGCCATGAATGCCACCTTAAATCTTAAAGGATTAGTTCACTTTAAAATGAAAATTAGCCCAAGCTTTACTCACTCTCAAGCCATCCTAGGTGTATATGACTTTCTTCTTTCTGATGAACACAATCGGAGAAATATTAATAAATATCCTGACGCATCTGAGCTTTATAATGGCAGTGAGTGAGGATCAACAAGTATGAGCTGAAGAAAGTGTCTCCATCCACATCCATCCATTATAAACGTGTACTCCACACGGCTCCAGGGGGCCCTTCTGAAGCGAAGGCCTTTATATCCATATTTGACAAGTTATGAAGTAAAATATCTAGCTTTCGCCAGACCACCTTCCATATTCAAGTTACGAAGAAAGTGTAAACTGGCGTTGCGTAAGTTCCGTAAGTTGAATAGGGAAGGTGTAGGATGTAGCGTAAGCTTTTTGAACTGCGAGAGTTTTACACTTTCTTTATAAGTAGAATACGGAAGGCGGTCTGGTGGAAGCTAGATATTTTACTTCATAACTTGTTAAATATGGATTTTTTTTACACAAACGCATCGCTTCACTTCAGAAGGCCTTTATTAACCCCTCGGAGCCGTGTGGAATATGTTTATGATGGATGGATGTAGACGGATGCACTTTCTTCAGCTCATACTCGTTGATCCCCCTCACTGCCATTATAAAGTTCGGATGCGTCAGGATATTTACTAATAATTCTCAGATTGTGTTCATAAGAAAGAAGAAAGTCATATACACCTAGGATGGCTTGAGGGTGAGTAAAGCTTGGGGTAATTTTCATTTGAAAGTGAAATGAACTGAAACTAGAGGTAGGGTTAGCAAAGCCCTAGCAACCAGCAGGAACACCCTAGCAACCGCATATAGCAACACGCTGAAAGCCTGCTGCAAAAAATAAATAAACAATTCTTAATCAGGATTTTGTTATTTTACATTTAAAAAATCTATTCCTAAAAACAAGATAAATGTACTTCTTTAATATTAAATTGCTTTGGATATTAGGACTTGATTAATAAAATAATCTTGATTTTTTTTTTTTTTACTTGTTTAAAGCATAAACTTTACTAAATTTTAAGATATATGCTCTAAAAAAAATTGAAACAAATTAAGTTGAATTACAAAATAATTTATTGACATTTTGCTTCTGAAGTATATATTTTTATACTTATTATTTTAAGAACGTTTAGATATTTTACTAAAAAAGGGGTGATTAAAAATACTGATTAAAAAATATTTTTGAAGTGTAGCAAATTGGCCATTTTTTCATGGGCAAGCAGCACTCTTTTTAAATGTACAAATCTTTTTTATTTCTGTCTCAGAGTAAGTGATTGTGACTTTTTTATGTGCGGTTGCAACTTTATTTCTAATAATTTGATTAATTTTGACTATATATATATATATATATGAAAGTGTATGTTGCATCCAACTCATGCTTTCGATCAGGTGGAAATGACATAAAACTTGAGATTGCAAGAAATAAAGTCACTTTTATCATTATTATTTTACTCTGAGGTAAAACAATCTTCCCTAAGGTTTATTTTTTTAAAGTGTATAAGTTGTTTTAATGTTTCTTTTTAGCACTAACACTTAAGATTGTATATTATGCCCTGGAATGTGAAGAGCACATCTTAGTTGTCGTCCCTCCGGCAAAACAAGAGCATCGAGCTCACACCTGTCTTTGCCCTATCTTGAAAGCGTGTGAATGAAAATTAAGAGTGCTTGAGCATTAGCGAATTGTCTTTTTCGTTGTTTACTTGCAGCCGGCGAGAGCATAGCTATATCCCAGAGAATGGCTGACATATATAACATACAGGTCCTGAGGGCCAAGTGGCTTAATCCTGTATGGAAATGTTAATGAGATAAAAGCAACCCAACCTCACATTCCTGCGCACGGTGAGGAATCCCAGCCACTCTTATGCACATAAGAGGCGGCTTTGTGCCCGTGTCTCGTAAGCCAGAAATTAGTACTGAAAGAGAGGGGGAAATGGAGAGAATGAGTGAAAGGAATAAGGGAAAAGGACAGAGAAAAATGCCAAGGGCGTAGGTGTCAAACACTTGGGCCCCTATTTTGTGTGTATGTGTGTGTGTGTGTGTGTGTGTGTGTGTGTGGCTGGGTGAAGCGCTTGATATTGAGCACCTCTTTGAATCCTGCTCTGATTTGGACTCCATTAAGGCGCCTGGGCATTTGTTTCTCATGGAGCAATTCTCAAGGGCTTTGGGCCATTCTGTGAAAACGATGTGAGAGAAGAGAGAGCGAGAGACGGGGAGAATTAGAGGGGTGGGAGAAGGAGAACTGGGAAGTGCACATGCTCAATGTGTATTCGCTTTGTTTCCAAACTGGCGACAAGAAAACGCTGAACCCTGATGCTCACGAGACAAGACACCAGAAAAGCATTGCAACTGTTTGGTTTGGTTTTTAAACAGGAACACGGCCGCATGCAACATTTGTATGGGGTTTAATGAGGGTTGATGGCCTGCTTCTGGCTTACATGGGGTGAATTAGTAATCTGGTACATTATTGAATAAATAATAAATAGGTTGAAAGTGCAAAACTTCCCAGTCAAGTAACCTTAATTCCTCCTGCATTATATACTGCATAGCTCTGCATATACATTTTCGTGTCATAAAAAGAAATCATTCAAAGAAAGCAGTGGTTTATTTTAATTTATACTATGACATTGTTGAATTCTTTCTGAAGCAAACTGGATATCAAGTAGCAAACTAGAGAAAAATTAGCAAATTTTTCACAAGAAGGAGGCTATTTGCATGGGAACGATGTCCGTTTTGTGAACTAATCATTCTTTTGAGCCGACTGAACCCATTCACCGAATGATTCATTTGTGAATTTGACTGATTCGATTGCAGCAGTTACTGATTCAGTCAACTCACTGATTCAGTGATCCAGTTGGAGCGGGTCTCATGTCAACAATTCCAAGAATCGGGAATCATACAGCATTATCCTCAAAGCTCAAGTATAACGTCAGATCTTATCTCTGTCTTAAATTAATATAAAGAGTTAGGAAAGAAAGCGGATGTGTATCAGTATATTGGATCTCTGCATTTGCTCTTAAAGTGACAGCAGCCTAATAAACCTCATGCTGTCTGTGTCATTAATCTTAATTAAACCCAGTGTTAGGGTAACACATTACAAGTAACATGAGTTCCGTAATCAGATTACATTTTAAATATTTGGGTGTGAGCAAAAACGCCATTTTTGTGTGTTTCCCTTTAAATGCAAATGAGCTGCTGCTTGCGGACCCCTTTCCAGAAGAGGGCGGCGTTTTAACAGCTCACGCTTCAACAACAACAAAACTGGATCTTGCGCAGCCAAAATGATGATTGTCAGTAACGGTGTTCAGCCTTACATTGTTCAAACCGGAGCCAGACACTGATGGAGAGACTCAAGAAGAAGTTACAACTTGAGAAGATATATATATACATATTTAACAAGAAATGGGAGACTGCTGCTGCTCACTCAGGGTGGGATCTATGCTAATAGTGCAGATCATCACCAGTCATGGGCGGAGCTTCCCTACTCTTACGTAAGAGTAGGGGGAAATCTGGAACCGAGATATTATATTATATTATATGTCACGGCCGCTGTTCTTTGCTCTCTTTTGCCGTGTGTTGTGCTCCCTCTATAGGTGCAAAGCAGTACTACGAGGAGTAATCAGGTGGATTGGGTGTGCCTGGTCTAGATAAACATCCTGGCATGCTGTCTAGTTGGCGAATTCTCCTTGCGCTGATCCCTGGCCAGGACTGAGGCATAAACAGGCGCTGCCGCGTGCTTGAGAGGCTTTGTAGCTGAACTCTTTGTGATCGAAAGACTAAAATAAATTTGTTTGTGAAAACGCCGCTCTCGCCTCCTCCTCCTTCTTGTTCCTCCCTACCAAGGGTGTAACAACTGGGGGCTCGTCCGGGTTTAACATTATTATATTATATTATATTATATTATATTATATTATATTATATTATATTATTCATATTGTGAAATAAGATTTTTGCCATATTGCCAACCTTTAAAAATAATAATATAAAATATAAAATTTTTATATAACATATTCTTATGTTGCTTATATTTGAACTTGAGAAATATATTTCATCTGGGTGTCTGCATTTCAGATAATTTATTTTGAAATTTTGCTATTTTGATAGCAGTCTTCACAATGCTTTTGTTTGCCAGTATGATAGCATAATTGCTAGCTTAATCACTTTGTTGCCCAATCAGAATTAATAAAGTAGTTTTGTGTTACATAGCAAGATTAAGATAACATATGAAAGTTTAAACAAAAAAACAATAAACTGCATGAGAAGGTTGTCGAGGGTTAATACTGCTGATGAAAGTCCAGGAGCCCCTCAGGACTGATAGAGATCTAAATTGTGGATCGTTTCATTTACTGAGAGAGAAAGGGAAAGATTCTTCATAGTAGAACATCTGAGAGGGAAAACACCAAATTAAACCTTTCTCCTTAAGTCTCACAGGAATGAAAGCGATCTACAGTAAATGGGCAGTGTTGACTAACCTCAAGAAGTTTAATGAGGTTTCTTATGGAGTCTCATTTCCTTCAGAAGCTGAGGCTGAGAAACCCAGACAAACAGCGTTAATCCGTCCTTCCAGTCACAGCGCAGCACACGGCTGAGGTACATCTACCCATCTGATGCTCTGAGAACAGGATACACTCTTTGATGCTTGCACTGGTGTATTCGTGTCTTGGGGTGATCTGAATTTGACCTTTCCAGCCCTACACACACTTGCAGACATTCCGGAAGCCGTTGTTTTAGGAGGTGCCTGATGGCTGTTAACAGAGACACAATGGTGGGAGTGTGTCTAAGATAAATGTTTTGAGAGCAGGCGGGGGAGTTTGCATTTAGCCAGTTCTTCCCTTAGAATATCACCCTAAATTATTGGAAATGTACACTTTCCATTTAGTCATATGTTGAAAATGTCACTGTCTCCTCTGTTGCAATTGGTTGTCCTAACATTGACTGGCATAACTCTTTAGCAGTATATTCACATACATTTAATTCAATAGTTTACTTCCTTAAGAAAAATGCCTTTTTACTTTTATGCACCTGCTGTATTGCTCAAATGGATGTTTAGGACAAAAGGCAACATCCTCCATGCAGAAGATTTATGAAAATGGCTTGGTTTTCATTTGAATAAGAACCACCAAGTGCCCACCCTGCTACCAGTGGTCAGATTTACCTGTTTGATATACTGTATCACTGGGTTAGTTAGCTGAAAGGCCCTGACATTTACGTGTTGAAGCCCTTCTGAAAGGCTCTGGTCTTTATAGAGGTCCAGAGAGCCAAAGTAAATGATGATGCAGCTTATCGCGTCTGCTTCTGGGTTTTGTCGCAAAAACAGAACTGTATTTTACTTCCATTTGACATTTATTGTTCACACTAACTCTTTGCTTTGCATTTAACAGGCCCTCCATCCGTGCGGGACTTGACGTATTTGGTTGTGTTTAACTTGGCTTACTATTGGCTTACTACTATTGGCTTAGCTTACTATTCTGGCTTTTGGCATTGTTCTAATTGTAATTTTTTATTGTTATTTAGTTGGTACCATTAAATTAGCCAAGAGTGCTCATCTGTGTAGTCTCTTTCTGGCCATGATGGAACAAAATAACATCACTAGGACATTTTACATTTTTTCTATGACTACTACTAATAGGATCAATAAATATTATTATATATTAATAATATTATATGGTGTGTGTGTGTGTGTATATATATATATATATATATATATATATTAAAATATATTTAACATATAATATTATATTAATATATATTAATACACACATATATATTATTGTTGTTATATAATTTTAATTATTAGTAGAAACATTATATATATATATATATATATATATATACCATATAATATATTAATATTATATATCATATATTAATATATATTAATACACATATATATTGTTGTTATATAATTTTATTATTAGTAGAAACATATATATTTTTTTATTTATTATATTACTTATAATAAAGTAATAAATCATATATATATATATATATAATATTTTATTATAAGTTATATAATAAATAATATTATAAAATAAATGATATAATAATTTCAATATAAAATAATAATAACCATAATAATAATTATTATTATATTAAAATAATTATTATATAATTACAGTTAATATATTTATAACTATGTTCATCAATATGAACAATGTTGGGATGTATAAGGTGCAAACGCATTTATAAATATATACAAAAAATTAACTGCATCTTAGAATTGATTTTGCTACTATTTATGGACACTTTTTATCATTGTGCAATTTAATACAATTTAATATAATTATAAGTACACAGTTTGCAGGATTTTAAAAACAAAAACCATAGTTTTCTTAGTTGTACTTAGTGGCTGTACTCAATAAAATACAAAAACCACCAAAAAAAAAAAAAAAAAAAAAAAACACACAACAAAACTGAGATAATATATAAAAGATCATATTTGGGACCAAAAATAAACACACAGCCATGTGAGTTCATGTATCATTAAATATGTTCATTTATGAGGATCATAATATATTAGTATGCATTACAGGACAATACACAGCTTTTGCAAAGTACACAGTAAAACATCATATACAGGAGGACCATGAACATAGTAAATGTCTTCATCAAAAAAAAAAAAAAAAAAAAAAAAAAAAGAATATATGTTCAGAGTCATTTTCCAAAATGTCTGGAAAACTGGTCAAAGTCTACTTGTGAGGTCAGGGTGTCTCCAAAGAACTAGACCATCTGTGAGTTTAATAAACCGTAGTCACTGACTTTCAGTTCGTAATCACTGTCAGAGATTCAGAGCTGGACAGTGACTGAATGTAAAAGTGTGTGTGTGTGTGTGTGTGTGTGTTTGTGTGCGCGCATTTTCATGTCACATAGACATAGTACAACCCTCTCTCTACACTATCAACTAATGTAAACAAAGAAAATCTAAAATTCCTTTTTTTATTTTCAGAATATTCATGGCATAAAAAAAACGGTTAATTGCATGTGAATATAATCTACTAAATATTGTACAAAAAAACTATACAACTATACAAAAAACAGTAGAGCATATCACCTTAGTAAAGTACCAGAGCAAAGAAAGGTACCACATCAGTGATAACACAGAAAATTATTTGTTTCCCTTAATAATAAGAGCCATTTTATCAGATTTATTTTGGTAGGATGTAACCTTACGTTTGCATACACTGGTCAGCATAGCCATGAAGACCATTCAGGCTTGTGGTCATTGTTTAGTTATATTCTTGATCACTAAACCTTAGCAATGATTTAGTATCTAGAACATTAAAATTTCATCAAACTCTAGCTGAAGGACATTAAGCTTCTCTGATATCTCTTAATGATGAGAAATCTACTTTTGGGGAATTTTGTGATTATTGCATGATCAATATGTGGGAAATCTCACATTTATTCTGTATAATATAATAGGATTCTGCTTATAATTGGGACCTACATTTTTTTAACAGTGAAGAGGGAACTTGTTCATAATGTCTTTTTGCAAATCAAAAATCGTAAAGTGGTTAAAAAATAATACTCTATTTGTATAACTAAATTCATACTACAACTAGTTATGGAACAGAAGGTAGACTTCACACTTTAAAGATCACCACAGTTATCAAAGTATCAAAGGCCAAAAGTATCAGCATAGCTTTTGGCACCAAATAATCATGATGATGTCATGCAATTTTGAACCAATCACAATTCTTCTGAACATCAACAGTGAGGTATTGTCAACAGATTTTCTATCTGAGAGGAAGGAATGTAAAGGATGTTATATCTAATTTAATGTGGGGCCCAAACGTCTGAGGGCGCTAATGAAACTGCTTTTATTTTGCACTTATTTTATTTTTCCATGAAAAAGGGGGAATGGGATCGCGACATCGTCCCAATCAGTCAAATGTGCACCGCAGGTCAAATAATTGTTAATAATAAATTTGAAGATTCATAAATATTTTGTCATTTAAATTCTTCTTTGTTTTACATTTCTACAACCATGTTTAATTCCAGGTTTTAAATCCAGATATTCAATGTGCCCTCAGACTTTTAGACCCCACTGTATGTACTTTGAAACAAGGCTGTAACCATGTCTTGAACATTGGGGGGGACCTTTTTTTGGGGGGTGGGGGTGGGGGGATTACATCATGAATTACATCATATCATAGTAATCAAATAATAACATGTTTTCCATTCAAAACGGCGCAATTTCATAAAAAAGTTGAGTAGTTTGCATCACTGGATGTTACTGTCGGTCGCTGAATATTTAAATCATAAACAGTCGTCAAATATTACATGTTTAGCTACTTACTCGCCACGTACTCTTTCATTGCTAAAATGAAAGTGTCGCATTGGAATTCACACTCGTCTTCTGCAAACCGTAAGCCCCTCCTTCTTTGATTTGATTGGCCAGCTCACTCATTCTGACAGTGATGAGCGCTGTTAGACCACTTTTAAAACTTTTTTGTCATCCTAACAACAAACAGAGCGGTGCGTAATGGAGTACAGCAGAACAGCATCAAGAATAGTAAATATTAGGGGGGGGGGGACAATTTGGCCTTTTCTAATTATTGGGGAGGACTTGTCCCCCTCAATGTCTATGGTGGTTACGGCCCTGCTTTGAAATGTCGACCGCCAACACACTTCTTCTGAAGTGAAATGTTCATGTAGATAAATTGACTCAGTAGCTTGTTTCTTTTTTTTTATCATTTGTGGAAAAAGAAATCATAAAGAGACACCAGAAAGGATCACACATAAACGACTTTACATATATGTATACTTAATAGTAGGTGCAAATTCTGCAAAATTGAAGATATGAAAAAATAAAATCTTGATGGGAACCAAAAAAAAACAACAAAAAAAAAAAAACGCTAAACGACAGAAGGCAAAACTGCACAAGTGGTTGTCCTTCACCACAGTTCTGATCAATCGTCAATCAACCTGCTCCGACTTGTAGGTGCTCGGGTCATTATTTTGTCTTTCCTTCTCTCCTGTTCTTCAATCTCTCTGTGTTTCCCCTCTAGCACTTGCCCCTCTTGTCACGCTGCTGGAATTTTCGAAGCCGACGGGCCCACAGGTCCTTCCACGGGATGAGCAGGCTGCCCTTGTCCGCCACCACGCCGCTCTGACCGCGGGAGTCGTCGTCGTCAGAGCCCATGAGCAGGTACTTCCTTCCGGGTTTAATTTTGTGGCACTTGCAGGCCACGTCTTTAGCGCGGACCCACAGGAGCTGGTCTCCTCTGCGAATGCGGTGTCCGCCCTGCTTATAGACGGATATGATGTTGATAGTGAATTTCCACCATTCGCTCGCTTTGTCTCCTTTTAGTACATGAACCTGGACAGCTGCAGAGAGAAACAATCAGATTAATAAAAGATCAGGGAACAGCAAAATAAAGATACTATTGAAATACTATTATTGTTTAGACCCCAAAATATGTCACATCATATTTTATATCCATCGTTCTATCCATCCATCCATCCATCCATCATTCCATCCATCCATCCATCCATCCATCCATCGTTCTATCCATCCATCCATCGTTCCATCCATCCATCCATCATTCTATCTATCCATCCATCCATCCATCCATCCATCCATCGTTCCATCCATCCATCCATTGTTCTATCTACAGTTGTGGTCAGAATTATTGGCACCCTTGGTAAATATGATCAAAGATGACTGTAAAAATAAATCTGCATTGTTTATCCTTTTGATCTTTAATTCATAAAATTAGCAAAAATCTAACCTTTCATTGAAGGAAAAGAATTGAAAGTGGGGGGAAAATCACATTATGAAATAAATGTTTTTCTCCAAAACACATTGGCCACAATTATTGGCACCCCAAGAATTTTTTATGAGTAAAATATCTCTGAAGTATATTCCCATTCATATTTACATTTTTTTAGCACACCAGGGTGATCATGAACATAAAATTGTCCAGCCAAGACTTCCTGTTCCACAGGAGTATAAACATGAGGAAACACAAAGGCCAAATTCCCTTAATCATTCATCACAATGAGTAAAACCAAAGAATATAGTTCTGATGTGCAGCAAAAGACTGTTGAGCTTCACAAAATAGAAAGTGGCTGGAAGAAAATAGCTAAAGCATTGAAAATCCCCATTTCCACTATCAGGGCAATAATTAAGAAGTTCCAATCAACTAAAGATCTTACAAATCTGCCTGGAAGAGGACGTGTGTCTAAATCGTCCTAATGCACAGTGAGGAGGAAAATTTGAGTGGCCAAAGACTCTCCAAGGATCACAGCTGGAGAATTACAGAGATTAGTTGAGTCTTGAGTCTCAGAAAGCCTAAAAAAAATTATCAAACAGCATCTACATCCCCACAAGTTGTTCGGGAGGTTTACAAGAAAAATCCTCTGCTCTCATCCAGAAACAATCTCCAGCATATTCGGTTGTCAGACAAGACTGGAACTTCAAACAGGACCGGCTTCTATGGTCAGAGGAAACTAAAAAAAGAGCTTTTTGGCAGCAAACCCACCAGATGGGTTTGGTGCAAACAGGGATAAAAAGTACCCCATGCCCACGGTTAAATATACTGCTGGATCTTTAATGTTGTGGGCCTATTTTTCTGCTGGAGGTCCTGGACATCTTGTTCAGATACATGCTATCATGGATTCTATCAAATACCAACAGATAAAAAATCAAAACCTGACCGCTTCTGCTAGAAATCCAATAATGGGCCATGGTTGGATCTTCCATCAGGACAATGATCCAAAACAAACATCAAAACCAACACAAAAATGTGTCACTGAACACAAAATGAAGCTTCTGCCATGACCGTCCCAGTTCCCTGACCTGAACCCTAAAGAAAATGAGTGGAGTGAACTGAAGAGAAGAAGCACCAACATGGAGCTGGGAATCTGAAGGATCTGGAGAGATTCTGTATGAAGGAATGGTCTCTGATCTCTTGTCAGGTGTTCTCCAAACTCATCAGGCATTATAGGAGAAGACTCAGAGCTGTTATCTTGACAAAAGGAAGTTGCAAAAAGTATTGAATAAAAGGGTGCCAATAATTCTGACCACAACTGTATCCATCATCCATCCATTGTTCATTCCATCCATCCATCCATCCATCCATCCATCCATCCATCGTTCTATCCATCCATCCATCGTTCTATCTATCCTACTTGTCTATCTATCTATTGTTCTATCAATCTATCGTTCTATCTATCTTATCCTACTTGTCTATCATTCTCTCTCTATCGTACTATCCATCCATCCAAAATTTGTTTGAGATACAACAAAATAGGACGGTATAATGCAACAGTATCATAAATAGTCAGATCTTTTTTTATATACACAGAGAAATAATAAAAGGAACACATACACACCAAAAATCATAATACATTATATGTAGATATATATTTACATAATTTATATATGTTTATTAAATAATATATAATATTATTTTTTATGTTTATTTTTGTTTTTATTATTATTATTATTAATAACAAATTATGGTTGGTATAATTAAATATATTAATTTTGAATATTCCAGAAGTAGTTTATTTTTCTAAGATAAGCAGTTTTGGGACTAGGTTGAGTCATTATTTATCTGGGTCCTGAAGCAGAACCAGTTGAGAAGCACTGCTCTATTTTACAGCCACAGTTACCATAGTATCATTTGGTAAAACCACAGTATATTTAAAGTGATGTTTGACCACAATGGAAGTTGCCATAGAAACACTTTCCTTCCATCTCCTGATACTGATAAAACGGAAAAGATGGAGACCTGCCCATTCCGTTCTCTTCATTATCTTTTGTGTGAAACTTGTAGCTTTTATGTGACGTTAAGACAGGGGTGGGGAGCTCATTTCACCATGTTGTGTTTCTGAAGAGATCTCAACTGTGCTCAGATTTGCCAAGATAAATTCAAACATTACTATACTATAAATTAGAAAATTATATATTTAAGATTTTTAATTTAATGTAAATTAGATAATTAAAAAACATATTTAATTAAAACCTTAAAATAAAAAATAAAAGTAAAAATGTTTTGAATGTTTTAGGATTTTGAACAATTCTATTTTAACTTTATCTTGTATTTAATTGTTTAAATCTTAAAACATTCAAAAAATGTATTGAAAATTATATTAGCATAATAATTTTAGTTTAACTAAAAACAAAAAATTATAAATTTGAACTTTTTTCAGAAAAATCCTTCAAAATCCTAAAATGTTTATTTACAGGTTTTAATAAAAAAAAAAAAAAAAAAAAGATTTTTAACGTGGTCTCAGTCTTTTGGACACAGTTTGCTAGGTATCCGCAGCTACGGAGCAAACAGTTCTGCGTCAGATGTTAACATCCAGCCCATGTGGTAACCGCTAACAAACCCAGTCGGCAGAAATCCCCTCGGGTCATGCATTTTAACTATCATCAGACTCGCAGATTGCGAGCTAATCTGTACTTGACGTGAAGTGGTTTCACACGGGGAGGACGCCCAGAGGGGGAAAATACCTCGATTACGCATTTAGCATGGACCCGGTGTGTAACGGGGAGGCATCGCAGTGCTGCCCTGAAACACTCACACACACCCTGCGGCCAGTAACCTGTGAACCAGTGGCACATCATGTTTAAGAAATATGCCATTACAGCATTGTGTGAAAATGACACAGGAAGTGCTCTTTCTTTCCTAGCGCTCTTTCTTTGCGCTCTTGAATGTGAACACTCTCTTTAGAGAGGGAGGCAAGGATCGCCCCGATCGCTGAATGGAATGTCCCAATTGAGCAGCGGGGGGGAGGCTGCGAGCAAATTGCACCCAATTTGAGAGAACGCACTCCCACAGCCCCGCCATTCATCGCCTGTGTTTCTCTGGGCCAGAGCCCGCTTCGCCATCCAAATAACAAGAGATAAAAAGAAAAGAAGGGTGTGCGGAGGGTAGCACGTCTGAGAGAGGAGGGGGGCCACTGTTTATCATCCCAGCCACAGAGAAGGTGCCAGAAGAATCGCGGATGTGTTTCGACCTCATGAGCTATCTGAGCCCGGCCGGCGGTGCCCGGTCCAAGAGCAGCGTGAGAATCCTGCTCCGGGTCTCGCTCTTGACCCGCTCTCGTTTCCTCACAGCGGGAGACGGCAGCGAGCCGAAACCTGACTCAAAATGTGTTCTTGAGCTTATTTAAGAAGGTTGAAAACAATTGTTTTGACTCCTTTAGTGGTGTTTGCTAAATTGTGTTCGTACATATTAAACTTCAGCATACAGCTTGTCCTGTTTGTATTAGAATTGTGATTTTTTTTTTCCTGATCAAATTGGCTAAAAAGTTCCATTAAAAATTAACTCATTTAGTATGGTTTAATTGGATCATATATATCATATATATATTTGTGTAATTTAACATATTTAATTATTGCAGGTTTATGTAATGTTCTGAGGTTGAATTTCACAGTTTTTATTGATTTTGAGGAATACTGAATCTGTTTAAACGCTCACGGTTAGTCTAGAACTACAGTAACCATCATGTTCACACAGCGCACACAACACTTACTCACAATTTCTCTCAACATGTCAGTCAATAAATGGAAAAATAAAGTAACTTGAGTTACTTATTTGAAAAAGTAACTCTGATATTTTGTTGTAAATTTAAAAGTAATCCATTACTTTACTAGTTACTTGAAAAAGTAATCTGATTACGTAACTCAAGTTACTTGTAATGCGTAACCCTAACCTTGCCTAGAACACCTTAGCAACCACAGAACAACATCCTGGCAACAACACAGAATACATTAGCAACCACAAAGCATCATCCTGGCGACCATCTAGAATACCTTAGCAACCTCATGGCAATATCTTGTCAACCACCTAAGACACTTTAACAAGCACATACTGTAGCAACATCCTGGCAACTGCACAGAATAGTTTAGCAACCACATAGCAGTGCGTATATTGTATAACATTTGAACAAACACAAGGAGAACCAACCTAAAGGCTTTGTGCTGAAAATATATTAAAAGTGATGTCATCACTGTTTATTTTACACATACTGCATAAAGTGAGCTTATATTGAGAGTGTGTTACTATAATATATCAAATCTTTCCCTCTCTCTGCATGACGCTTTAATGCTGTGTGATCACTGGCACTGGTTTCATCGCACCCTGCCAAACTGGCACATTTCCTGTCTGAATCCAGTACTGAGCCTCAGATACGCCATGCGGGTGGCAAACGCTTTCCAGATTTGTCCAGGTAATAAGAAAGACCATTTTCTTCAGCAAATGAAAGATTTTTGTTAGTAAGTTAACTTTACTTCTGCCCATGATGAAGCTATAAATAGAAAATATGAAAGAGAAAGGAGATCTTTTTAGTAGACAGATTCTCCTAGTCAGCAATGAAATTAAAAGGAGAAAAAGACATCAGTAAACCAAAGAGGCATGTCTCCCTTAGAATTTCAGACAATGATATCAACAGTATCTCTGAGTGCTCAGATTTACCAAGATACCAGATGAAAAGTATTAATTCTGTATAAAAACTAGAGCTGCACGATTAATCACTAAAAGATTATCTCGATTCAAACACCCACGCGATCTCGTTCCTAAATTACAACGATCATTATTTCTGTGGTTCAAATATTCATAATATCACAGAAGAACTGGAATAAAAATTTATAGTTCGGATATAAACACTGATGTCTACGGAAGCGATCAAAATAGAGAAAAACACCAAATCATTTATAAATGATGTATAAATTACATTATTACACCAGTAGGTGGCGTCAAAATGACTGTTAAAAAATGTATTTGTCTTGAATCATTCAAAGAGATTCATTAAAAAAACGCTGATTCATCTAGTAAATGAAACAAATTCATTCAGATTAATTAAATAGACTGCAGCAATTAACATGTTGTCAGAACCTCTAGTAAATTACATCAATTTATCCAGAAACATGCAGCTCTAATAAAAAAAAAGAGAGAGAAACAAAAAGTTTTATGATTTTTATTGCTCAAAAGTTGCTCTTTCCGAGTTCGTAGGACTTAATGGAGTTCATTTAAGTCTCATTTAATTTTCATCAATGTTTAAAAATGTTTAATTTAATATACATCATCTAATTCTTCAGTGTCAGCTCAAACATTTCTCATCACAATCTTCCAAAGTGTCCTGTGAACTCAATAAAATGTTCTTATTCAAAACCTTTCATGTCTCAGCATGAATTATTGTAATGATTTCTATTTGTGGGTAGTTGACATGAAATGCTTTCACCTCCTGTGGTTTGACATGCCATAGTCCATCTAACATTACTTTAAACCACATTTTGTTAATTATTTTATAATTATTATTATGCATGTTGAGCTCATATTAACTGATTGACTACATGGAATATTTGTATTTAAAAAAACAGTAAAAATGTATTTGTCACACTGCAGGACAATAGAAATGTAGCGAAGACAAAAAGCTGATTAAAGTCGACATGAAGTTGTAATAGTCGTTTCTTCCCTATTGTGATGTATGTCCAACTGAAACGGCTTCTCGAACAAGAAAAAATGTAGGGTGGGACTTGATTTTGTGGATGGGGAATTAACTGGATGGGTGTGGTTTGCTACTGCTGTGATGTCATGTGAGTGACAGGTTGCCCCGCCCTCACGCTAGTAAACATCATCAGAGAAGAGAAAAGATCTCACAGCAAGAGGGTACAGGAAGTTATTTTGATTAAAGATTATGAGGACACATGAATATAAATTAAGATGTGCACGGATAAATAATTTATAATAAACACTTTTATTTCATGGTGACTTGAAGAATAATGAAAATAGATTATACATTTTTCCTGATACATATATTAAATATATAATATAATTCTAATCTAAATCTTAATGTTAGTTTAAAACCGTTGACCTTTCTAGATTGTTTACAAATTTACTTACCATGTGGCATAAAATCCTGATATATCATGGTGATATTATAGAATAATTGGCTATACATACATACCACAAGCCAAGAGGCACAAGATAAGAATATGTTAAAGTGTCTATAGGGCCTGTTTAATCTGGCAAGTTAAACCCTCTTTTGCATGAGGCCACACGGCACAGGCCAGCGAGACAATCCATCACCAAAGCTCCATGAGATCGGCTGAATGGGATGAGACCACTTTTATTCTCTTTCATGACAATGCGAAGAGAAAGAGAGAAAGAAAAGAGTTAGAAGGTGAGGGATTTCTCTCCTGATTGAGAGTGGGAGAGAAATGAATTTAAAAAGAGGAAGAGGCCCATAGATTTGCCAGGTGTCCCGCTGGTTTTCTGTCTACGGCCAGTGTGCTGGAACACGACCCGCACGCGGTACACAAGCCGGGCTCTAATCTAATTAGTGCGCCTGATTACCACACTGAAGCTCCTGCGAGCTCCCCGCTGGGACGCCCTACGCCCAGCCGCTTACGCCGGGGCACTGACTGCTGCCTCCGCCGTGTGTGTGTGGCAATGCTAAGCAGCTCCATACACACACTGACACACACACACACACACGGTTCTTTGATTCATTGTCATTCTCCCCCCACCCAAGAGTAGGAGAATGCGACCCTTTCGGACCGCTGTCTCCGTAGCGACGCCGAACAAAAGCGGATCAACAGGGAGTATTTCTTTCTTTCTCGCCTCTCTGTCTGTCTCATCCGCCAGCACTGGACAGATTTAAAACTTCACCAAGGCCAGGACTGAAATGCAGAGCTGGATGCAACAGTACTAACCAGTAGTGTAAATGTCCTGTGAGTTCTGGACAATTTGTCCCTCTTTAATACAAGCGTTCACTGCAATTTCACTATGTCACTGCACAAGGGTGCAGAGCGCTGGTCTATCATATGTTATATGAGCAGAGGTCGAAATTTGTCTTGAAAAACTTTTGTCCAACATCTGATTTGCAGGGATGACGTCAAAACCCAGAAGACTAATCCGCCACTTTGCAAATCAGTCTTCTGGGTTTTGAAGTCACAGCTGCACCACTCTATTGTCAAAGTAAAATAAAATAAAGTCATACAGTCTTTTGCCATTGTTTTCACATGTCATAAAGGCCTAGAATTCATCTCAAAGTAATTAAAGGGGTGGTTCATTGCAATTTCACTTTTTTAACTTTAGTTAGTGTGTAATGTTGCTGCTTGAGCATAAACAGTATCTGCAAAGTTATGACGCTCAAAGTTCAATGCAAAGGGAGTTATTTTCTGTTAAAGAATTCTCTGTTTAAGGACTACAACAAACGGCTGGTAGGGACTACAATGAGCTACTTTCCGTGTTGGTGACATCACTAACACTAGAATTTACATAAACCCCGCCCCCGAGAACATGCAACAAAGGGGTGAGGCCATGTTATTGCAATACAGTACGTAACACAAATGCAATAGCATGTCATAAAAACAAGATGACAACATGACAAGTTATAACCATAATTAAACTTCTATCTTCATGCAGCATATATTCTCTGGCTCTGTAGGATCTTACAACAGTTCCCACACGAGCGATTTATAGATTATCATGACAGAATATGCTAATCAATGACTTTAAGATAGTTAACTCCACATCAGCTACATAAATTCATCAACTAACCGTTCAGAAGCGTCCCGTTGCATTCAAAATGTTGTCACTTCTTCGAGTCTCTCCATCATTGTCCGACTCCGTTTTGAACATAAAAGGCTGAACTGCATGTCTGCGTGAGGTAATGTGAGGCACTGCTAAGTGCTAACACGAGCTCCTGAAACTCCGCCCCCTTTTAAGAGCAACAGCTCATTTGCATTTAAGCGTGCACGGAGCGTTTTTGCTCACCCTCAAAAAGTGACAAATTTAACATGCTATAAAAAATTATCTGTGGGGTATTTTGAGCTAAAACTTCACATACACACTCTGGGGACATCAGAGACTTATTTTACATCTTGTAAAAGTGGCATTATATGACCCCTTTAAGAATAGAATAATTAATAGAAATAAATTGTTGTTCTTTGACTAACATTAATGACAGGTTTATTAGGCTGCTGTCACTTTAAGACCTATCGAGGATCTGAATTTTCTCCAAACTCTTTACATTCATTTGACTGTCTTATGAGGATACTTACCAAAAACAGAACTTGTGACAATTTTGTGTTTTTGTCCATTCAAATGGGATAAGAGGCAAAAGAGAACTCAATTCAGTACTGTGAAGCAGCTTTTTGTGTGCGCGTTTTGGGTGTGTGTCACAGAGAGCCGATTTACAGACAGGGTGCCAGTACCAGTATTTTTTTACCTCGTATCACGCTTGAATGGTTAGATAGGCCTACACAGAAGCCAAAAGGGGCTCTCACACCAAATAGTTCTAGGAACTTAGTTCAAGGAATTAGCCACTAGGATAGTTCCCCAGGAACTAATTCCTCCTCCGGGCCATGTTCCTGGTTGCATTCGCACCGTGAATATAGGAACTGGCAGATATATAGGAAGTGGCAGACAGCTGTGTTTTTAAGCACGGCATTTACAAATGCTAAAAACCGGTGAATGGATGATGCAGTGATCGGAGCTGTGTTTGTTGTGTGTCGTGGGTTTCGTGATAACGGAGATGGATGTAAACGCATAATTTACGCAACTGATAGAGCAAAAAGTGGGGCTAAGAGACGAAATCTCCTATGACAACTTTCAGTATTATTACATATCATCGAGGCGGAGAAAACAACACAACCCTGCAGACAACAGGTAAATGCTGTTATCACTGTTTTCCATGTTTGTGAAGTAAATATTATAAAATTAAAAATATTTAAAATATTAATATTTAAAAATACTGGGTGCCGGTGTTTGACATGCGTTTGACCAATCAACGAACACTCACGTCATTGATAGTTCCTATAGCGCTGGTTTAGACCCTACTCTGAAGTAGGAGCTAATTTAGTTCCCCCAAAAGGAGTTCCTAAAATCGTTCCTAGTTCCTGCGGTGAAATCTGGGTACTTTAGCCAATAGTTCTAGGAACTATGAAAAGCTTCCTCCGGTGCGAAAGCCCCTAAATATCCCAGAAATGGTATCTGCCGATTACGTCATTTGGAGCCGGAGTCTGTAGTAGTGATCCTAAGGTGGAGCCGTGGAATCAAGGTCCCGCAGACTCAAATGCAAGCGCAGCTGTCAATCATGACTTTACACCCAGATTTTATAGCATCAAAACAAAAATTATTGGGTAAACGAACACTTGAACATACGTCTGCGTGATAAGAACTACCTAAAATGACAGAAACCATCTTTGGAAAAAAAAATTGTTTGAAGTGTAATTGGATATTTTAGTTTGGCTCACATCCCATTCGACTGCATGGTGAGGGTGGGGTTTATGACCTATACTGCAACCAGCCACCAGGGGGTGATTGAAATGGTTTGGTATCGCTTTTCAGGACATGTGCGGCACACTTGATGCAGACCATCCTCAGTCGGCTGCTCTCACTATTCTCTTCGCGTAGCTGGTGAGTGAAATCCAGATAGCGTGAACATATAGGCCTACTGTAACGCTAGCCAAAGGATGCCTAGAAAAAATGGATGCTGTGCTAATTGTTAGATATTTTTTGCACGTTAAACAAAAAATATTAATCACAGAAATTAACACATTATTTTTAACAGCCCTAATATATACTTATAGACTTGCAAATATAGCTTATATTGTCTGTTATGTGCTGAAAAAGAAAAATCATTAGGTCTCTCTCACACATGGTGGCCGGTTGAACGGGACACGCCATTAGCCCTCCATACACCCCACCCAATGAGATTTATACTGCAGTCAGGACACTTGGCTTAGCCAATGTTACCTGTCCTATATAACATCAACATGATGAATGACTTCCCTATGAGAGCAACCTCCAAGTATGAACACTTGTGGCTGAGAGTGAAAAACGAATGAAACTTAATATCACGGCCTGAACAATAGCAGCTATAGATGACCAGCAATGCCATTAATAGCTCGTTCTGTCTCTTTCTCTTCTTCATTTTATTGTTCAGTTAGTCTTTATGGTTGCTGATTCAACCTGTGGATATTATCTATATTAATCTGCTTCACCCCAGGAGATGCCTAAAAATGTTTTGGGAGCCAATGTGATAGCAGAGAGGGATTGTAAATTAGTCGTTTAAAAGTAATGAGAAGTACAGAGATGTTAATATAGATAAGGTACTATATTAATGAGGAAACTGCACTTTAGATGGCCTGTGTGATTGGGATAAATTGGACATGTGTGTGTCTCTCTGTGTGTTTATAAACCTAATTCTGTGTGCAATAGTTTTAGCCACAGTCACATTTCAGTTCGATTTAAATGCTTCAGACATGCTAAGGCCTTCATATACGCTGGGGTCCAAAACTCTGAAACCACATTGACAATCTGGAATGTTTTTTAAGGAAATAAACAAAGTTTTGTACATGAAAGCAAAGTTGCTTCTGCACTATTTCTAAGTCACTGATCAAATAAGCAAGTTTGTGACAATGTGCATGTGAACTTCTTTGTACAGATGTTTTTGTTTCAACTGAAGCTCAAGATGCTTTAAACTTTCAATTTCAAATGTAAAATGTAATGCTAACCAGTGTTTGGGAAAGTTGCTTTTAAAAGTATTGTACTCCATAAAAAAGTAACTAATTGTTTTAATTACTCTTAGTAATTAAAATATGTTACCTTTTGCATTTTTCTCATCTGGGCCGGGCTTGCTTGTTTGTTTTTTAATTAAAAAATGTTATATTGTTGGCAACTGTAAAGGCATTTTCACGCCAAAAGCAAAAGGAAATAAAAATTGGTGCCTGTCCAGTAGAGGGCGCAGCTCAAACAAACCTTTCAGTTGTGCTGCCATTCCGGATTGCAGAAGAATAGGATGCAGGAAAATAAAGTTCAACACTCTTACTTTATAAATAAAAAAAGAAACAAATGTGATGTTTATCTAAAGTCATTATTGCTCATTAGTATGGTTGAATTGGATCATTGAAGGTCAGCAGCAAAGACACTGGTTAATAAAGTAACATTAAATACATAAAGTATATTTGTGTTATTTAACATATTTAATTATTGCAGGTTTGTGCAATATTCTGAGTTTGCGTTTCACTGTTTTTATTCATTTTCAGGAATTCTGAATCTGTTTTTGTGCAAGTGAAAGTAACTGCATGTTCATATTTAGTCTAGAACTACAATAACCATCATGTTCACACAATGCCTCTGCACTTATTCACGATTTCTCTCAGCATAACGACAGGACAGGTGTCAGTCAAATTGGAAAACAAAGTAACTTGCGTTACATATTTGAAAAAGTAACTCAGATATTTTTAAAAGTAATGCATTACTTTACTAGTTTCTTGAAAAAAGTAATCTGATTATGTATCTTGCATTACTTGTAATGCGTTACCCCCAACACAGATGTTAACCATATAATTTAAATGAATGAAAAAAATGTTTACTAAATTCAAAAAATCTAAATTGAAGCATTTTCTCTAGTGGTCTCAGACTTTGAGACCCAACTGTACATCTCTTCCATATTAATCTTGATTTGCGGTAACCAGGTACAACTGCAATATGTACTGGTGATGGGAAAGTGTTGTTGAATCTGTAGTAAATATTTGCATACTATAAGGGATTATAGCTGCACACTTCAAAAAAGTATTGGAAAAATTCCTCTAGCTCAAACAGTAGAGAATGGCGCTAGCAACACCAAGGTCATGGGGTTCAATCTCGGGGAAAGCACTAAGTAATAATATGAATACTATGAATGCAGTATAAGTTGCTTTGAATAAAAGTGTCTGTCAAATGCAAAAAGTAAATAATCAAAGCTTACAATTTTGGCTTACAATTTTACTTTGGCTTACTCATACTTTGATTATGGATTTCTGCCATACTATTTAGGACAAATAGCATACAAATTGGGACACTATATAGCTATGTTTCCATCCACCTATTTTTATGCACATTTTGGGATATTGCATGGATGGAAACACCAAGATGGGCATACATTCTAAAAATGTGCATAAAAAAACTTTTTTATCTGATAAGAAGACATGAGCATAAACTATGATGGAAACACATATTTACCAAATTAGTCCCTCTATGCACAACAAAAAAAAACTCAAGTGACTTTGCCTCAACAGTGTCTGTGATTGGATAACTGGATCTAACCAGCGGATCAGTTTCATTGCACAGCATCTCAAATGTTGGTTTGATCATTCTGAAACTCCTGAGCCAAAGTCTGTCATCAGAATGATTTGGTACAATGACCTCCCAGAAGCGTCTCACACGATTGCGTTCACAAACACCAGGCCTCCGAATGCAAGATGACGTGACAGCATTTATTGCGTGCTCTGAGGCACAAGTCATTTATGATGTACAGTATGAGCCACAGTGTTTTCCCTGATTGCAGCAACGTCCATTTTATTAGTTATTATGCACCAATTTCCCAGGAAGTGATGATTTGTTCTCTTGAAAACATGGAATGGAAACACTGCTTTATTCTCAAATATTTTATGTGATATTCCAATTCTGCACATAAATTAAATTCTCAGCTTTGGATGGAAACATAGCTAATGTTTGTTCAGAATTTTTCCGGTTTAAGTAAGGACAGAAAAATGACTGCATTGCACCTATTTAGGACGTGTGTCTGTCTGTCTCTCTTCATTTTATTTTTTCTTTCTAGCTTGGCAGTGTTTTGTGCAGAGGCAGTGCAGTCCTCACTCTTGGACACCGCAAATCTCAGATGTGTTTCCAGACTTGAGGCCAGTAAGGAATGAGTTTATGATATCACACTGTGAAATCAAACATCTTTTCTTTTTCTCATCTCTGCGAACAGCCAGAGGACCTGTGTGCAGTCAAAGACAGATTCTGCCTCTACCTCATGTGCATGCAAGAGCCGTTATATTGTGCCCTGATAAAAGGTGAAGTATAACATAGTTTAAATGTGCATATTTCATATCATTTATGAATTTAACAGACAATTTTATCCAGAGCAGCTTAGTGCATTCAAAGTATACATTTTGCCAGTATACTGTATATACCAAATGAATACTTTTATCCAGAAAGCATTTACTAAACCGTTTAAAAGTGACAGTAAAGACATTTATAAATTATGTTACAAAAGATTTCTATTTTAAATAAATGCTGTTCTTTCCAAATTTCTATATCAAAGAATCCTGAAAGTAATTCTTGAGCATCAAATCATCATATTATTATGATTTCTGAAGAATCATGTGACACTGAAGACTGGAGTAATGATGCTGAAAATACAGCTTTGTATCACAGGAATAAATTACATTTAAAATATATTACAAAAGACAGTTATTTTAAATTGTAATAATATTTCACAATACTACTGCTTTTACAGTATATTTGATCAAATAAATGCAGCCTTGGTGAACAAAAAATAAGTATTTTAAAAACATTAACAAATGTACCGTCCCCAAAACAAACCACCACTTCGGTGTTGCCTTGTTCTACCAATTGAGCTACTTTAGTTTAATATAGTTGAATAGAGTTTGAAATTTACTGTATGTTGAGTTTTCTGTATTATTTTTGGTAACACTTTAGTTTAGGGTCCAATTCTCACTATTAACTAGTTGCTTATTAGCATGCATATTACTAGGATATTGGCTGTTCATTAGTACTTATAAAGCACATATTAATGCCTTATTCTGCATGACCATATTCTACATCCTTAATCTTACCCAATACCTAAACTTAACAACTACCTTACAAACTATTAATAAGCAGTAATTAGAAGTTTATTGAGGCAGTGTGACCTTTTTTTTTTTCTTTGTAATCTGTTTCTAATGTGTGGTACTATTTTCTCAAGAAGACGATAAAAACCTGCATTGACCAGATTTTTAAGAATCTTAAAACCTACAACTACATTCTTGAACTTCTATAAGTCCTTTATTATATTAACTATATTAGTATTTAAACTTGTGAAATCTCTGCTTTGAACAGGAACCAGCTGTCCCCTTTGTCCTCTAGATGCTGCGAGGCAGTTTGAGCGTGTCCATCTGGAGGAACCTGCTGAGTTCACACGCTTTGATGCTATAACATAAACCTTTAGCCTCTGAATAAGCTGTCAGCGCTATGAGAGAGGGGGAACACATATAGAGAGAGATAGAAAAGACCTAGAAGAGAAAGATGTCTAGTGACGTGAAGCGAAAAGACAGCAGGCATTTCTAAATAACAGCTACTTACCGAAATCTTTTTTGCAGTATTTTTTCATGGTGACCTTCATCTTGCCCTTGGGGCTCTTACAGTGGGAGTCACAGTCTGAGGAAGATAGCAGACAGATAGCTAGTGAAACGCAGGTAAAATCTATGTGAAACAACAAAATGAGTTTTTCAGCTGTGTTTGCAGGTGGAGGGAAACATAAGAAGACACAATCTGCCATTTTAAACATCTTTGGTACTTTACCCTGTAAAGCCTGACATATGAAATAATAGTCAGATTTTTTTTTTTTTTTTTTTTTGAAAGGAACAGTTTATTGAACCTTTAGACAAAATCTAAAAAATTGCATATGTGTTTTTGAGTATCACATTTGATACATCAGGATTTTTCGGCTAATATAGTATGATATAGGAGAATATGGAGCTCATACTTGAGGAGGAAAAAAAACACCTCAATTTTATTCAAAGGCCCAAACTGAGCAAAAGAATGTAATTTGGTGCAGTTACTGATATTTATATGACCAAAAAGTAAGATGAAATTCTGATAGCTTGTAATGAAAATCAATGAGTTCTTTCTAACAGTATAAGAGACTACTTCTCCCAATAATATGATCAAAGCTCTGTTGTTTTATTGTAGGGCATAAAATATATAATGCGATGATTAAAGGGATAGTTCACCCAAAAATGAAAATTCTGTCATCATTTACTCACCCTCAAGTTGTTCCAAACCTGTATAAATTTCTTTGTTCCGCTGAACACAAAGGAAGATATTTTGAAGATTGTGGGAAACTGAACAGTTTTGGGGCACCATTGACTTCCATAGTATTTTTTTTCCTACTATGGAAGTCAATGGTGCCCCAAAGCAGCCTGGTTACAAACATTCTTCAAAATATCTTCCTTTGTGTTCAGCAGAACAAAGAAATGTATACAGATTTGGAACAACTTGAGGGTGAGTAAATGATAACAGAATTTTCATTTTTGGGTGAACTATCCCTTTAAGAGATAAATGTTCAAATAAAAGTAACATAAACGTTCCTCAAAAGCATGTATCAAGTCATCTTAACATGATTTTTTTAGAAAATGATGAATTGATAATCAAGTAAACTTAAGTTGCTTCTGTCCAGTAAGTGTTCATCTAGAAATATTAGTAACAATATAAAAGTTATTCTTACATTTACTTTATAAAAATCAGTAAAGACTATCAATAATCTATCAATCAAAAGACAGAAAGGATGTGTACATAATGTGTGCATAATAAATATGATCCAGTAGGCTTTATAGGGTTATTGAAAGTTATTGAAAATAGACTTGGCTGTGGCGCAAATGTATGAATATCATTGCATTAGTTAACAAAATATCAAACTAAGTAGCATTTATTTTCAAGAAAAGAAGTTTAATAATAAGACAATTGATATGCCATTTCCGATTTCCATACTAAAAGTAATCTTGGGACTAATTGGTTAAAAGTAACTACAAAAAGCATAAATTGTTTGTCAATGCCACTCGTTTTGTATTATATTGTCTAAAGCAATAGCATTCATGCACATTTAAGTGTGACTCAAGTGTCCAGATGATTTTGGGGCCGCTGCTTCATCCGCACATTTAAAGAAAGTCACGTTAGACCTAATTAAGACTTAATAGGTATTTAATCATTTAATCTTTTCTTCACTTAACCCAGTCATTTTCTCACCCTAATTATCAGCGCCTCCCCATATCCCCCCACTTACTCAGCAATGTCAGGGCAGGGGGTTCACAGGTCATTTAAACTTCATTCAGACACAGAACACCCCCGTCACAATGCCCACAATACAGAATCCTCATTTAAACGCAGCTTTCCACATATAAACCTCAGGGACGGCATCCAGCACGCTATGATTTATAGCTCTAGCGCTCAGCGGATCTATTCGACACCACCATGGAGACCCGAACCCCACATTGAGGCCTCGGCGATGGAGTCGCTTCAACGCCAGGCAACTGTTGGATTGAGACCAGAGTGTTGGCTCAGTTCTCCTGTTGCAAACCGAAACCCGAGAGTCTCTCGTCGCAGCTACTTCACATAGCGTAATAACCTCGAGATTTCTGGTGGACTGGAAGAGATGGGAGCGAGAAGACCTTTCAGCTTTCGCCTGAATATGGACAAACTTCATTATTTTCTCCAGCCCTCTGTCCAATCCACCCTTTTCATGTCCCTTTATATTCCGTCTGAATGAGGTTACCTGGGCAACGGCGAAGCAGGAAAGAACCACCAACCCGAATATAAAAAAGTTTGAAGGGGAAAGTAAAAGGGGGGCTAGAAGAGCGAGATGTCTGGCAGCTTTGGGGGGTGGTGGTAACACAAAAAGGTGGTGCGCAGAATTAGGATGTGAAGGGCCGAGGGGGGAGAACTGAAGGCAAGGAGTGAGAAAGTGCGGAGAAGGGGGTGGCGTCCCCGAAAGTAAATGATTCTGACGAGTCCATATCAGCCACGCCTGATTTCCATGTTAATGCATGAACGGAGGACGGGGCGGCTTTTGTGTGGCGACGGCCCTTGTCCGCCTCATCCTGCCTCTCTTTGATAAGACTGGGCGGCCATTAGGCAAGCAGTACAATGCCTGACGCTGCCCATTACACCCACGTCCCCCAAATAATGGATGTCCCCTGTGGAGGGACAAATGTCTGCTTAATAGAGTCCCTCAAGCACAACTGTGCTGCTCCACCGGGGAGCGTTCTTCACAGTACACTACAGCAGGACAGGTAAAGAGAATAAGAACTTCAGAGGTTAAACTTACTATTACATTTAGGTTTTGCCCTAAATATATATACTGTAAAACAATACATTGATCAAATGACTAACAATACAATGTATTAGGGCTGCACGATTAATCGCAGTTAACCCAAAATCGTGCTTAAACCGATCTGGCTTAGTGCGATTATGAAATCGCAAAGGCTGTGATTTATTTTAACGCGCAGCTTGTCAGTGAAGCACGGCTCTGTGATCATATAGTAAATGCTGCTCTATCTGAAGGTTCGAGTCGCATATAACGTGCATTTGAAAAAGCAACACACGTTAAACATCTTTCCAAACATGAGAAGCATTTATGAACCTCTTGTCCAACAAAAGACAACATTTAATCAGATGTTTTTACTCCAAACTCACTTCATAACATTAGCTGAGTGTTTGAAATAACATTGTTCTGTGAGATGATGTGGCTTACACAGAATATTATGTCATATTATTTCATAGTATTCTATACAGTGATGGCTATGTCGGTTAGCATTGCATTATAAATATACTTTATTATCATGAAAATACATGAGAAGGCTTGAAGAACTCAGATAAATCATATATTGTTGTAGTCGTGTGTTTATTAGTCATGTTTAATCAAAGCATTTTAATCTTCTGTTTATTCAGCTACAGCGATAGTGTGATGCCCATAGGGATTTCATGGAATGACGTGCATTATATCGTACTTCTGTGGGGCATATTTTGAGTTTCTGCGCGAGAGCGCCCTCTGGCTTTCAGATGGAGCAGCATTTACTACTGCATTTAGCCGTGCTTCACTGGCAGCCTTTGCCAAGTCGTGTTCAGTTTAATTTCAATTAATCGTGCAGCCCTACTATGTATTGATGCAACATGTAAAAAATCAATACCTATATATATATTTTAAATGACACCTTTATTTTGACACTCAACACATCTTAACGCAATGTCCGTCTATGCATTATCGCGCCAAAGCATGCATTCTCTTTTTAACTCACCGGGGCTCAACAATAAGGACTGCCCGGTGGCCCGTGGCCAGTGTGAAAGACGTAACGATCGGGGCAGTGCTGAATCGTCACAAAACTTTATCAGTTGCACGTGTTTTAAGCCTTGAAAATTTAAGTTTGGTTCTCAAGCGCTGTGTGATAAGTTTTCTGTGTGCACACATCTGTAGCGCACACAGAAAGCGCATTCTTTTTCGCTTCTTTTGTGCTTGAACAAATACAGACAAAATTATGTCAAAATGACCATCTTGGCGAATATCCTAGTAAACACAGTCGGTTATGTCTTGTGAACGTAAACAGTTGGGGGGAAAAAACGCATATGTATCAGTATATTCATGGATCAGTGCATTCACTCTTAAAGTGACAGCAGCCTAATATTCCTGCTACTGTCTGTGTCATTAATCAAACAACAAAAGAAAATCTCTCACTGCTCTTGACTAAATAACTTTTATAACTTTAATATTATAAATCTATCAAAGACTATGCAGTGTTATTATACATTTGATTACTTTTTTTAATTTCTGCGCCTGAAAACTTGTTAGACCAACCTGAAAAGCACTGATTATTTCATTTGTGTCTTTTGTTCTATTGTATTTATTTGTGCTATTGCTTGTAATTTGGTTATCTGTCGAAAATATTCTTCATGTGCCCCAGACTGCGACGTACTAGCAGCCAAAAATACAAAAATTAAAGTAATAAATAAAAATATATTTTTTAACAGCTTTATTTTTCAAAACTAATGTATATTTTTCTACAACTGGAGTACCACATTTTAGTTGTTTTCTGATGAGGATTTGCACTAGATTTTACACATTGCACATTTTCGCACAGAAGCCTGAAAGACTTTCTTTCTTTTAGGGAAATGTTCATGTTACATATTTTGGTTGCATTTGTGAGTTAATATAATGTAAATGGTTGTGTAAAATAGGCACATAATATAATATCGATCGATATACACCTGAATCGATTCAAAACATAATCGTATCTCAGAATTTTTTAAGGTATCGGCAAATATCATATCGCTGGTTATGAGAATCTATATCATATCGTATTGTGATGAACCGTCTGATTTACACCCCTAATATACTGTATGTACTGACCGCAAACTTTTGAACAATATAGTGTATATACAATTTTTTTGTATTTTATCCTTCAGTTCTCTTTAGTACTTTCAAAAATAAATCGGACATAAAACCAATAAACATATTGGCTTATATGAAAGGGAAATAATAAGAGGTCAACTGTTCTTTTTCACTCAGTTCATGTATAGGTGTGAGTTTTGTTATTTTGAAGGACGTTCAAGATTTAATGCTTTGAACAATTGTACATTTTCACATAATGAGTTTGATATTTATTTGATAAAAAATAATGGCCGTTAAAAATACTGGCTGGTGAACAGAATTTTAGACACTTACCAGCCAATTTTAATAATATGGTCACACTGACCACCACTACTCAATGTGACTGCTGCATGTGCGGGGAAACCGAATTGCTCTTACTGAAACATCTCAGAGGCAGAAAGCGTTCAGCAGCTGAGTTTGGCTCCGTGGGACGACTGCACGTCACGGGTGTTACTCCCACAGTGCAGACAGTGATCGGGCAGCTTGGGTAATTGAGTATGAATGAAAGTACAAGGGTGTGTTTTCCCTCATGGCACAGTGCTGCTTGAGTGTGACGGAAAAGCAAACGCGTTCAAATGAAGCATGTAATCAGATTAAGGTCCCAGCCAGTTTCGATGGTGACTGAGACAAAGCAAGTAGAGAAGCAAAGCATTGGCTTATGTTGATATCATCATGATTAAGAAAAACTCACCAGATCAAATGTGTGAAAGATTCACTACTTCATTTTTATGGCTGTTTTGGCAATCCAAGGTGTGCAGTACAGTCACGAGGGGTCTTGTATCACCCCGAAGGGGTTTATTGTGAAATACTGATACAGGTAGCTGATAAACACATGAAATATTGATCTGTTTAGGATTAAAATGAGAGACAAGTTAACACAGCTACAGTGTGTAGAAAATTTGTTGCTGAGACATTATACAAAAATATTTGTACTGCAGATTAATATATTATTAATATAATATTTGATATAATTAATATGTGATTCATGTATTTAAAGGTACACTATGTAGCCTTTTTTTTGTTCAAAATTAACAACATTTAAATAATGAGTCAATACATCATCAATCCTTCTTCCAAAATGTGTTTTTGTCTTAATATAATTGACTATGATAAGCCTATTGTAAATGTTTTAGACCTGACGGGATGGTTTTTATGGGAAATTGTGTACATCAAGGCCGTAACCTTGTCTTGAACATTGGGGGGGACCCTTTTTTTTATTTTAATAAAGCATAAAGAAACAAAACAGTGAAAGACTGCTAATACAATGCTATATCAGATATGTACAATAACAATTGTAGAAAAAAAAAAATAACATTACAATGTCCAGAAATCAATTTCAATAGTACATTGAGAACTCATGTTTAATGTGATAGTTTCATAATACAATATATTGTTAGTTCCGAGATTCTTCAATTTAGTGAATAAATATATAGATCCGCAACAACCATTTGAATTCCCTAGTGGTCTAGTGGTAGAATTTTTGTTAACAGTATCAAAGGTTGCATGTTTTAATCCGCCCTCGCATAGTTTTTTTTTTTGTTTTTTTCCTCATTAAAATCAAAGATGTCCATCAATGGTTGTATATCAAGAGCAGAGATACGTTTGTGTGCATTTGTTTTGTGATTTTACCGGAAAAATAGAACCTCCTCAACGGCGTTAAGCGATCGATTGACGCGCCCGTCTATGCTGTGAAGACTGTGTGCATGAGCAAAGAGAGAACGTAAATCCCGCCTACTTTTTAATTTGATTGGCCATCTCAATTATTTTGACATTGACGAGCGTTCTTAGATCGCTGAGGCAGACCAGACAAAAATTGTAACTTTTAAACCTTTTTGTCATCCTAACAACATGCAGAGTACTGTAATGAAGTGCAGCAGAGCAGTGCAAGAATTTCAAATATTGGGGGGGACGATTTGGCCATTTCTAATTATTGGAGGGGACTTGTCCCCCTCAATGTCTATGGTGGTTACGGCCCTCGTGTACATACATCACTCGCCTGTGCGTGTCTCGTCATATCCGTAAATAAAGAAAAGTTACTTTGATACATGTGGGAGTGGCATAGGTTAGTTGTCACAAGTGAGAAAGGTTGACAAGGATCACACTAAATCTCGAACCTCTGGGGAATCACCTTCTTTTTGAATGGGGAAATCCTGAAATCTCAAAAGCTTGGTGAACTCACAATTAAATAACATATTTCAAACCAGAAACAAAATCTGACATGAACTGTCCAATAAATGTTGTTTCTTATGCTCAAATAGCATTAAAGAAGCATATTTTTCAGGCTAGATGAGCCAATGCGCGTGTAATTTAAATTTTTTTTTTGTGTGTGTGTGTGTGTGTGTGTGTGATTTTATTCCATTTTATTCCTCTTCTTTTTAATTATTACGCTTTAACATTCACATTTATGCGCTTAATTGTACTTTTTATTCTTGTCATTTTTATCTGTAATTTTATGCTTTATTTTAAATTTTATGTAGAATGAATATAGCATGTTTCCGCCTTAAAGTACAAAATAAGAAAGTTAATTGTGAGAAAGTTTAAAATAAAAATTAAATAAAGTTTAAATAAAAATTAAAATATAGTTGTCAGAATTTAAGTTGCAGTTGTGAGAAAGTGTCAAAATAAAAAAAAAAATTACATTTATTTTTTACTCTAATATGGAAACTGGCTTTCATAAAAAGGTGCTGCAAATATATATTTTATTATTCTTAGGGTGTACTCACACTAGGCACGGTTGCCTTGAACCGAGCCCGAGCACGATTGTCCCCCCTCCCCACTCCCCCACTGGCCTGCACTCACATTGCACTTAACGCTCCGTGCCAGAGCACGCTTACGTCATATACAATGCAACTTTTTGTATGGAAGAAAACAGGAAGAAATGCACTTTCGCTAAGATATTGCCTAATAGATTTATCATTTATGCCGAGCAGCGATTTTCACTTGCACGTATCAGAGGATTTTTACGAACTACGAAGGCAGCTGACGTTAATGGAGGAATTTTGCAGCTTTACTCGCAAACAACAATTCCTGTTCATCAATAAGGTGAGAACCAGACCCGTTATAAACCCAAATACACTCGAATTAAGTACATGAATTGAAAAGTGTACTATCAAAGTTGTTCGCCGGCATAATGATGACAGTAGCGCACACAAAAGTAGTAGTACTGCATACGAACCGCGCTCGAGCCCAACCGAACTGTGCTCTGGCCCACCTCTTCCAAGCAGGCCAGGGACGGCTAAACGAGCCGTCCCGTAAATTTAAAGTTGTAGCAAATACTTTCCTGAAAGTAGATTTCTGTTATTTTGAACTCACCTGTGGGCTCTTCTGAACTGCTGTAGGTGGCTGTGGGTGCAGCAACAGGAATTTCTATAACAAACAGGCAAGAACAAACAATCAAAACCTCATGCTGTAATTTTTTTCTAGGCATTGCTGCTTTCAATAAACATTGCACCTGTTTTTTTCCATTTACATTAGTTTTTAAGATAAGTTTTATTAGACATATCAGGTTTATTAGACATAACTGATGACATGAAGACGTGGTGGTGTCTAGTTTTAATGCGTTTCCTCTCTGAAGCCCCTTCTTCCTCTTTTAAGCGTTCTGCTGTTAGATATACGCCGATGGGGGATCGAGGCTTGTTAAAATGTGCAGTTGGCAAAATAAGTGATGTCGCAAAAATTTAATATCAGGCTATTAAAACAAAAGCACGTTATATCACAAAATATATGAGAAACCAAATATTTTCCACTCGATTTTTGGGGCTCCCTCTCTCTCTCTCCAGATTTAACAGCACATTTGTTACCTACCCTGAGAAATTAGGGGAAATCTAGTTTCTAGGGGTTTCATTTGTCTACGTGAGTCCTTGCCAAGCAAATGTGAACGGCTTTGTGTCTACAGTTGCTTTTGTCAGAGGGCCAGATAAATCTTTATTTCGATGTCATCAGTTAGCGCATAATAGAAGCGGTTCACATTAATAGCCACATATTGTAATGCGCTCCCAGCGAGTATCTTATCGAGAAATGCCAGCTGCTGTGTGGGCCTGTCCTTAATCGCCACAGAGACCGTCTGCTGCCTTGTTGATACTGCCAATAAACATATCACCCATCATGCCCCTGGAGCAGGCGTGAGATTTATGAGTTGAAAGTCCGTCAGCAAGGTTCGGGGCAGACTAGGTCATGTCAGCCAGGGCTTTATGGTCTGTTTGACTTAGCGGAGGGCAATCAGCGAAATGTCCATCCAAGGAAATAATGGAACAAGGGACCGATACGGAAATTAAATGGGCCGGGGCCATGAAATCATGAATAATAATAGGTGTTTATGCAAAATTTCTTTGGAGTATTATTACTGATGTCTCTGTGGGTGGTAATGGGAAAACAACTCATGTTGGACCACCTCATTTAGTCCAAGAATAATTTTTGAAGGAAGCTGCATAATAGTAGATTTCTTTCTGCTTTTATAAGAACAATTTTGTGTCATTCTATTATTTATTTGTAGGTCACACTCAATTTTCAAGAGGAGATGCAATAAAATTTAAGATAATTCAGTACTGTTTTCCTGCACATTAGTATGAGAATAGCTTCATATTTATCTATTGTGGTTAATTAAAAAAATAGTAAATGTTTTTCAATTTAGATTACCAAAAATATTGTCTGCTTGCATGGTAGGAGGTCTATAATTAATCTTCAGGTACTCTCATAAATATTCATAAATGTTACCCAAATTAGAACATACAATCTTGATATTTTTTTTGTAATTTATTGATCAGTAATGGTATAACTTTCAAAAAAAAAAAAAAAAAAAATCAATCAGTTTCCCATAAAAAGGTGTTCTAGGCAACATTTCTATTTAAGTTTCTATTGCATTTTAATGCAGGCTTTCTTATTTCTAATTTTAATTTAATATACTTGAACTACTCTTTATTAATGATTTTAGATTTATTAATGTTTTTGAAAGAAGTCTCTTATGCTCACCAAGGCTGCATATATTTGATCAAAAATAGAGTAGAAACAGTAATATTGCAAATTATTATTATTATAATTGAAATAACTTATTTTTATCTAAATATATGTCTGTGATGGCAAAGCTAAATTTTCAGCATCATTACTCTAGTCTTCAGTGTCATTAGAAATCATTCTAATATTTAATCATTTTAATATTTTTTAATAGAAAGTTCAAAAGAACAGCATTTATTTGAAATATATACAGTATCTTTTGTAACATTAATGCCTTTGTTGTCAATGTAATGCATCCTTGCTGAATAATTATTCATTTCTTAAAAAAAACTTGCTGACCCCAAACTTTTGAATGGTAGTGTAATTACTTTAATTAAAACACAATTTCCTATGAAGACACAGAAGGAGAAAGAGAAAAACAAGCCAGATGAATCTTACTGATACAAGGGGCGATAGGTGATCTGCTTTGCTGGTATCCTTTAGCGCAGCGGTTACAGGTGATGCCAGTCACGCCATCTTTGCATGGACACTGTCCAGTCGTCTGGTTACAGGTCTTACCAGCCGCACCAACCGGATGACAATCACAGGCTGAAGAGAAAACAAAACCAGTGGTTACTGATGCCGTACTTTAATGATCTAGTGACTCATATTTGCCTAATTTTACAATACTGTACTGTACTATGGCTCGACATATATATTACTGCTGCAAATGATCCCTATTTTCAGTGATATATCACTCAAATATATAGAGACCTGCTGAAAATAACTTTCAGCTGAGTAAGGATCGGATGTTGATTCAGTTACCACTCTGTTGAAATCAGTTCAGTTAAAGAACTGTCGACTGAACTGATCCTCTTCTTAATATCGTCAATTCATCTTTATCACTAGGACACGTACCAAAAACTTTTAAGCTGGCTATTATTAAACCTCTTATTAAAAAACCACAACTTGATCCTAGAGAATTAGTCAATTACAGGCCGATCTCAAATCTCACTTTTCTGTCAAAAATACTAGAAAAGGCAGTATCATCACAACTATGTTCCTTTTTAGAAAGAAATAGTATCTGTGAGGATTTCCAGTCAGGATTTAGACCGTACCATAGTACTGAGACTGCCCTCATTAGAGTTACTAATGATTTGCTCTTATCATCAGATCGTGGTTGTATCTCTCTATTAGTGTTACTGGATCTTAGTGCTGCATTTGACACTATTGATCACAATATTCTTTTAAATAGACTCGAAAATTATGTTGGCATTAGTGGAATTGCATTGTCATGGTTCAAATCATACTTATCTGACCGTTATCAGTTTGTAGTAGTAAACGAAGAGATGTCATATCGATCACAAGTTCAATATGGAGTACCGCAAGGCTCAGTACTAGGACCGTTGCTTTTCACTCTGTACATGCTACCCTTGGGAGATATCATTAGGAAGCATGGCGTTAGTTTTCACTGTTACGCTGATGATACTCAGCTCTATATTTCTTCGCGCCCTGACGAAACTTACCAATTCACAAAATTAACGGAATGCATAGCTGATATAAAAAATTGGATGACCAGTAATTTCCTACTACTAAATTCAGAAAAAACAGAGATTCTAATTTTTGGGCCAAAAACTTCATGTAATAACCTAGAATACTGTCTAACACTTGATGGCTGCTCTGTTAAGTCTTCGTCGTCAGTTAGGAACCTGGGTGTGCTCTTTGATACCAATCTTTCATTTGAAGGCCATGTTACTAGCATCTGTAAAACCGCATTCTTCCATCTTAAAAATATATCTAAACTACGACATATGCTCTCAATGAAAAATGCAGAACAGTTAGTTCATGCGTTCATGACCTCAAGGCTAGATTACTGTAACGCTTTACTGGGTGGTTGTTCTGCTCGCCTGATAAATAAACTACAGCTCGTACAAAATGCAGCAGCTAGAGTTCTTACTAGAACTAGGAAGTATGATCATATTAGCCCGGTTCTGTCAACACTGCATTGGCTTCCTGTTAAACATCGTATAGATTTTAAAATCTTGCTAATTACTTACAAAGCACTAAATGGTTTAGCTCCCCAGTACCTGAGCGAGCTCTTAATTCATTATAGTCCTTCACGTCTATTGCGATCTCAGAATTCAGGCCAGCTGATAATACCTAGAATATCAAAATCAACCGCAGGCGGTAGATCCTTCTCCTATTTGGCACCTAAACTCTGGAACAATCTTCCTAGCATTGTTCGGGAAGCAGACACACTCTGTCAGTTTAAATCTAGACTAAAAACGCATTTCTTTAACCTGGCATACACATAACACATTACCAATTTATATTTTCAAATCCGTTAAAGGATTATTAGGCTGCATAAATTAGGTCAGCCGGAACCGGGAACACTTCCTATAACACATGATGTACTCGTTACATCAGAAGAAGAATGGCATCTACGCTAACATTAGTCTTTCTGGTTATCCCGAGGTTCACCGTAGTCAACCGGATCCGGGCCGTATCCAGGTGAGACCGAGGACCTGCGCCTTGACACGACCACAACGCAGCCCTGAAGTATCAGCAGAGATTGAGTCAACTAGATCATCCACTGTGAGGGCCTCATCGACACGACAGCCACGACACAGTTCCTCAACAACCGTCCATACCGGCGTGATGAATACGATCCTCAATTGGATGGAACTGGAATAAATACTTTGAATGCTGCGATCCTATTGGACTTACGATGGCAACCTGAATCGTAACAAAGCACTGTTGGCCAGAGGAGAACTGGCCCCCCGACTAAGCCTGGTTTCTCCCAAGGTTTTTTTCTCCATTTAAACACCTATTTGCCACTTGTCTGCCACCTGATGTCACCTGATGGAGTTTGGGTTCCTTGCCGCTGTCGCCTTTTGGCTTGCTTAGTTGGGGACACTTGACATTTGACTTGACATTTGATATTCAACAGTGCTTTGATCTACCTGCATTGACACTATTCTTTAAGAGCTGCTGTGCAGCCAAATAATGTACCAGTTATCAATGTAAAGCTGCTTTGACACAATCTACATTGTAAAAAGCGCTATATAAATAAAGGTGACTTGACTTGACTTGATTCAAAATGGTGAACTGGTTTTGAGCTATTCATTCTGTTATAAAAAATGTACCATTATTCGTTCAGGAATCAGACTACACGTCATGCTGTATGTTTTTGATTCACTTATAAGAACGGGCTCATAAGAGTCATTTGGTCATAAATGAGGCTATATGTTTTTGATTCACTAAAAAGAACCAGCTTATAAGAGTCATTTGTTCGAGAATCAGATTGCAATAGTTGAGCTCTATGTTTTTGATTCAGAAGATTTTGCAGCGGGGCAGCACAAGGTTATGCCCTTTGAAGGTCTGGAATTTTCTTTGCCATATCACAAACCAGAAACTTCAGTTTGAAATTTGTGGGGTTTTAAGAACAGTTATGGCCCGCACCTGTGTGTGTGCACTAGGTCTGGATCCTGTCCAGAGTGTGTATGTGGATACGGTGGATACCCGCTGTGTGGAGGCAACAGACCTGTCATGCGTCTGTGTATGTGTTAATACTTTTCTTGATCTGACATAGCGCTGTCATTCGCAAAGCTCGAGCACCCTCTGATCGAGTTTCCAATGTAAAGACTCTTGGCAACGAATAACCCTCACAAATAAAGGCTTAATAATGTTCACATTAATGACGGAACGGCGTGTACTTCAAAGGTGCTCTGGCTAAGCTGTTAGTTGAGACGATCACACGGTAAAATGTGAGAATTTCTTTGTGCGCTCACGCTGCCAAACGTTTACCATAAAGCTGCTTGTTTGAAGTCTCCACTAAACTCTCCCCATCAGGCCTTCAGCCGTTTTTATGTAGCCAGGGATTAATTTGGAAATTATATGAAGTGGTCCAGCCGTAGTGAAAGCTAAAGCTCTTGGGACTAAAAAAATTTGATGAATATTAGAAGTCACTTCTTGAATTAGTAACAAAGGCAATTGTTCGTCTCAGATTTATGTGTGCCCTGGAGAAGCTGTACGCAGTCTTAGCAGTGCCAGAACAGAAATGGTGGTTCTGAAGAGACAAGTCATTGCGCCGTTAATCATTTGGCTTTTTTTTCTCTGTGTGAGTTTTATGCAACCTCACAAGTGACTGATCTGGAACGCACTAAATACTGTAGACACTGTTCAAGCGTCTGTCTCTCTGCCTGACGGACAGTCGTCCTATCCATCTATCTCTCTGTCAGTTGTTCTGTCTGTCTATCTGTCTATCTCTGTCTGTCTGTCTATCTGTCTATCGGTCTGTCTGTCTGTCAGTCTATCTATCTATCTATCTATCTATCTATCTATCTGTCTGTCTGTCTGTCTGTCTGTCTATCTGTTTGTCTGTCTATCTGTCTGTCAGTCTATCTATCTGTCTGTCGGTCGGTTTGTCGGTCTATCGTTCTGTCTGTCTATCTATCTGTCTGTCTGTCTATCTGTCTGTCTGTCAGTCTATCTATCTATCTATCTATCTGTCTGTCTGTCTGTCTATCTGTCTCAGTCTATCTATCTATCTGTCTGTCGGTCAGTTTGTCGGTCTATCGTTCTGTCTATCTATCTGTCTGTCTGTCTATCTATCTATCTATCTATCTATCTATCTGTCTGTCTGTCGGTCGGTTTGTCGGTCTATTGTTCTGTCTATCTATCTATCTGTCTGTCTGTCTATCTGTCTATCTATCTATTTATCTATCTCTCTGTCTGTCTGTCTGTCTATCTGTCTATCTATCTGTCTATCTATCTGTCTGTCTGTCTGTCTGTCTGTCTATCGGTTTGTCTGTCTATCGTTCTGTCTGTCTGTCTATCTATCTGTCTGTCTGTCTATCTGTCGGTCGGTTTGTTTTCTAAATAGAAGGCACACACTGTAGAAATCATACTTTGAAAACTAAAAACACATTTAAGAACTGTTTTCGCAGTGCACCAGTTTCATTTGGATTGCTTTCGCTATTCCCCATCACTGATGATTTAGCTGATGTTAATAAATGCTACACAAAGTGGTGGGATGCTTTGAATTTCAATGCACACTTAACATTCGGTTAAAAGCAGCTACAGTTCTGCACTTAAGCCACCCACCAACCAGCCCACCGCCTGCTGAATTACGACACCGCTCTTACGCCTTCATAGACGACCCTACAACTCTACAGCACATAATCTAAACCAGAGCTACTAATAATTCAGCAGTAGTAAGAAGAGATGCTGGGGAAATGAGTGTGGGGCAATGCGGCATAGACTGTAAGTTCTCATGGCTGTTGAACTGTTTAAAGGAACAGTTCACCCGAAAAATGTAAATTCTGCCATCATTTGTTCACACTTATGTCGTACCAAATATGACATTTTATTCAGTGAAGCATTAAAGGAAATAGTTTTTAAAAAATGTTTAGGTCACTCATGCAATTGCAATGAATGGGGACTAAGTCTTTTAAACTTCAAAAAGGATGCAAAAACACGATAAAAGTAGTCCAAATGACTTGTGCGCTATATTCTACATCTTAAGTCATAGTTATTCACTAATAGCCCTGCAGAAGGCGGTTAATCACAACGAGTCAGTGAACTTGAAAACTGAATTAGTCTGATTCATGAGCTACTCATTTATTTAGACCTATTTTGTGAACTGAATTAAAAGATTCATTGAAAAGAGCCGACTCAAAAGAACAATTTGTTCACAAATCAGATATTGCTACTTTCTTTAAAGAAATCAGCTCAGAGATCTAGGTTGGATTTTTACGATTTTTAAAAAAAAAATACATTTTCAAGTTTACATTTTGATTAATTGAGCAGCCATAGTCAAAGGGGTTAATAATGATATGAGGGTGAGTAAATAGTGACAGAACTTTTCCTTTAAGCACAAAGATGAGACAGAAAGAAATGGCGTAGTTCTGGTGGGTAACATGGTGTTTACTCTGTACTCGATGAGGGATGAATTTGTTAATCTGGGATATAAAGCATGAGGTGTTCCAGACTGCCACTGACAATGGATCTGGTTTTGGGTCTGATTTGTCTTGGTAGGTGCTTTGCCTTCTTGTTATTTACAAGCGATATTCCTTTCTTTTCCAAACGACCCCCTACAGAATTTCCGTAAGCGCTGAACACTGCTGGCACAATGTTGCGTTTTCCATCCAAAATAAGCACAATGAGATGGTTGGCTGACACGAACAATAAATATGGCAGTCCGCTACACTACGTCACGATGTTGAGGAGTTTGTCACCTGACACGAGTGAAGCAATCAGCTGACTGGAACTCCTCAGCATTTCCCGGACAAGCCTCGACTGTACCGGCTAGATTCTGTATGTTAAGGTCATTACAAGAGGCTACTTTTGTAAAACTAGCTTGCCCGTATCCCTCGCATCTGGCCTCCAAGCATCCCATATATAGCCCGAGTAAATGTTTTGGCTGGCAGGGGAAAGCTGTTAAAAACCATTTGTAACCTCCCCTGAATCAAATGCATTCCTCTTGTGATAACACACAGCAATGTCAATGTAACATGGGCAGTGTTTGCCATCCATCACATCTGCACATTAGAACCCGACAGACCGCAAAAATTAAGCTACCCCAGTGATTGGGTTAGCAGCCTCTCATATCAATTATGCTGCGGTTTGTTGAAGCTTTCAGTCCGTCAAACTCTGGGTCCGCTAGAGTCAGATGAGAATACAAGTTATCTTGGCTTGAAGGTGGGAAATATGCAATAGCAAAGAATGTTTTCTGAGTGAATGGACTATGGGAACACATGGGACTGACATTGTGAAATTCATCTGTGGACCAACCGTGGATAAAATCCATGCATTTAAAGCTTTACAGCTGCCTTGATATGTCTGATTTCGCAAGGATATGAATGGATTTCATGTTTTATTATATGTATGTATATATATATATATATATAAATTTTGGCAGTTCTGAGCTGTTCCAATGCTGCTGGAACCAGGGGTAGTGGATATCTGAACTTGACCGTTATTTCATTTAACCCACGGTAATCGATACAAGGTCGAAGGCCCCCATCTTTCTTCTCCACAAAGAAGAACCCTGCTGCTGCCGGTGAAGTGGATGGGCGGATGAAACCTTTGGCTAGCTCCTCCGCTATGTAAGTTTTCATGGCTTCAGCTTCAGGCTGTGACAGGGGAAAGATTCTGCCCCTAGGTGGCGTGGTACCTGGCAGGAGTTCGATGGCACAGTCGCTAGGTCGGTGCGGTGGTAGTTGAGAGGCTTTAGTTTTGCTAAACGCTTCCAGCAGGTCAGAATATTCAGGGGGTACATTGGGGGCAGAACTGGTAGTGTTAGTTACTGTGGTTGTTCTCACCAGGATGGGGTGGATGGACTTTAAGCACGTGGAAGAGCAGATAGGGTCCCAACGAATTATCTGTTTTTCCCCCCATGATATCAGTGGATTATGATCCTGTAGCCAGGGTAAACCAAGGATGACCGGGTTGTGTGAAGAGTGGATGACAAAAAAACAGATTTTTTCAGTGTGTAATGCTCCAACTTGCAAGGTGAGTTCAGTGGTGGTGTGCAATACGTGACCGGTCCCTAGGGGGCATCCGTCTAGCGCTGCCACTGCCAAAGGAGAGCTGCATGGTATTAGTGGTATTTTATACACTTTGACTAAATTTTCATCAATAAAGTTGCCCGCTGCCCCATAGTCCAACAATGCCTTAGTAGACAGAGTATTAAACTGGAATGTGAGTTGGACAGGTACGTCAATACAATGAGTAGTTTGGATGGAGGAAATCAGTAAACTCACTCTACGGTCCGGCGCTTGAGGAGGACGCATCGGGCATTCAGCTCTCAAATGTCCTGCTTGTCCGCAATATAAACAAAGGCGGTTCCTGATGCGGCGTTCACATTCTTCAACTGAGAGATGTTTGCGTCCGACTTGCATGGGTTCGGCGGTATCTGTGGGCAGATTCGTTTGGCAGAGAGGACTGGTGAAAGGAGTTGGTCTTCATGAACGTATTAGGTTGTCAATACGGATGGCTAATTCGATGAACTGGTCCATCGTCATCCCCTCGTCGTGGCAGGCAAGTTCGGACTGCACATCCATATTCAATCCTTGACGAAACAGTAGTTGTAGGGTATCTTCCACCCATACGGTCTGCGCGGCAAGCATGCGAAAAGTTATAGCGAATTCAGCAGCTGTGCTTCTCCCTTGCCGCAGCGCTAATAGCTGTTCCCCAGCGCTCTTTCCTCCTTCTGGGTGTTCAAAAACGTCTCTCAAACGCTGCATGAAATCATTAAAGGTGATATTCAAACCTTGGTTGGCCCACACCACCGTAGCCCAGTCCAGTGCTTTTCCGGTGAGCAAGGAGCACATCAGAGAGATTTTGCTTTCATCTGTGGGATATAGCGTGGGCTGCTGAGCGATAAACATGGAGCATTGCATGAGGAATCCCTTGCAACGCGTTGGCCATCAAATTTTTCAGGGAAAGCGAGATGTGGATGGGTACTCACAGGACTAGGTGACAACAGTGCTGGCGCTGGGTTGGTGAAGGTTGCTGAAGGGCCTGGATCAGATGCGGGTTGGTGCAGATTTTGCATGGATTTCACCAGCTCCTCCGTTACGGTGGTGAGTGGGGCCAATTGCTGCTGGTGAGAAGCCCACAAATTCCCTTGGGCTGATAATTCATTAGAAAAGTGCACGAGGACCGCTGGATCTGTTTGCGGCGAAGTATTCTGTGACGACGACTCAGGTTGGTTGGGATCCATAAGCAGTTTATTGGCAAACAGCAAGCTCACAGTACAGGCAGGCGTGGGTCTTATCACCAGTGTAAACAACAGTGTCAGAGGCAGTACAATAATCGTAGTCATAACCAGGCAAAGGATCGGGGCAGGCAGCAAACAATCAAAGAAACAGTCCAGGCAAACAACAGGGTAACAGGCAGGCGACAAACAATCCAAGATCAGTAATCCAAACAAGGTCGATACACGGGCAGACAGAAACAGGAAACAAACGCTCAGAATTGTAGCAGGGCAAACAATACTTCGCAAGGAGAGTCCAGTTGTAGTCCAGTTAATACTCGGGAGAGTGAGACCTCTGGTGGCCGATCGAGGGATCTTCACTGGCATTCGTAACAATATGCACTTCATTCAACTGTATGCCCATCTTTTTTTATTTCTAATTTCATGTCCACAATCAGGCTCCATTGCAAAACCTAGTGAGTTGGGAAGTTGCATAAGTGACTGACTTGTAACGTTCTATATGGGCAGCAGGTGTGTCAGACGAATAATGCTCCTTATGTGAAGTGCATGGGAGATTACACTCAAAATTGATTCCAACCGAGTGTGCAACAATAGCATTAGCATAGATAATTTTGAAATACTCTAATAAACATAGAAATACACACTGAAATATTATTAAATAATTTAATTTAGAATTAACTGTTTTTATTAATATTTTTGGCATTAAAATGTTATTTATAACCAACATTTCTCTCATTTATCTATACTGAATGATTCTTATTACTAAGCATTTCACAATGCATTGCTTTGTTTGCAAAGGATATGTAGTGCGGACTTATAATTTGGCCAAAATAAGGCATAATCATGCTGCCTACTGTACCTTAATTCACATTGGGAGTGCACCCATGATGCTTTAAAATGCTGCTTACTTAGGCAGCTCACTATGATTTTTGAATAGAACCTTAAAGACCATCTGACCTCTAAGTGTGAACATGAGGTCTAGAACATGTGAGTAATCTCTGGTGCCTTTACATTTATTTTTCTTTTACGGGTGAGTGAATAATTGGCTTGTTTCACTATTATTGTTAATATGCTCTGTTGTCCCAAATTCCATGGCAGTCCTCCTTGTCTTGCCTGTGCTCATTTTCCAGGGAAACTTCAATGTACAAACACTGTCTTATTCTAATCTCTTTCAGCTCAAAGTCATTAGAGTTCTGTAAATAATGAAGCAATTAAATTAAAGGTAATATAAAAGCACCTGGGGCATATTTCAATATTTGTGGAAATGAAGGACATTTTGAATCCAAAATGTAAGGCTTTTTAAGGCTTTTAGTTATGTAGTTGATCCTCAAAATAATTTTATTCATAAATTATATGATTTATGATTTACTTAATTATATAAATTCATTTGGATCAAACAAAAATTATTGGCTTAATAATTGTTCTCAGTAATAATACATTGTTTACCCAATTTGCTTATCCAGTAAATGCAAAATGTCTTGTTCAATTTACAAATGGATTATTTTCATATGGACTATTAATATGAAAAGCTCATTTAAACTAAGCTAATACAGTTGTGTCTTTTCTCTACTTTTCGGCATTATAGTTTCGGCTCTTGTAACTTAGCAATTGACCCTTCGCCAGGAGTTTGATTGACAAGCGATCTAACCAATCATAACGCCGAATCCGCCATTTTGTCCGACAAAGCAGTCAGGAGTTAGAAGATTAACCTCGGTGGACTTGAACTTGAAAAATGGTGTGTACTGACGTCTTTCCGCGTTTGAAACAACATTCCTTCTCATGTTCATTCATGTTTATTTGATGCTATAAATCAGGGGTGGGGAACGTTGATCCTGGAGGGCCATTGTCCTGCAGAGTTTAGCTCCAACCCTAATTAAACACACCTGAAGCTAATCAAGGTCTTCAGGATTACTAAAGTTACAGGCAGGTGAGAGTTTTTTTCAGGGTTGGAGCTAAACTCTGCAGGACAATGGCCCTCCAGGATCAACGTTCCCCATCCCTACTATAAATTAACTAGTAGGAAGAGATGATCGGCTCTCAAGCCACTTGAGCTGAGGCGCTACAGCAATCTGTCACGACACATTAAAGAGCCACAAAACGGTTCTTATTGTTCGAATTTCTTAAAAAATTACACAGTTTGAAAGCTGGGACTTTGTTTAATGTCATAAGTAACCTGCTCTGTCTTGTCTGTCGACGTGTTGTCAGTGTCCTCTTTGCTCCGCGATGTATTTTTCACTCTGTGTGGCGTGACAGCGCCATGGCTTGTCAGACAAAGCAACAGTAACTAAGGGGGGCGGGTCTTTGCGAAGGGTCAATTGCTATACTGTGAATAATTTTGATTCTCTATGATAAATTGTGTGTGATGTCCTTTACTCAAGTCACTTTGGATAAAAGCATCTGCTAATTGATTAAATGTAAATGTACTGTACATAAATACACAGACCTTAATAACAATGACCATCTACAAACCTCATTAAAGTGTAACTTTGCCGATTTGTATGTGTGTGTGGACACACACACACCCGGGGCAGTGGGCAGTTATTTTGCTGCGGTGCCCGGGGAGCAATTGGGGGTTAGGTACTTTGTCACCTGAGAAGCACCTCAGTCATTTCCTGCAAATATTGAAAATCAAACCCGCAACCTTCAGGTTACCAGTCTGACTCTCTAATCATTAGGCCACGACTGTGTTCTGACTGTCCTACTGTGCAGCACATTAAGTCAAAAAATATATACTGTATATACACACAAAAAGCACATCAGAATCAGAGCTCCTCCTCCAGCTCTTCCTTATACTCTAGTCAGCTGCTGATGCAGTGTTGAGAGTCGAGAGAACCAAACTCGAAAAGGAACGTCTCTGGTTACCTAACGTAACCTCGGTTCCCTGAGAGGAGGGAACAAGACATTGTGTAAGTTGCTGTGTTACATAGCTCAGAGTCTTTGCCAGCTACGCTCTGCTTCACGCCAAAGATTCTGAGGGAATGACGTTCAGCACCGCCTTATAGAGCGGAAGAGCCCGCCTCTATTTTGCACGCTTGAATGCGATTAGCAAGTGAATTCTCACCTGCAAGAGTTCATATGGGTTTCATTTTTCTCGTAGAAAAGGTGTTTCCGTGCTGGATCCTTCACTGGGAAACGATAGTAACTCACTCCCTCTAAACATTTACTCTTTGAATTCTTGCACCCCTGGAACAATACAAATCTTCATGATTATGACTAAAAGTTTGCTAAGGAGTATTTCTTACTAAACCAAGTATTTGACTCTGGTCAAGTATATCCATAGCTACCTATTTGGCAACTGCTTTTTTTCTCCGTTTTCTCTAGTCAGGTAGCACCAATTTAAAAAAAAAAAAAAGAAAAAAAAAAAAAAAAAAAATCGCCTTTCTACTGTATAGGCAGCCAAATTTTATTGAAAGCCTATTTTGCCAGTGGTGAAATACCCCTTTAAGTGCAGATGAGCTTTTAACATCACCATACAACAAAAAACGAATAGTTATTAGAAAAACAAGAGCGCAAATATAGTCAGACAGCAAATCATCAATCCAATAACAGTTACCACATCATTTATTCATGCTGTGAACTCTCAAAATGCTCAATCAACAGTATTAGAATGTTTTGTTCTCTTTTAAGCTGTTTTAGGCTAGTTGGGACAAAATTTGGGGAAATATTAAAATGTTTTATCTAGATTTAAAGCAAATTTTTTGCAGTGTAAATGACTGCTTACCTTTGCATGCTCGTCTGTGTGAGATGGCCTTGGTCATGTCTCTGTAGTAGCCCTCTTTACAGTAGTGGCAGTGTCGTCCAGCTGTGTTGTGTCTGCAGTTGAGACAGACTCCTCCACTTCTGCGGCCCGACAGCTTATACAGCTCCATGTTGAAGCGGCAGCGGCGGGCATGAAGATTACAGTGACAGGCTTTGGAAGAGATGGACATTGGGAAGATAAAACAAGAGAGATACAGTATGTTAAGTGCCAGTTGTTGAATTCTCAGAAATACATTACTTTGTTTGTTTCTGTGTAAAAATACATTTTTCATGTACCTTTTGAGAGCTTTAACTGAGAGGAAATTGCCCTAGTAAAGGGCAAATGAGATCACATTCTCACATTTTTACAAATGCTTATCTGTAAAATACCCATGACATACATTTTCACCGTCACAGAGTATCATATATTATATAGTATCATACAATTGCTTTATTGGTGTTGTATTCTTCAGGGTGTACCATTTCTGGCAATGTGGAATCATAGAAGACCCTTAACACAGTGAGAGAGAGTGGAGGCCAGAATCATCTAGACATTTGACTAGTATCCTGAGAGAGCTTTATTATTTTAATGACATCATTGGATCTCTGGGCTTCCGTCCATTTACAACGTTTCATTAAGAGACAATGGCTTCATAAAACTACTCGCTCCAGATCCTGCACAAACACACACCTGCCCATGGCTTTGACCTCTAACCTTTACTGGCAAATGGAGTTCAAGCTTCATCTATCTACAGGGGTTCGACAATGAAACTGAAACACTGGCCAATATAGTGTTGGAGGTTTCACAACTATATATATATATATATATATATATATATATATATATATATATATATATATATATATATATATATATATATATACATATATGCGCAGCCTGGTGGCCAATCTTCAGTGATTGCACATTCAATCAGTAAGAGCAGTGTGTGAAGGTTGAATTAGCAGACCAACAGCACAGCTGTACATAAAATATTGCAATACACACAACATAATGAGAGATATATCAGAGTTCAGAAGAGGACAAATTGTTGGTGCAAGTCTTGCTGCCTCATCTGTGGCTTTAGATAAAACTACTAGAGGATATAGCGCTGGAATATCATTACCACAAACAATCCTGAGTGCTTGTGGTGTGATCCCCACCACTGTTTTGACACGCTGCTCACTTCAACTAGAAACAGTAAAATGGTGCTACCGTTCTGTCTCGCGGTCCGGATGCAGACTGCGGTCCGCCATTTGAATATCAGTGGTTTATAACCCGAATTCCGGAAATTTTGGGACGTTTTTTAAATTTTAATAAAATGAAAACTAAAATACTTCCAAATCACATGAGCCAATATTTTAGTCACAACAGAACATAGATAACATAACAAATGTTTAAACTGAGAAATTTTACACTTTTATCCACAAAATGAGCTCATTTCAAATTTGATGCCTGCTACAGGTCTCAAAATAGTTGGGACGGGGGCATGTTTATCATGGTGTAGCATCTCCTCTTCTTTTCAAAACAGTGTGAAGACGTCTGGGCATCGAGGTTATGATTTTCTGGAGTTTTGGTGTTGAAATTTGGTCCCATTCTTGCCTGATATAGGTTTCCAGCTGCTGAAGAGTTTGTGGTCGTCTTTGACGTATTTTTCTCTATAGGTGAAAGATCTGGACTGCAGGCAGGCCAATTCAGCACCCGGACTCTTCTACGACGAAGCCATGCTGTTGTAATAGCTGCAGTATGTGGCAACCCAGTCTCATTAGAAAAACGTACCTGTGGGGACGTTTTCGTGAGTCGCAAAATACGTACCAATACGTACATATCACTGCAATTTCGATGTGAAATGTCCACTGAGTGGCGCTAAAAGCGTGTTCATTTTTTTTTTTTTTTTGCCGGAACAGATAAATGTGAATATGGTACGTTTTTATGACGTTGGTTTTTATACGAATCACCGCAGTTCTGATTTGACATTTGCACTCCATTGCGCTTTAAAATAACGTACCACCAACATTACACCTTAACCTACCCGATAGTGTTAACAAAAGCAAACGTGACATAAAAAGCATCCGTAATCGTTCCGTTTTAACTTGTTTAGATCTCTCTTTGAGAGAGAATCCTTTCACGGGATTCGTACCCAAGGCTTCCTTGTCTTAAGTACAACTCCGTATCAGCTGAGCTACCGAGCAAGCTTGTTATGTCAGAAAAGCGAAACATATGGAGCTGGTTAAGCGATGCAAAGTCCAAAATATATTCGTTTACAAATCGTGCACTCTGGTAAAAAAGCGTTTTGAAGTCATAACATAATATTGTGCAAGGAGACGTGAAAACGAGTCTTTATTAATCCATAATCTGACACCGTAATCGTAACGGTGTATGAAAACGATTAAAAGCACTTGCCGTTTTACTGCCTCTATCGTTCATTTCTGTTGGAAACTGCAGTGATATGTACGCATTGGTACGTATTTTGGCGACTCGCTAAAACGTTCCCACAGGTACGTCTTTCCTATGAGACTGGGTTGGTATGTGGTTTTGCATTGTCCTGCTGAAATACACAAGGCCTTCCCTGAAATAGACGTCATCTGGAGGGGAGCATATGTTGCTCTAAAACCTTTATATACCTTTCAGCATTCATAGTGCCTTCCAAAACACGCAAGCTGCTCATACCGTATGCACTTATGCACCCCCATACCATCAGAGATGCTGGCTTTTGAACTGAACGCTGATAACATGCTGGAAGGTCTCCCTCCTCTTTAGCCCGGAGGACACGGCATCCGTGATTTCCAACAAGAATGTCAAATTTGGACTCGTCTGACCATCACTTTTCCACTTTAAAATAGTCCATTTTAAATGAGCCTTGGCCCACAGGACACGACGGCGCTTCTGGACCATGTTCACATATGGCTTCCTTTTTGCATGATAGAGCTTTAGTTGGCATCTGCAGATGTCACGGCAGATTGTGTTTACCGACAGTGGTTTCTGGAAGTATTCCTGGGCCCATTTAGTAATGTCATTGACACAATCATGCCGATGAGTGATGCAGTGTCGTCTGAGGGCCTGAAGACCACGGGCATCTAATAAAGGTCTTCGGCCTTGTCCCTTACGCATTTCTCCAGTTTCTCTGAATCTTTTGATGATGTTATGCACTGTAGATGATGAGATTTGCAAAGCCTTTGCAATTTGACATTGAGGAACATTGTTTTTAAAGTATTCCACAATCTTTTTACGCACTCTTTCACATATTGGAGAGCCTCTGTCCATCTTTACTTCTGAGAGACTCTGCCTCTCTAAAGCCGGGTGCACATTGTGCGATTTATAATAGTCCTTTACAATTGTTGCTTGTCAGACTGTACGAACATGATCCTTATGTCACACTGTGGGATCTCAGCTGTCATTTATGTCAGACTGTACGACAGTCAAGACGCATTAAAAACGGACGCGCGCATGAAAACTTGTCCGGAGTTTTACATCATCAACCCATACACGTTTGGTGACAATGAGCTGCATTACACACGGGACTGAAATGGTGGCTAACAAAGAAATCTCTACCGTTAATTTTGATAATGGCTTGTCTTGAAAAATGAAGACAATTTGACGTTCGTTGTAGGAGAAGTCACACTGCAGGACTGTGCGCCAAATCTTCTGACACTGCCAGAATTTCATCGGAGGTAAAATTTGATCGCAACGGTCATTAATCGGTAAACATGTCAAACTAGCGATCAAAGACTACAGATTTTAGGCTGGGATTATAGGAATCTTTTAGGATTTGCAAAATTTGTCTCAGACGACCTAATCGTGGCCAAAATCGCACAGTGTGCACCTGCCTTAAGACATCCCTTTTATAGCTAATCATGTTACAGACCTGATATCAATTAACTTAATTAGTTGCTAGATGTTCTCCCAGCTGAATCTTTTCAAATTTTTTTGCTTTTTCAGCCATTTGTTGGCCCCGTTGCTTATTGTTGTTGCTCATTTAGTGGATAAAAGTGTAAAATTTCTCCGTTTAAACATTTGTTATGTTATCTATGTTCTATTGTGAATAAAACATTGGCTCATGTAATTTGAAAGTCACAATAAAACCTTTACTGTTTAAATTGTGTTCATTGAACTGTTTTGAATCTATTTTGTATTGTGATCGGGAACAACAACCACAAAAGAGAAGCCATATTCGTACTGCTACACAGATACTGCAGCCACCCTCACACCTGCTGAGTGTGACTAAATAGGGACATGGACTGTCACTCACACATACACAGAAAAGAGGTGCTAAGCAGCTGTCATGTTTTATCCTGCCGACACCTAGAACACTTCAACCACTCAGCACAGTGATAACATACCAGGCCTTGACTACCTCTCTCTCTTTTACACACTATCTTCCAAGCTACTTCTAATAGCGACAATACTAGGAAGCACATTTAAAGAATAACAGTGTGCTCATACTTAGTCAAGTCAGTTTGAATTGAGGCCTCCATGTTGACTTATTATTTTTTGTGACTTTTTCAGCTGGAAAAACACAACACAAATTGATATTGTAACAGTATGAGAACTTGAGAATTGAAATTAATTGCTCTCCTTGCACCAGCTCCAGGCATTTTCTCTTTCCATTTTTCACAGTTCTCTGAAAAGAATGAACATGTTTTTCCATTATTAAACTCCAATTCATTATGATTTTATTTGCGCCAAAAATGTGTCCTCACACTCATCAGATCTGTACTTGTGTAATGTTTGTCAAAAAATTGTTTGCACATTAATGCACATTTCTTTCTTTTACTCTGTTCTCTTCTGATAGGATCACAATATCATTACAAATACAGTATGTCACAATGTCAATTAATCAGACATTCAGGGGATGATTTATTATTGATTGCCAAAACTAGTTGGAAATGGAAAAAAGTCTGTTACATTTGTCATTCATCCAGGCACACCAAGCTACTTTTTGCATGTGAAAGACATTCAGCCAAGCATGGCTCCATTATTCACAACAGAGACCAGCTCCTCTCACTACGGAAGCCTTGCAGGGTTTTTGGGTGAGTGACTGGTAATCCTCAGAGAACTGAAAATCTGAAGCAAGAGGTGTAGAAATGGGGCAAATTATCAGGCTAAACTCAGATGGTATAAACATGGTTAAATGAACTGAATCCTGCCATTAATGTTACCACTGAGTGCTTCCAAATGGTGCATGTGGACCAAAGAGGGCGGATAAATTGGTTAAAAAAGACGGGCCATCGGTGTTTGCACATGCTTTTAAGAAGTGCCCAGAGGTATGTGTGTGTGTGTGTGTGTGTGTGTGTATATATATATATATGTATGTGTGTGTGTGTGCACTATATACTAAATACTGTACATTTTACTACATAACACTACACCAGCTGCTTTAAGAGCTTAAACTACTGCTCATTTCCACAGCATTAGGGTTTTTTCCCCATATGATGGAAAGTAGCAGAGGTTCCAGGAGAATGACTGTACGATAATGAATCATATTTATCTATCTGGACTGCTTTTGATGGCCTTAGATAAATTTAAGCTCATAGGAAAAAGAGAAACACTCATGAGTCACTCATAATCTAAGTGAAGTGACTAATATGATCATTGATATCATAAATTGTCATGTGTGATAGTTGAGAATAAGTATTTATATGGAAAGGAATGGATGACAGTAGGTCGGTGTTGCCAATTTAGCTACTTTGTCACTAGATTAGCGCCTTTTCACACTTTCAGCGCCTTTTCCCCCAGTTTTTTTCCGTTGTCTGACAGAAAATATGTAAATGAGAACAGCCTTATTGGACATTCGCCTATATATTAATATTAAAATACAGTATGTGAGCACGGATTAGGGGAGAAAACAGATGTAATGTGGCGACAGTGTTGGCATATGACATCACATTTAGCGATTTTTTGAGCAGGCTTTATGTACTTTCCGTTGAAAAAAGTTGTGCTCTCTTGCTATTTTCATTCTGTCAGAAATAATAGTCAACAGTTCTGTTTGATGTAGGTATAAAAACACATAATTGGAGCTTTTGGGGGTAAAATTAGCCCTAGGTTTGCCAGATAGAAATGCATACTACTAACTTACTGTGCCTAGATCTGCTGTTTTTCCAGAAGCAAGCAAGTTTTTCCAATGAGTGGCGGTGTTACACAACCAAACAATACATTGCTTTTTAAATGCCTAAGCTGAGGGAATAATCAAACACTCACCTCAACGGTCCTCTCTCCCTTTCTCTCTCATACTGTCTGACTCTGTATCGCTGGAAAGTTTGAATCATTCTAGTGAATCGATTAATCCTGAAAGAGTCTTTGTGCTGTATGATTCATTTTACTGAATCGGTATATTCTAAATCCTCTCTTTCTCTCATACTCAGCATTGAAAAGTCCAATTAATTTTAGTGAATCGGTTCATTCGGCCGTTTCAGGTACTGTAAATATATATATATATATATATATATATTTTTTTTTTTTTTTTTTTTCTCCGTGTAAATTAGGGTGTATTTGTTGTATTTTTGAGTTAGCAAAAAAAAAAAAAAAAAAAAAACAGCTCTGATTAAATTATGAAATATATAATTGGATTCTTATGTTTTTTATTTATAAAAACATATTGCCCCTTTGATTAACCTTTTTTTTTTAAATTGAAAAAAGTGTCAGAGGTCACTGTTATAATTTCTCTATTCGTAATGATTAAAGAATTCTGATAAAAATGCAGATCCTCTCACAAACAAAATACTCTACTTCAAACAGGTTTGCTGCTTCTCATTTTTAAAAATCTTTCCTCTCCCGCGTGGCCATCTGGAAGAGCCTCTGTTCGCCCGAGTGTGCTGTGATGTAATGACGGGTGAGAATTAAGGGGGCGTTTCCCTTATGGGCCTCTGTAATCGTTTGCCAGCACCAATTAGCGGGGCAATCGGACCTCCCTGCTTTTTTGTTTGTGTAACTGCTTGCCACAGTTGCCTAGTGAAAGTGATATACAATGTCTCAACAAATACGATCTGACCAAATAAAACCACAGCGTGCGCTTAACTAGCAAAAGAAAACAAAGAGCTTATTCTGCCACTAACAGGCTGTGAAATTGCTACTGCATTTATCACAAATCGGTATGATGTTGCACGTTTAAAGCAAAAGTTGATGTGGCCTTTGAATGGCATCATCATTAAACCTGCTTAAGTATTATTGTATTACAAAGTCGATCGTTACCCAGCCTACTACTTCATCTACTGTGATGTTTAATGATTTGAAAAGCCAAAAAGACAGTAAAATTCATCTTTTTCTTAGCAATCAGCATATGCACACATGCCAATAGCAATAACAAAGTTGTAAGACAACATTACTGTTTTAGACTTAGTCATAATAATTCCCTAAAGTTGCTTCTTGAGGCCAGGAGCCTCTTAAGGTGTTGAATCTTGGGACAACTCAATGCAAAATAAAGATTTGACACCAAGGGCCTGTACAATTGTACAGGGGTGCAGGAGACATTTTCAAAGTGGGGGGGACCAAATTGTAAGCAAAAGCCCAGATAGTAAGATCAGATTTCCAGATATTGGACCACCACTTCAGGCTCACCATCAGACCACCATCATATATTAAACTTGCCTGATCATTAACCTCCTAAGCACTGGGACCATTTTGGGGATTTCCACCTGGATTTGGCGTACCCAAACTGAAAAGCTTCCCATACCTATATACAGTGGTCTAATTACAAAATCTAGGTGTCATTTTAAAGGAAACCCTTTGAAGTTACATAAAACACTCCTAAAAGTGATAAAAAAAAATTATAGTATATATTGTATATAGTATACCTAAATAAAAAGTCTCCCCATACCTATTTACAGTGTGGTATAAATCCAATATCACAGTGTTATTTTACAGAAAAACCCTTTGAAAATACATAAAACTGCTGGAAATGATATCTATTATAGTATATTTTGTCTGTGCTATAATAAACAAACAAACAAACAAACAAAAAAAGAGGCGTTTTATGATTTTGATCAGTTTTATTCTTTCAGGAGACACAAGACTCTATTACAATCTAGAACATCCTCCAGATTTGTATAATTCCTTATATGTGCATCATTTTTTGTCACCTGTGTTGAGCATCACCTCAGCATCACCCGTCTGCCTCCTGGAGATGTGATGCCAGCTGTGCCAGCTGCTGCTCACTAATCTTCATCAGCAACTGAGACAAAGAAATTACTGTTTATACACACAGTTTTTGCACTGTAATAATACCCATTTCACAATATCAAAATGTAGATTTACTGAAATGGCAATTCTATTCAAGTTTGCATACTTGCAGACAGCTGTGCAGTGTGCAAGTAGCCTTGTCATATCCCAAACGTATAGTTTTGACATTTTTTTTGGTCAAATAATACTTTATCATATTGGTTGCTGTGCTTTCACATTTTAAAATAATAATAATTCTATCAAAAATGAGTATAAGCATTGTAAATGCAGTAATACAGTTTATACATACCAAACGCAGAGTCCTCTCCTCTCGTGCGTCCTCCCCATTGCGTCGCTGGCCGAGGCAATAATCACTTTAGTTTCGCTTTCAAAGATCTCTTTTATCGATGCCATCGATGCTTTTCCGTTGCTAGATGTGATTATCGAAATCAAAACAGTCCATAAACTATAAATCCTCACGAAAACTCACAAATACTTCAATCAAGCCAGCTCGCGGGTCAACCGGAAATGAATGTGAGAGATCAGCCTGTGTCAAATTTCTCGGTTTCTGAATGGATGGTTGGCTTGATTGACATGTCCCCACGAACGCTAACTTTCGGGCATGATTTATATACCATCGACATGTCCTCAGAAAACGTTAGCACACTTTGATCGATGGTTTGGAGATGTTGGAGTGTTTCTCCGTTCGACAGCGCATTTCCTGTTCTGCACATCCGCGACAAAACAGTTGATTATTTACGAACGAAAGCTCAGAGAAACGTGAAAATGGTCTCATTTGAAAGAAAATATCCTAAGCTAGTTTGTAGCTTTTTTTGATACTGTTTTAGTTTGATACTGACTTAAGCAGCCCTTATCAAAAGTGCGGGGGTCAATTTCTGTCTTTTTAAACCTGCGGGGGTCCTGACCCCCCTGTCCCCCGTGTCAACGGCGCACCTGCAATTGTATAATTATCCAATAAGTAATGTCCACAGACATTTTGGGGGGCAGGTGTTCAAGTGAGGAAAAAGGGCACCCCTTTAATTACAATATTACTCATAATTACAATATTACTCATAATTACTCATAATTACAATAAAAATACATAAAATGAAGTTAGTTACATACTAAACATGTCTTTTGTTGGAAATGGTAAAAGAGCAAAATCAATGTTGCACATTACTGACAGAAATGACTATTTATTATTACTGTTATTATACTATTACAATTTTAAAAATCATTTTTTTCACTGCAATTACAGTTGCAGGAATAATGTTATGAAATTAGAGTTTAAAATGTAAAATTTTGAATATAGAAATATGAAATGAAAAAATGAAATGATAATTTTCTGTATATGATACTTTTATATGAAACTGAAACTGCCAGTAGGTGGCAGCAAGTCTAAATATGTGTGTCAAAGAATCATTCATTCACTGATTCATTCATGAACAAAACACCACTCAGGGCAGTGTTGCCAAGTCCATGGTTTTCCCGTGGAATTGGGCTACTTTAATACTGTTGCCGCGGGTTGTTTTTAATGTCCGCGGGTTTGAAGCAACCCCAAATAACGTGATATTTAGCCCCTGGAATGCGAATTTTACCAGGGGAACCCCACCAAAAACATGGATTTTACCCCCCAGAGCACGATTTTTACTGGGGGACCCCCCTGAAACACAATTGGGCTAGGTTTGGACTAGTTTTGAGTAGCAATTGGGCAGGTTTTGTTGTGAAAACCTGGCAACCCTGACTCAGGGAGATGTAACTGTTTTGCTTTGTTCAGAACTATTTTTGTTCGTGAAATAGAGCAAAAACAGTCAAAATTGACATTACTGTTTATTTACATTACTTTAAAATTTTAAATTAATATAAACTTATTGTTCATTAAACTGTTGTATGAAAATGAAAATTTTAAAAGTAAATTTGCGACCTGTGCTGATATTCGGAAAAACAGCACTTTTGCTCGTGTGATATTGCTTAAATACATCACATGATATAAACATAAAAGACAAAGTCTCATACAGGAAAAATTCATATCTTGAATTTTGGTGGCATTTTTGTCAATTTTGGTGCCATTTTCGACCCTGCACAATGCTATTTTACGCTAACACCAGACTCGCTTTTTTGTTGTAAAGCTTAAAGGCACAATATGTAATTTTTCACCGCTAGAGGTTGCCTATTCAAAACAAAGTCATAGCTTGATGACGCCAAGATTGAATGCGGAATCATGGGAGATGTCGTCTTCCCCTCACAGCTGGTGGAAAAGAATCCGACGGGACTCCGGCAGAAATCATGGTCATGGATGAGATTATTAACATTACTGTAGTATGAAGCAGAGCAGGACCAAGTGCTGTTGGAGCTGAATGAGGCTGCTGGAGCGATTGCTAATGAGAGACGAGCGCGACACGCCTCGAGAGCAGTGGAGCTTTTATTATGCCGCAGTCGCTGCTTCCGCTTCTTCCGGTCAAGTGTATGTTGTGCTGTTTTCTGTCTATAAATGTATCCAAACAGTTGTTCCCTTGTCAAATAAAACATATAATATATTAAAGCATCTTTGGTGTCTCCATAGTTTCTACAAAATAAAATCAAGGGTAACGCAGGTGTGATGTCATTGATAGGCGACGCATATCTTATTCTTGTGCGCCAGTGATCTTATTCTTATTCTTGACGTATATCTTATTTCTCTGGATTTAAACTTTCTTGGAAACATCTGAGATAATGTAAGTACACAAATCAACAAAGTATATTATAACACTGTTCTAGTGGTTTTTGGACATTTTAATCCGAAAATCTTACATATTGTGCCTTTAATGTAAGGCTCTATGTAGATATTGTAATAGTGGTTTAATTTGACACTATCGTTACATGACTGTCACCAGTGAATGCTGCTCTGCTTGATTTGCGTGGTGGTTATGACGAGGGATGTAGAAAAGGGGCAGGGTCTCGTATGGTCTTGCAGAATTAGATCTTAATGCAGTTTTTGGGCACACACTTAACTGAGAATTGATGCCTGGGGCCAAATAAAAAAAAATAAATAAATAAAATATAAAATTTAAATGCTCTTATGACTTAGAAAAGGGCACTTATCTAGTCAGAGACCAAAAGGGAAGGTGCTTGAGCACTACTTGGGGTCTATCTGTGCATGTGGCTGATGTCCAGGTCTCCATTTCTTTAATGATAAATATCACTAGTGCATTGTGCCAATGATAACAACATGTAATGGATAATAACACATAATAGCCAGAATATCTCTGGCCATTTCTCCTTTTTAGAGTGCTGGAATTGGCCCAGGTTATCCCGTAAGGAATCCGGCTGGTACCATTGCTACGCTCTACTCTCAGAGGGAAGCGGTCCAACTGTTCTCAGAAACGTAACTTGTTTCTCATGGCCTGTGTATCTTCATGTCACACTCTATTGACTCCTTGTAGAACCCCTGTGCTGTGTTATTAAACCTCTAGGAGGCTTATTGAATCAAAATGGCAGTGAAAATACGAGCCCTTACAGTAACCGTGACTTGACTGCTTGGGCGGGCGGCACTGGAAAACATTGGCCCATAAAAATTTCCAATTAAATCACTGGCTGACACATTAGTCGTGCTAATATTTCAGGGCTTCTGAGCAGTTTGTGAAAATAAACAAAATAGGTGGATGTGTCGGCATGTTCTGTTAAGGAGAGTATGTTTCTTTTTGGAATATAATCACAGGAGAAATGTGCCAGGGTGAAACCCATCGCACCACGCTGACTTATTGCATCAGCGAATCATTGCGCGGCTTGTTAGTCATTTGATTTATCTCCGAGTTTTGCCTGTTTGTTTTCATAAACGCAACACACCCATTGAGTAATTGGTGATTAATTTGCAGCACTTTAATTTTTCTTTACATGTACAATGTTAAGAGTGTGAGAGCAGCTATAAATCTCAGGGAACAGTCAACCTGCCAACGGAGCTGTTGCACTGTAACTTTGCAGCAAGAGCGGCCTTAGGAAACTTCAGAAGCTTTTCCAATTCAAATGAAAACATCCTGTCCAATTAAGACATCTAACATCAAGGAAAACAGAAATCTTGCAGGGTCCATACCCAAGATTTAACATGTCTAATTGGACTTTTACTGGTGTTCCTGTAGCTTAACTAGTATAGCATGTCGTTAGCAAAGCCAAGGTCATGGGGTTGATTCCCAGGGAGCGCTTGAGCAGGGTTGTGCGCCATTCAGAATTGAATTGAGAATATTTTTGAGGTAGCAAAAGGGATGAGGAATTGTAATTAGAATGAGACTGATAATTCAAAGAAATTCTGAAATTAAAAACTGTCATTTGTTATTAGAAAAGGTGATCAAGACAAACTTTGAATGTTGGCTTGCTAAAGTCTTGTTTAAAAGTGTTGAAAAAAATGATACTTTTATGTATATAATACTTTTATATGAAACTGAAACTGCAAGTAGGTGGCGGCAAGAATAAATATGAGTCAAAGAATCATTCATTCACTGATTCATTTAAACCAGCTAATTCATTCACGAACAAAACACCAACAGAACGCAAGTGTTTTGCTTTCTTCATAACTATTTTCGTTTCATTCGTGAGCAAAAACAGTCAAAATTGACTTTACTGTTTAAAATTTTAAATTATATCAACTTATTGTTCATTGAACTGTTGTATGAAAATGAAAATATTAAAAATACATTTGCGACCATGCTGATATTCGGGAAAACAGCACTTTTGCTCGTGTGATATTGCTTAACTCTATCACATGATATAAACATAAAAGACAAAATCTCATACAGGGAAAATTCATATCTTGAATTTTTTCTTATTTTACACCAACGCCAGACTCGCTTTTTTGTTGTACAGCTTAATATAGGGCTATTGCCTATTAGGCTGGCTCTATGTTGATATTGTAATAGTGGTTTAATTTGACACTATCATTACCTTGCTGTTTTATTTCAATTCATTTTGCAGAATTTGTTGTGGTACTGAGAAAACCTACAGTTTGGATTAAAATTGTCCGCCAAAGACGTAAATGATTTGCCAGGAATCAATTATTTACACTTATTCATTTAGCAGATGCTTTAATTCAAAGCATGGATTTCATGAATTATAGTATAATTCTATTTACATGCATAAGGAAAAACTAAATAAGCACATTAGCACATTCACAACTCTGCTACACCTGAATGTCACAAATTTAGGGCATAAATGCTTTTTACATGACAAAACGTTGGCATTTGCATAAAATTGCATTTGTTGCATTGCCAACAGTCTTGAAATAAATCTACTTGAATTGGAAATCTAAATTTCTGATTGGCAAGTACAATGTATTTGAGACTGTGACTGTTATTCTCCCAATTTATGCATTTGGCAGATTGGCTTTTATTTCAAGATACATATTTTATCTTTATACTGTATGTACTTCCAGGGAATTCAACCCATGGAGTTGTTGGTACCATATTCTATCAAGACGAGCTACAGGAACACTTTATGATCCAGCATAAACATTATCCCAGTTTTTTCTATTCAACATAAGTTTTGCTCTGATTTCTCACGGTTTTAAAGACTGTTCTGCTTTGTATTTACCGTGAGTAAATGTTCCTTCAGTCGTTCAGTAAACTTCAATAAAATATCTCATGTTGTCTCACAGTTGAAAGCTGAAGACAAGTGGAATTGGTGGAATGGAAAAACTTCTAGATTGGAGCTGAGTGCAAAAGATAAAGACATTTGTAGCAGCACTGGACACCAGACGCTGAAGAATTTGGCAGGACTGGATAGGCTTCCCCATGGAACATAAATCAGTTTGAAAGAGGGGGACCGCAATGTGAGCACTTCCCATCTTTTTGGCATTCCCTCTGTTTTTCGAGCCCATGTAAATCATCCTCAAGACAGGCCCGGGCTGCAGATGTGTGGCCCATCGGTTCCATCACAGCCGGAGTCTGGGGTCCAAATCCCAAATGATCCGTAAATAGGAATCTCCCTCGGATCACGCCGTGATGTGGCATGGGACGGAGGGATTGTGCTTTTCCACTGCAGGTGTCGTCACTCTGGTCTCATTGTCTCTCACCAGCTGAGATTTACAGCCCTTGAACGGCACTAAGAAGCCTCATTGACGCTGCGTTACTGGAATGCAGCTCCACGCTGAGGGAAGGCCTCCGTGATGAGCTTTACAAGGTGTACAGTTGATGTGGGTGATTGAAAGGCAATGAATGACAACAGTGTGCTTATCTCAGTGGTGTTAGTGGCAAGTTGTAGTGTGAATTCAGAAGGGATACAGGCGGTGAAAGTGATTTTACCAAATACTACATGTTCCTGGATCAACATCTGAAACAACGTTCCAATCAACCAATCAGATTTGAGGGACAAGTTTATGTAATGTTTATGCTTACAACCAAGGTTAGGTGCTTCAACATCAGTGCTATCATTTCCTTCTGATTTTAGGGGTAAGTTATGGGTAAGGTTAGGTTTAGGGATAGGGTTAGGACTAAATTTTCAGACAGGAATGTTGTTCCAGGATCAACAAAATATGTTGATCCAGGAGCATGTCTTACTTGGCAAAATCACAGTGACCGGATTCAGGCCTATCAAGACTTGTTTTTGTCAGTACTGGATATTTATCCACTTATAATGGATATTTAATTGTGGTTGCTCATTTCGCTAACTATTTTAATTTCAACTACTTAACATTTTCATCAACTTCATCTCAAAATCAGGTCTAACAGTCGTCCATATTTCATATTGCACATTATAATATGTGACCCTGGACCACAAAACCAGCCACAAGGGTCAATTTTTGAAATTGAGATTTTTTTGAAATTGAGATTTCCATTTAATAACCTTTCCACTGATGTATGGTTTGTTAGGATAGGACAATATTTGGCCGAGATACAACTATTTGAAAATCTGGAATCTGAGGGTTCAAAAAAATCTAAATATTGAGAAATTGCCTTTAAAGTTGTCCAAATGTCCTTAGCAATGCATATCCACTCACAAAAATAAACTTTTGATATATTTACGGTAGGAAATTTACAAAATATCTTCATGGAACATGATCTTTACTTAATATTCTAATGATTTTTGGCATAAAAGAAAAATCGATAATTTTGACCCATACAATGTATTGTTGGCTATTGCTACAAATATACCTGCGCGACTTATGACTGGTTTTGTGGTCCAGGGTCACATATTGTGATGCATAAATTCACTTAATTATTCACTTAATAACATTGGTTTGACATTGACAAAAAACATTAATTTAGAGTCTTTTATTTTTTAAACAGTCTTAAAATTATTTATACTATACTGTAGATAGATGTGTTGAATGGCAATTCAGTAAATTCCTCTTCTAAATTAAGAGGTTAGGGTTAGGGTTAGTTAAGCATTTTGATGGATATTTGCATAAAATTGCATTTTGTTCATTTGAGTGTTTAAAAAAATTATATGAGCCATTTATTGGTTATCATTCATAGCATGAAAATGTTTCCTTTTCAGTATCAGGTAGCATTTTGATATTGGTGTATCCCTATAGAATTCACAAAATGGCTTATTTGAATATGCTTTACTTATGCTTAAAATTTTACTATGTTTAAATCCATTCCACCGGTTTTCCTCCAAAATCTGTTCAGAATATGCAGAAAAAGTCTGGCGATTTTAATGTCTCAGTGCACAAGAATATCTTAAAGGGGTCATATCATGTGGAATCAAATGTTCCTTAATCTGTTAAGATTTTTTTTTTTAAAAAAAGAGAGAGAGTTTAATGGAATTTGAAAACTTATTGTAATTTCAAAACTCAAAACATCCTCTTAAGTGGAAAAAGGTATTTTATTGAGGCTATAATCTGCAAAAAAATGTCTTGTTCCAAACATTATAAGTGGAACTCTAAATGAAAAAAATGACATGATATGACCCCTTTAAGATCTTAGCCATTTGTATTACAGCACGCCAGTGATCTGTTTTTAACATTTAACATTTTTTTAAGCGTAACCCTAACCCATACCACAGAACAATACTAGGAGATGTACATATCTATAAGCCAAACCCAAGTAAAGACAGCAGGTGAAGAATACGAAGGTGTTTCTAGAGCTACTAATTAAAAGTTTGCCTGAGGAACAGACAGCAGTAGCCCGCTGTCAGTCAGACTCAATTATAGAAGCACCAAGAAAATGAGATGAAACTCTGGAGGATGGAGGTGTATTTTCTGTAGACACCACAGCGGGCTGAACCTCAACCAATCTGCCACCCGCTCTAGCTGCAGTTACCCCACCGCGGACAAGACGCCGAGTAGCAGAGCTGTAAATTACAAACTCCAGGAGACCATTCATCCTAACTGTGGTTTGACTGTTTTGTTGCAGGCGTGTCGTACATAACAAAACAAATTCCTCCTGACATATGTTGAATTGTTTGATTTAAATAGCCTCTGCACACAGTACCAGCACTTCAATATTTTAATCTGAAAAAATATTTAATCAAAAATCCTAAGTCTGATCACTTCTAAAAGCCACATGTTTTCAAGTTGCACCATTATTTGTTATAATATGAAATGACAACTGTGTAAAGAAAGCCTATGGCGCACTGTGCCACATACAGTACACTTTATAATGAAACACACTTGTAGCTAGGTGGCTTCCAGCAACAGGGTGGGAAAGGAAGAGGGAAAGAACTTCCTGCTATGAGCCAGAAGTGTGTTGTCCCAGGAAACACACTGAAGCCAATTACATCCTGAGCAAGAGAGCACACACAATGCTCTGACCTGCGCAACTGTTTGTCTGGTAACCCTTGGCAACACCAACATGCAATATGTCATCGCTCTCTGACCGGCTTTCCACATCTGTCAACACAATGTGGCGCATCAGCTCCGCGGAATATTTGAAGTATTGGGAACAAAGATGAGTTGTACATTCAAAAAACATTTACATATTAGGTCTGTTTTGCACTGTATGCTTACAGTAAGTGGCACAACTATATTTCAGCATGCACATTAAAATGGTGCAGTATTTACACTGGAAGTAGCTGTATGTATGTTTGTGGGCTGTACATGCATTCAAGTTTTGGGTATTTATAGTGTATGAGAGTGTGCTACGGAAATGGCCAGTGTTTTAGCTCAGACCCTTGACTCTACTGAGCAGCTGTTGACTGATCTTGACATTTGTGTTTTGTTGTGTTGAACACAATTCACTCTGTTTCCCATTAGAGAGTGTAGAGGGCAAATAGCATATCTCAACAGAGTTATCCTGCGGAAATAGAGCTCGCTATCTGGATAAATATACCAGTAATAGGGCTCAAGCCTTTGGCGTGATTTGAAATGTCTCCAGCTAAACACAGGAAGGATTCACCAGTTTCCAAAAAATATGTTTTTCTGTATTCATTTACTGAATAGAAAAACATTGTCCACACTGAAAGCGAAATGCTGACGTGAAGTGATGAAATCACAGCCGGTGAGAAAATATTTGATGTCTTCAATATAGTGGGATGGAGTGAGTTTTTTATCCAATGAGATTTCAGTATGGGCGGAATGCCAGTAAAATGAGGTAAAACTTTATTTCGATGGTCCACTTTAGACATTCTACTAACTGTAAGTTATTTTGCAACTACATGTCAGCAAACTCTCATTAGAGTATTAGTAGACTGACTACTTAATATCTGCTAACACTTTATTTTGATGCTCCCCAACAGACATTCTACTGACAATAAGTAACTTTGCAACTTATTCTACTAACCCAAACCCTTATTCACCTAACCTAACAGTCTACTACAGTCTACTAATACTCTAATAAGAGTTATTTGACATGTACTGTAGTTGCAAAGTTACTTATTGTAGAGTGTCTAAAGTGGACCATCGAAATAAAGTGTAACCAAATATAAAAGGCAGCGGCTATTTGCACTAGATAGCAATAGACAGCAATAGATGCTATTTACACTAAGTGAAAATAGCATATTTTCTTAGCGATAGATGCTATTTACACTAAGTGCAAATAGCATATTTTCTTAGCGATAGATGCTATTTACACTAAGTGAAAATAGCATATTTTCTTAGCGATAGATGATATTTACACTAAGTGAAATTAGCATATTTTCTTAGCGATAGATGCTATTTACACTAAGTGCAAATAGCTGTAGATGCTATTTACACTAGGTGACAATAGCAGCATTTTCTTAGCGATATGCTATTTACACTAGGTGAAAATAGCGATAGATTCTATTTACACCATGTAAAAGTATCAGTTCTTTGCAATAAGAGTAAATTGTAATGTAGATGCTATCTATACTTTATATTGGCAGATACTATTTGCACCTCAGTATTTTTGTACATTAACAGGATGCAATAATATCATAAGTATATTTATTAAAATTATTAAATGGATGCTGCCTTCTTGGGAGAATAAAAACCCTCCCTACACCTTCCCCTAACCCTACCCAATACACACTCTACACAATAAACACTCGTTCGCAGTTTATTTCCACTTTTAGAACATTATTTTCATTTTTATTGAAAATAAATGCAAGCTCGGCAAAAGGCTGATTCGAACCCGCGTCGATCGCGTTAAAAGCCAGGTTAGGGAGGCATACTCACTAAATTGTTTGCCAACAAGGGATGCTATTTGCACTTAGTGTAAATAGACACTCCGAACATGAAAACATAAATCGGTAACACTTTACAATAAGGTTCATTAGTTAAACATTACTTAATGTATTAACTAACATGAACTAACCATGAGCAACACATTTGTTACTGTATTTACTAATCTTCGCTAATGTTAGTTAATGAAAATACAGTTGTTCATTGTTTGTTCATGTTAGTTCACAGTGCATTAACTAATGTTAAGATTTTAATAATGTATTAGTAAATGTTAAAATTAACATTAACATAGATTAATACATGCTGTGTTAGTGCAGTTCATTATTAGTTCATATTAACTAATGTAGTTAACTAATGAACCTTATTGTAAAGTGTTACCCATAAATCTTTCCAGATTTTTTACATCTTTCCCCATTTGAAACAACTTTTCTGCAATTGTAACCCAAGGCTGATGGATAAAATTAACAAATAATCTAATGACCATTGAACCTATAGTATCTGCATTTACCATCCGTATGTGATGTATTTCAGAATGAAGCACAATTTTCTTAAAATATATAACATACGGAATTTAAATGCATAGCAAATGTTTCATTTTACTTTATTAGTTGCTCAACATCTAAGCCGCAAATACACAGCAATGATCCCAAACTTGTTTTACAGACAGAAATCTGATCTTCTAAGATGGAATAACATGCAGAATAGTAATTGTGGCTTGAAATTGCCTCTGCTTTCTGACAGCATGTGGGCCACCCAGCGGGAGAGCGCGACTCTGCCTGAATCATCTCTCAGCAGCCAATGACAGAAGACCTTCATCCATCATTTCCTCCCCATTGGCAGCCATTGTGCAGATGTAGTCATGATTGGACTGCATTCATTTCTGCGTTCACTGCAAATGCGGCCTTTGATGTTTGTTGGTGGGGTGAGCTTGTAGTGAAGGTAACAGCAGTGTTGGGGAGGCTAGTTTGAAATTGTTAGCTAGGCTACAGTCAAGCTAAATGTTAGCTGTCCTAGCAGATCTGAAAGAAATTTGGGGTAATTGGCTAGAATAATACCATAAAGTGGGTATTAGTAAAGGAATCTGATCATCTGTGTGTTTCTAACCCTGGCTTGGTCATGTGGCGGTACAAAAGGCTTTTTGGCGGCGTGTCCATTGTGTTAAGTCATGAAGCATGAATTGTGTTTGTGTGTGCCAGTATGTGTAATCCAAAAAAGTGTGTCTGTGTGTGAGAGGGAGAGAGAGAGAGAGCGCGCAGAAAATGTGTCCATTTACTCTAGCATTCATTATTCCACCTTTTCTCTGTCTAGCTCAGGGTGGTCCTGCTTTTAGCCAGAGCGCTATCACAGATGCAGGTCAAAAAGATTCAAACCTCCACAGCAAAACCAATAGAAACACACATCTCACCATACACAAGCAGATATTGACTCTCTCACACATACACAACTATGTAGGACCCTTTAACCCCAAAATACCTGTTTACTTCTGAGCTGCTGTTGTGGTTGCCCACTGAAAGAATGTTAACACGGTCAACATACTGTATCATCAGTTTTGCAAACAATACTTAGACATATGGTGTGTTTAAATACTTATTGATGCTTTTTCTGGGACATATGTACATGTGGCATGGTAATACCATGGTATTCTTTGACTATCTTAGAGTACCATGAAAATATCATGATTTATAGTAATGAGTTAATGGCCGATATTATTATGAGGATGGCTGATGACAGATATATTACTCTAAATAAATAATCCAATTTAATAAATAAATTACTATTAAAATGTTTATTTTCCTGTTCATTAGCCTATGGTTATTGGCTTCTGAAAATACCAAAATGGTCAAATATGGGCTGATTTATTTGCCTGGCCTATACAGTATATCCATGTCATTCATTCAGTATCATAGTACATATCAAAGCGACGTGGTATTATCATTTGATATCCATACTGTACTACGGTATAATGCTGAAACAGAACCATTTTATTCAATTTCAGCATTTCACACATGATGTTTCATTTTCCCAAAACAAGTGTATTTCAAGAGTGACATCATCACAGAACCTGAAAACTGCCGGAAAGCTTTGGCAAGAGTTTCAACCCCTGGGATGAAACGCCGGCACAGACATCCAAAAAGAGATTCAAATAATACCCAAAAGGCCAATCGCAAATATACACTGACTGACAGGGGATTCAAAACATAAATATTAGTGGGGAAACAAGAAGAAGGCCAAAGCAAGCAGACCCTTCCACCAGAAAATGGACCACCTCTCCTAACCAGCCTCTAAACCCAGGATATATCGTGTTTTCTCTGAACTCCCATAAAGCCAAACAAAGCCTTTTGGCTCATAAGTCATGTGTGTTTTGAATTATGAGCTCAACAAAACAAAATCCTTAAAACATGGAGCTCTTTGCCCAGAGGACTGCTGATACACTGGGGTTTGGATTTTGAAATCCCAAAATACATCCCTTTTGTGTTTTCTTTGTCTTGTTCTGTTTTTTTTTTCTTTCGTTTTTTTCCCTTCACCGCAAGAGCACAAGCCTGCGATCCTACAGTTTTGGTTTGTCAAACAATGCTTGTGGTTTAGTGGATGTTTTTAAAATGACTATAAATAAATGAAATGTATTATTAAAGGCTTGTTCTGTAGAAGACAAAAATAGCATAAAAAGTCAATAGCAAGTAAGTTTCATCTTAATTTTGATATTTTTTATATTTATTAGACATACTTCCTAAGAGAAACATTTTTGCTCATACTTGTGAGCAAACCCATATCTCTAAGTGTTAAACTACTGTGCATATCTTGTGTTGAGGAGAGATGTGGCACAACTAACTTGGTGGATAAAGCGGGCAAAAATCCCATAGATTTGCACTGCAGGAGAGAGCTTGGAGTAGAAAGCCTGAAAACCCTAGCAACCACATAGCAATGAGCTAACAACCATTTAGAACACTTTGCAACCATCCACAACAACCTAGTGTAACCCCTCATGTTCAAACCGCCCGCTCTAAGTGGGACTCAAACCCGGGTCCGCTGGCATGGGAGTCGGTCACTCTAACAAGGAGGCTAAAGACTGCAGTCTCTAGCATCATTCGCTAGAGCGCCTCTTGAGATCAGGGGAGTGAGGTTTACACGCACGGCTCTTACCGGCCTACGTCCGTTACACTAGCATTATTGCGGCTCATATTTTCTTCTGAAATCCAGTTTTTTTTCAAGAAGTAGCAATGGCAAATCTTAATACACTACAGATTTTGTGTTTTTGTCTTGATACAAATGTCCCACAATCATCTTGAAATTTGAATCGTTTGTCCTGAATGAGCCATCGAGTCACCTAACTACAGGGTCCCACAGGGGTATCAGGAGATGTGTGAGTTTCCATGCAATTGGGGTCAGAAGCAGCTCTAAAGGACTGACCAGCAGCCCACCTGCTTCTGATTAGCAGCTCAAAGTCACTCCTGCTCTCTCTCTCTCTTTCCCCTTTTTTTTGTGGCTTGATTTTCTTTTCATTTTGGAAAAAGGATCACACAGAGGTAGTTTTATGAGATTTGAACAATTTAATTTCCTGTTTTTGACAAATAACTGTTGATATTCTTGAGGCACTTTGGTAGAACAAGGTCCTAACCAATTTGTCCATCCACAAACTGCTGCGCAGCAAGACAAAATCAGTGCCAATAAGAAGATATTTGATTGTGTGTATAGTTATGAGTAGCAGGATTATGGACCAATCAGATTTCATAGTATGTGGGGCTGTACTCATTTACATTTATGCATTTGGCAGACACTTTTATCCAAACCAACTTACACTGCATTTAAGGTATACATTTAAACACTTAAGAAAGATAACTATAAAGATAACTATAACGATAACTATATTTGCGTCAACTCCAACAAATGATAACGGTCTGTTTATTCTAAGCTCACGCGCTGCGGTTTCAAAGTGTGTATGACATGTTTTTGCTGTTCTTGTTGCACTTACACGGCTTTAACCAGCAGATGTCCTCAGCATGCTGTGTTTCGAGTGAACAGCTAGTGTAATCGATCTGATCTAACAGTGAATTTAGCTGACGAAGTAGAATAAAAACAACGCCTAGTCTTTTTCACTGTAACTTCAAAGGAAGCAAGACAATGTTGTCGAAACTAGCGCTGGATACCTGAGGTAATTTTATTAGCCTGGCATAATGATCTCATCTCCGTTAATTACACTTCACTCACCATTTATTCTGAGGGTATGATCGATTGTTTTCCATATATCCATTTTCTTTAAAATATCCTTGAAAAGGGTGTTTGACTTGTCAAACAGTGGTGAATTTTTCTGGACCTTGGCGATTAACTTCTCCGCAGTGTTGTCTGCCATTTTGAATGCGCGAGCCCTTAAATTAGAATGGATTCTGATTGGCTGTCAGAGTTTTATCATTCAACAGCTAGAAAAAAGTCATTCTGAAAGTGATCCCAACGATATCCTTTCTCTATATCATTATTGTTATAGCTGTGGTGTGGACTCTGCTATTCTTTTATATTTAGAACGATTTTTAGAACTATATCTTCATCGTTATCTTTATAGTTATCGTTTTTTTGTGTGAACGGGCCTTTACACTGCATCCGAAAATGCTGTCTGTAAGTACAGTACTATATTTGAATTTACTTAGTGACAGTTAAAAAATTCTGTTCGTATGAATATGGGAAGTATGAATTAAATTTAGACATACTACATCTGACATGTTGTTACTGTCACGTGACCTACCAGCATCTGTAGCGTCGCTTCACTGCGATTCATAAATTCTCTCCCATGGCCTCATGGGATAGTGAAGTGTCCATCGAATGTGCACTTCAGAATCTCGGCATAAGTAGTAGGTCATCCGGCAACTTTTTGCCTACTGTTTTTCCATTGCTGCAGCGTCACACTTGGCAACAAAATAGAGCTTGGCGCTAGTAACCCCAAGGTCCTGGGTTTGATTCCCACACTCTAAAAAATGCTGGGTTAAAACAACCCAAGTTGGGTTAAATATGGACAAACCCAGTGGTTGGGTTAAATGTTTAACCAGCCTGCTGGGTAGTTTTATTTAACTCAACTATTGTTTAAAAATTACTATATATCAGGCTTAAAATGAACCCAAAATAGGTTAGAACCCAAAATAAAACTACCCAGCAGGTTGGGCCAAACATTTAACCCAGCTGCCAGGTCAAAACAACCCAAAAGCTGGGTTTGTCCATATTTAACCCAACTTGGGTTATTTTTAACCCAGCATTTTTTAGAGTGTATGTATTCGAACATACTACTCTGTTGGCGTACTATTTTCGCATACTATATAGTAGGAAAGCATTCGATTTCAGATTTTTTCCTGGGAATTGAACTCATGACCTTGGCGTTGTCTGAGCTAGAGGATTTTTTTCCCCCCCCTTTTTGCAAATTTTTGTTAAAAAAAGGTCTAAGCTGCTAAAATGAAAATTGTCCCTGAAAACACACATGAGGAACTGAGAGTCTAGCAGTCATTGTTTTGTGCAGGGGGACCCGAGAGGTTTTATGACATCACCCTTTTGCACAATTCTTTCATCAGACTTATGGTCCGGCAACACCACTGAGAAACCCACAGATGGTCCACAGACCTCGAGCAGCTCTTCATGGTAGCCCAGAAATCTGCTTACGGTTCCTGTTAGTCTGCTCACATCACAGCAGGCCAAAAACACTACGACCCGGAGGACCACAGTGGAACAATACAGAGAGATCCAACGGCAAGACAATTCCAGCCGTCTGCTCTGTGTCAAGGGCTGCGATGCACGTCTGGCTTAATTAGCTTCCACCCACGGGTTAACTTGCTTATGTGAACGTTTAGTCAACTACAAAGTTTTGTAAACTACATTTTAGTGCAATTCCTGTTAGAAGTTTGTGCATAAATCTGGAGCGCAGAATGCCTCGTGTCTATTTTTAATTCTTTGACTGAACTTTGTGTTGGACGAGGGATTGAGCTAATTTGGTATTGATTTAATCACAGCACACTGAAAACCTCCTGCCTGCTGAAGGCATATTTACGCACAATAAAAATGTACTTATTGAAAGTTTTCAGATAAGCAGAATTATCGTCTAGTGTCCAAGTCTACAAATGTTTCTTATGTGAAAGGTTCAGGAATGCTGTGGGTTGTCAAGGAAATTTTCAGCTTTTATCAAAGGAGATTTTATCACTACTGCCCTTTTTAATATAAAGTTTAAATACTGTCGCTCTAAAATGTGCTGCATTGTGGGATATATTAAATGCAATGGCACATGTAGTTCTTTTAACCACCCAAAAAATGTTCTTGAGTGGTTTTGTGTGTCAAAAACATGTTCATGTACAGTAAGTGATGATCTTTCTGAGAGATCTTGTGCAGATTAATATTTCAAAATATTTTCTTGATGATAAGATTTTGTTATATCACTACTCATATTCGCATACCAAGCTATCAGTAGCTCCGAAAGTACTCTTAATCTTTAAGATCTTAATGTGTCAAAACACTTTTTAAGCACTTGATTTTCGAGGAGGTGTTGGTATCAAAAAAAATATTTTACTTTTTAACTATTTTGGTAAAAGAATCTGAAACAAATGATCTTGATTAGACTGACCGAATGTACACATGTAAACGAATGATTTCTGTCACAGTATTTTAGAGCTTTTTTTTATATATATATAATTATGCATTTTTGAAAAATGTAATTTTTGGGAAGTTTGCATTTAAAATTCACCTTTTGTGTGATGATAATTTTGCATCACTGTTGACAGCTGAGATTTTTGACAGTATTTCCTATCAAATTATTTACAGAATTTACTGACAATAACAATGACATTGTAATTTTAACTACAGCATTTGAGGATAGACTTCCTGTTCTGTCATTAAGAAGAACCACTGCCATCATGTATGGCCATGAAACTAAATTAAGAATATTCTATTCTATTCTATTCTGTAATCTTAAAGTAATGTGATATTTAATGCATTCTCAAACAGCAAAATTTGTTTTATTTGTGTCTGCAAATGAACTAAAGTGAGATTTTTAAAGTTGTATCTAAAGGGTTTTATCATCATAATGCACAATATATAATTATAAAATAAATACATTTAACTGTACAACATGACCTGTTTAACAATGTTTTTTCTCTGTCTGATATGTGATGATAATGGCTTTTTGCTCTGCATGTTTTTGCAAGTTTGGCAAGAATTGTATAGAACATACATCAATGCCGGAAGCATCTATGTAGATAAAATTCCTATCATCCTGTGAATGTTACACCTAATTTCCCACAAATACCTGCCTTGCCCACCTCATTCCACCGAGTAGAATGGAAAGAATCCGGATAGAAAGACTTACTCTTAATTATGAATCATTTGATCAAAGCAAGTAAATTCGTACCAGATGTAACAATCTCTTTGAAACTGTTTGAGACAAAACTTTTTTCTTTTTTTTTGGGGGGGGGATTCTGTCACAGATCTCATTTACAGCTTCATCATTTTCAGCTCTACATTGTCGCGTGCAAAAGCACACTGTGAGAAACCAGCTTCTGTCAGTCATCTGTCATATCATGATGGTGCCCTCATTCTCCATTCATGGGAACGAACTTTTATTTATAACCACAGGCCTACTGACACACATTAATCTGCTGCGCAACAATGTTCGCATATGCGTGACGGCCATCTGTCAGGAGTGTTTAATATCTATTCACACATTTTTAATTTGCTTTTTGACTTTGCCAAGTGACAACAACCTCATCAAATAGAGCCTTTGCTGACAGCTTGATGCTTTTGTTATGGAATCGTGCTTAACACGGCATGGATGGAATAGAGGAAATCTTTTTACGGCAGTAAATGTGACAGACTGAAAAAACAGCAACTTATCATGAAATTTAAACTCAGAGATGTTGATAAAACACCTGCAGGAGCCCTTATTATTTTAATATTGAAAAAATGAGAAGAATTATTCAGCCTGTCCAAGTTCTTTCACAATAATGCTCATAGATATTATTTTCTTCCTTTAACTGGGGAAACAAACTTTTCATCTGGAAACAAGCAGTTTACTTTCAACTTGCCAAAACAAACAACAAAACTGATGTAATCTTTCCTTCAATCTGATAATGACACCTGCCTTGCAATAACACGACAAGCCTTTTCTCTCCCTCCAAAATGTTTCCTTCCACAGAATGGATGTTGAAAGGCACTTCCAAACTCAGTTACACCCACCCATTGAACTGAATATAACTACAGACTCTATCTGTAGGACATGTGAAAGATTTCAACCTAAATTTGTTGCAAAAAATGTTTGAAAATCAGATGATTTTCATTTAACTAAATGCAAGGAAATCTAATCAAATCTAATCAAACTATTACTTTTGTACAAGCAAAGATTAGGCCTATATAGAATCATATAATAGGCTTCATGTGGAGACATGGACACATTATAGTCAGGTGAAATGTTGTTTCGCGTTAAATTTAGTTACTTTTTCTTAAGTATTCCTAACATAAAATGTGTGAAGAAAAGGCCTATCCTTCTCACAACCAAAGTTGCAATCTACACTAATATTTTAAATTAGAATGAATGCAGTTTATTCAGTGCACTGATAACAACCTATTTGAATAAACCATGTGTGCATTGTTTCAGGTCGGATATGAAAGTTCATTCTTATACGTTTGTAAGATTTGCTGATAGGAAAATTAAATATATTAATTGATTACATGAAAATTGATTACATGATAATTGATTACATGACTCTAAAAAATGCTGGGTTAAAAACAACCCAAGATGGGTTGAAAATGGACAAACCCAGTGATTGGGTTGTTTTGACCCGTCAGTTGGGTTAAATGTTTGCCCACCCTGCTGGGTTGTTTAAAAATGACTGTATTGCTTGCTTAAAATGAACCCAAAATATGTTGGTAATTAACATTTATCAACATGTTTAATAAATGAACATTTATTAATAAGTTTAATGAATAATACTAAATTGTTTATTAATAAATGTTCACCTTTTGATTATTACTGTTGCCTGTAGTAATTATGTGTCTGATTTTTAATTTTCAACCTATTTTGGGTTCATTTTAAGCCTGAGATATAATAATTTTTAAACAATAGTTGAGTTAAATAAAACTGTCCAGTACATTGGGCAAACATTTAACCCAACCGCTGGATTTGTCCATTTTCAACCCAACTCGGGTTGTTTTTAACCCAGCATTTTTTAGAGTGTAAAATTAAAGAAGACGAATCTGATACTGTATGTTGATTTGCATTAACTGGTATTACTTTTGGAATTAAGTTGATGAATTCATCAAGAAAAAAGAATGAATGAAACCAAAGGATGACAGTTCATTCAAACAAACCGTGTACTACGATCTGCCTGTTACCTTCATGCTTTAATTAGATTACATTATGCATATTTTTTTTACCTCTTCGACTTTTAAACATTTTGTGAGGTCCAAAAATCTGAGGCCACTAATGAAATGGCGTTTATTTTGCCTTTTTCTAATTTAATACACTTTTCTTCCCTCACAAACTACACCAGCATTACAATTTGAGTGACAGTTGTTTTCAAAATCCAAGAAAGCCGTTTATTTCCAGGTTTGAATTCATTTTATGTGTGTTCTCAGACTTTTAGACCGACTTTGGGGGAAACACTTAAAGTTAAAGAAAAAAACATGTTTTCATATTTGAATATACCATCATTATAACATTTATTAATGAAACCATCAGCACTTGTTGCGTTTAAGTAGATGATAAATGACTCACCGACACATTCGTTCGCCTCTCTGGCCGTCGCGCGTTGCCACGGCCGGTCGTAGTGGAACGGCTTACACCTGTCACACTCCGGTCCCGCGGTGTTATGCTTGCACTCACACACTAGGTTCCCTTCCCGGTCCTTTACGCACTTTGACGCGTGCCCGTTACACTTACACCGACCGCCGACCTGCAGGTCAGACACCGCGTAAAAATACGAGTCCCTGGCGAGCTCCGAGTCATCCTCATTCTCGTCCCCGAACGTGTGCAGCCGGTTGAAGGTCACTTTGATATCGGTGGCCGTGACCCAGTCCTGCAGGACGGGAGAGTTGTCGAAGTCATGCGCGGAAGGTCTGCCATCCAGCGTGCTGAAGGCGATGAGCCCACCTGTTAACGGCTGCATGTCCGTGTGAGAGTCCGTGCAGATCGCTTCCTGCTCGTTCTGCTTGGTGATCGCAGCTTTGCTCTGCTTGTTGTACATTTTCTTGCACTGGGTTGAGTAGAACTGAAAGGGCACCCAGGTTTTCCCATAATCCATGGACTTGAAGATGGCCATGGATTCAGGACGAGGAGAGCAGAACTGGAGGCTCACATAGGTCACCTCGAACTTCTTCCCCAGGGACAGCGTCAAAGTCACATTCTGGGGGTACTGCACGTAGTTCTCCGACTGCCAACAGGTGAGGTTGTGAGGGTTGTTGAGGTCTGTTAGATACGCAGGTGGATGGGTCTTCTTGGGGTCCGTGGCGTCGCAGATGTTGCAGTCCCTCGATCTTTCCTCGCCCTTCTCGGTCACCACGCAGTACCGCGACGCCGGAGTGCCGCAGGTGCTGGAGACGCGCACGTCCTTTCCGAACGCGGAGTTCACAAAGTCGGGGATGCAGCGTCTGGGGTTGCCGTTCTCATCGTAACACGGGTCCGGAGGGGAGGACTGAGCCGCGAACATACTCATTCCGTATCCACCACGAGCACCAGCCACCATCGCGGTGATGGACACCATGGAGACGCACGTTACCAAAATCCTTATCATTGCAACCCCCTGGTCCTCAGTGTCCCTGAAACTGCACTGAACAGAAAAGAATCGTTTTGCATTTAAAAAAAAAAGACTAGTTTTGCAATGCAATATGCAATCTAGCATGGAGTTTCCTACATACTAAGTGTGTGAAAGATTTGTGCGTAATTATAGGCGACTTTTCTTAAAGACAAATCCACAAAGTGCACTATACCTCAGAGAGACTGCTTTACTCGGGTGGAGAAGTATGGCAAACCCGTCTAAAAAAGAAATTATAGGGTACTCTCCCTTTCTTTTCTCTCTCCCGGATATGTTGTAATCTCTTTCCCACTTTCAACCAATATGAAACAGAAAACCTGCTATTACTTTCCAAGTCTCTCTTTCTTCTTCTGCCTAACTCATTCACACCTCTGCCTCTCTGTGACTGAGTGTCGCAGCTCAGCCCTTCTCTCTTTCTGCTGCTCTGCCTGTATTCAATAGGAAGGGGGTTCAGTCATTTACCATTCTCTCTGTGCGCCTGCATGAGTAAAGCACTTTATTGCCCTGTGTGCAAGCACAATGGAATTCTTATGCACGTTTATCTAGTTGCATTTTGAGTTATTCATAATTATAGGGGAACTTTTGACTACACTTTATGTTTTGAAAATTGAAACTTAAAACCGTTTTATTTGTGCGAGATGACAGCAGTTTTGGGGAGAGCATTTTTTGGTGGAAATACAAATTGAAAACAGGGATACTAAATTATGAAATATGAAAAAGTTTTTATTTTTTTTATTTGTAGATGTAATTAAGAAGTCAGTGTCAAAAATAGAGAAATTCTGGCAAATATCAACACCTAAAATTATGAAAAAAAGAATTAAAGTGACACAATAAAACGTCTTGATCTGTATTATTTTCATTACAACTAAATGGAAAAAATAATTAAAGTTAATTTTAATATAATTTAAATATCGTATAGAACGAACACTAAAACAGCAGACAATATACAGTGCAATGCAATACATCTAAAGCACAAAAAAGAAAAATACATAAATGGATGAATGGATGGATGGATGGACATACAGATTGACAGATCTTCTTCACAGACTTGACATTGCATGCAAATTACAACGTTATAGCTACACAATTGCAAAGTTGTGCATTTTTTTCAGGAAGCACCGTTTAATCTGTGAAAACGGAAATAAATAGCATATGCACATCATAAATGTACATTAAATTCCAGACACAGTTGTGATTACGCAACTCTTGGCCACCCACAGTGCCCCGTACACACTTGTTGATTCACAGTTCCTCACAATAAAGAAACAGCGACACCTTGTGGTAGAGTGGAGAATAGTCCGATCAGAAGCGACTCGGCAGAGGTCTCTCTTCACTTACTCTCTTTAATTACCTTTTTAAAATATATATTAAGATTACTTGACTGGTTTGAGTACCATTTTGTCAAGCAAAAAAAGTTTGATCACCATTATGGTGATTAGTGTTCCTTTTCGTTGGCACTTGGAACTTCAAATATATAACTATAATTCCCTTCCAATTGATGCATGCAACAAGAAATCACAGTTATTTGTGGTTTCAAAGGAAGAGAAGTAATAAATACCCAACTTCTCATTAAATCACTAACTAATCTACATTTCATGTTGAATTATAGTCTAAATTGTATTGTTAACACCTATCATAAACACCATACTATCGTAGGTAAAACATCAAACATTTAAGGGGGTTGATCCCCCCCATAGTTGGGCACTATGCCCCCCTTGCTTGAGTCACACACAGACATCAACATTAAGCATGCAAAACATAACAATGGTAACCATTAAATTAAATTTTTAAACTCTGACCAAAACAATCTTATTTGATGTTACTGAGAAATATTAAGTCAGTAAAACTCAGAAATTTTCAGTGTGTATATATATACAACGGATTTTGCAGCTTTCAATGTCAAGCAACTTTCAACTTTTTTGCAACTTTCAATGTTTCTTTGGAGAAAGGTACATTACCGGCAGACATGAAGATAGCAAAAATTATTCCTATATATAAGAAGGGAACTAGACAGAATCCAGGTAATTATCGACCAGTTTCCATTCTGAGTGTGGCTTCCAAAATAATAGAAAAAGTAGTATATAAACAGATTTACGATTATGTTAGTAAGAATAGATTAATTTATGATTTTCAATCTGGTTTTAGAAGGACATATTCAACAGATACTTGCTTATTATATTTGACTGATTTTATTAGGAAAGAGATTGATAGAGGATATTTGTGTGGAATGGTTCTGCTGGATCTACAAAAAGCATTTGATACGGTGAACCATTCAATATTATTGAATAAGTTAAGTGCTATGGGGTTTTCGAGTACTGTAAATTCATGGATGTATTTAACAGGGAGAGTGCAAAAGGTTGAAGTTGGAGGGATACTTTCTGAGGCTAAAAATATGAATAATGGAGTCCCACAGGGCAGTGTACTTGGCCCTCTTTTATTTTTATTATATATAAATGATATACAAGAGGTGTGTGAGTGTAATATGTTTTTATATGTGGATGATGCTGCCTTGTTAGTCTCTGATAAGGAGACTAATAGAATTCAGGAGAAGTTAGGGGAGGAGCTTGTTAAGGGGAAAGACTGGCTGTCCGAAAATAAGGTTTTATTACATCTGGGTAAAACAGAAACTGTTCTCTTTGGGTCTAAATATAAGTTAAGAAAGACAGATGATTTAGTAGTCAAAGTTGACGGTTGTGAACTTGTAAATAGAACTTCGGTAAATTATCTTGGTTGTGTTCTGGATAATAACTTAAGTGGTGTGAGTATGGCCTGGAAAGTTAATGCTCGAATTAAATTTATAGCTAGATATGCAAGTTTTTTAAATAATGAAAGTTTAAAAGTACTTGCTACAGGCCTAGTAGTAGGTCAACTTGAGTATGCGTGTTGCTCATGGATAACTGATTTATCAAGCATGTGGATAGCGAGGATACAAAGGTCACAAAATAAATTGTTGAGAGTAGTTTTGGGCTTTCATTGTTTTACTCATGTGGATAATAGACACTTCCAGCAGCTCGGATGGTTACCAATTGAAAGACGGTTAGCATTCCTGAAACTAAAAATGATACATAAAATAATTAATAATAGGGCTCCAGTGTGTTTAAATTCTTATTTCTCACGGGTTAATGTAAGACATGGTCATTACACTAGACAAAGTATTATGGATCTTAATTTATGTCGGTGTAAGACTTAGTATGGTCATAGGACATTCAAATATACAGGTGCACAGGAGTGGAATAAGTTACTTTATTGTGTTATCCTTGACAAAGAAGTTGTAACAATGATGTATTGCTACTTTTTATGTCAAATAAACTCAACTCATTGCAGTTCAAAGTTGTATGTTAGGCCTCTGCATGTAAACGTACACTGTAGTAGATGCTCCAAATGTTGACATCCACCTAAAATGATTAAAATGTCTGTATTTTCAGCAGGCTACAGAGTGTACAGAGTGTATTGTACTTCTACAGCAGCTGAAGAGAAGTGAAGTAATGAACATTTAAAGATTATTATGTGTTGTGTTCAATCAGCGGAAGTAAAGGTCCACCGAAAGCCACAAGACCACGGGCAGGACGGTCATGCCACTTTAAAGTCACCATGAAAACATCATTCTTATGTGTCCTCATTATCTTGAATCAAAATAACTTCCTCTTCCTCTTGCAGCGACATCTCTTCTCTTCTCTGATGACGTGTTTACTGGCGTGAGGGTGGAGCTGACTCACATGACATCACAGCAATAGCAAACCACACCCATGCAATCAATCCTCCATGGACAAAATCAAGTCCCACCCTACATTTTTTCTTGTTCGAGAAGCCGTTTCACAGACATAAGGTATAGGGAAGTAAAGACTATCACAACTTCGGTTTCATGCCGTCTTTAAAAAAAGCAACAAAAGTAGATGAATGTAATTTTTTATCCTGCGTGTCAGTTTTCTCGCCACTGTCCTTGGTGCTGAAGTCACGGACAAGCTGGAATAATATCATAATCACAGGTCTCTGAGAAATAGCAGGTTTTCCATAATTACTAAAAATAAAAATAGAGACGGAGGTTCTCCGGAACTGTGTCTGTCTAGCACATCATTATGTGTGTCGTGAGTTGCGTCCCACTTGCATGGTATAAGAATACTTCAGATTTTTCCATCAGTGTTGGGTTTCATTCGATTCACGTAGGCACAGTGGATATTTATGACAACTGGCCGATGATGATTCACACAGGTGAATACAGAACTTAGGTCAGTTTAAAACCACTGAAACAGGAAATGCATGTGCATGCAACTCAGTGTCAGGTTTCTCATGTCCTCTTTTTCATCAAGGTTAATGTCACAGATTAACTTCTTATTTTACCTCTTTGGTTGTAATGTCATAACTCTGACTACACCAGGTGGAAGTTATTTGTTACTTGGCGCAAACCAGTGTTTTAGTTCCCATGTGCAATGAATGGATTTCAAGAGCAGGGGCTCTTATCAATGTAACTGCAACATTTGTGAATGTAAAAAGCATGATGGTCGTCCGTCAAGTACCTTATCATCTCGTTTTGGGGTGAAATGAGAATTAGACATACAGTCGTAACATAAAAGCCACATGTGAGGTGTTCTCTGAGTGCAAAGCAGGGTTGTGGCATATGAATAGGAAGTAAACTGTTTCCTCACATACAAAGAGAGCTGCGTGCAAATATAACTAAATGTTTTCCCTTTTATGTAGCCAATATTTGACTCATGTATAGGGGTTGCAGAGTCTGTAATCTTACAAAGCAGATATGGTTGTATTGGTTTGCTTAAAAATGTGATATTATGTATTTTTATTATATATTAGGCCTATATGTGATTTTTTTATTGAAATATTTATTTATTTGTTTGTTTGTTTGTTTGTAGTTTTATTTTTTTTTATTTATTTGAGAAGAGTTCGTTATCGGAACATACGTCATTTCTTCAAATTTTATTAGTCGATCAAATAATTTCAAAGACGTCATTAACTTGCTTTGTAGATGGGATGTGACGTATGCGGTGTGGGCGGGGCTACACAAACGCTGCGGTCTTCTGTCATCTGTAAAGTGTGAATGAACTGAAGCGGATCTGCATCAGACAAACACGAAAGGTAGGTCGATATAAAATGTTCTGTGAATTTTCATAACGAGTGTTTTTTTTTTTTTTTCTCATGGCACACAAATCTGCTTCCTGTGAACTTAAGTCATGTTAAGTTCCCTTTCCTTTATATCAGCTGTAGTATCAAACAGGGGTGGAGATCATGATTATTATAACTTTCTTTTTTGTGTAGGCCTAGCCCTAGTAGCACACTTTTAAGATAAAGTTTTGAGTAAAATGATTGCGATGCAGATTTATTTATTTATTTATTTACTGCCTCGGTCAAGATGCTTTACATGGCGTCAACGCAATGGATCTAAAATATCTTGCTGATTATTGTTGACATTTTAATATAGTAATTCAAAATGCTTTTAGGCCTAGGCTATATTAATTTATAGGTATAATATTAGATATAAAACACTTATACTTAAAATATTTCATATATTTTGAGTATTTAATGCAAAAGTGTTGAAGAAAATTAAGAAAGATGTAGGCTAAACAGGATTTCAAAAGGAAGTCTAATTAGTATATCGCCATGACTGAGCAAACAAAATGATAAATTTAAACAGCTTTTAATCAATACTGGATACTAAGTTTACATGCCTTAAACACAGACATCATGTAGAGCCATTTGTGTTGGTCAAGGCATAGGAGGATTTTTTATTTTTTTTTACCATTGTCATTAAAGGGTTAGTTCACCCAAAAATGAAAATAGTGTCATTAATTACTCACCCTCATGTCGTTCCACACCCATAAGACCTTCGTTCATCTTCGGAACACAAATTAAGATATGATGAAATCCGACAGCTCAGTGAGGCCTGCATAGACAGCAATGACATTTCCTCTCTCAAGATCCATTAATGTACTAAAAACATATTTAAATCAGTTCATGTGAGTACAGTGGTTCAATATTAATATTATAAAGCGACGGGAATATTTTTGGTGCGCCAAAAAAACAAAATAACGACTTGTATAGTGATGGCCGATTTCAAAACACTGCTTCATGAAGCTTCGGAGCGTTATGAATCAGCATGTTGAATCAGCGGTTCCACCAAAAATATTCACGTCGCTTTATAATAATATTAATATTGAACCACTGTACTCACATGAACTGATTTAAATATGTTTTTAGTACATTAATGGATCTTGAGAGAGGAAATGTCATTGCTGGCTATGCAGGCCTCACTAAGCCATCGGATTTCAACAAAAATATCTTAATTTGTGTTCCGAAGATGAACGAAGGTCTTACGGGTGTGGAACGGCATGAGGGTAATAAATGACATTATTTTCATTTTTGGGTGAACTAACCCTTTAATAACAGTAAAGCTCACAATTTGAATATTGTGTGAATTTCAGGCTGAAACGTGTCACAGTAGGTTCAGATGTTTGAAAACCCTATGTGGTTAATTCTTTAACCCATTGTTGTCCTCAATTCTGTTTCTGTAAACGTTTAATTAGTCAGTGATGTAAAACCAGAATGACCACATCCTTTTTTGTCTGAATGTGCTGAATGTTATTTGTTTGTTTTGTTTATTCATCTACTTTTTTGAAACTCTTTATCTGCATTGTTGGCTATGTAAATTATCTGTATTGGTTATGCTATATCAGACAGTCAGATCTGGATCAGTATGTCTGTTACAAACAGTTCCCTTTTCTTTATATCAACTGTAATATCAAACAGGGGTGGAGCTCATGTTTTGGGCTTCCTAAAAGTGTGATGTCCTGTTTTATTTTCACATAAAGATGATAAAAAAACACAGCTTAGTACGTGTGATGAGAATGAGGTTTTAAACGATGTGGACCTGTCTGTTCTGCACGCTGGTGAAAGGTGAAAAAAAAAAAAATGACAGTCTAAATATATCCGCTTAGCTTCATTTAGCCACACGTTTGTATGGCAGGAAACCAACAGGGTCTAGTCTTCAGTCTGTGTGTGTTCGAGAGAGAAAGACAGCTTTTGAATGTTTGGACAGTAAAGTGCCTGTTTCTTCCTGTTATCACATAGGCAGGCGTTCACACAGATGATCAGACTGAGGAAAAGAGACTTCCTTATGAGCAAGATTGTTGTCAAGATCATTCAAATACCTTCTGCTCTCGCTCGAGCACTGGGATTATCACAGTTTCCCTGTTCCTTGAACAGCAGTTTTATGCATGGAAGGTAGGCTTGTTTAATGTACATTTACTGTTTTGCACATTATTTTTGTGTGGATAATACAATAATAAGCAAAGAATAATTTATTGAAATGTACTATTTTTATGAATAGGAAGAATGCAGCAGCATTTGTTTTAGTCTTATTATTAGAACAATAAGCTTGTTTAGTGCAGTTGCACATCCCAGCTAACAGGGAACATTCTCAGAACTATAGCTAACGTTATGGCAACGTTCTCTCAAAGTTATGAACAAACGTTCTTTCAGTAACATTAATAGAATGTTCATTCAAAGTCTTTTTTTTCTCAAAACATTAGCACAAAAATGTTATCTATGCATCGTTCATGGAGCATTTTTTTCCTGAAATGTTTTAGTTGGATGTTCATCTAACATTTCTTTTAATGTTACTATATGTTTGGAACGTTCAGAGAACTTAAAAAGTAACGTTCCCATAATGTTTGAAGAATTATAAAATAGAATGTTCCCTTAACGTTTGCATAGCCAAGAACATTTAAACATTTTGAACGCTCAGAACATTCAGATTGTTTTCGTAACTTAATGGGAACATTAGCAAAACATTTTAAGAACATATATTTTTGTTAGCTGGGATGAAGTGGCGACCCAACACAAAGCCAAAATTGTTTAGTATAGAAAAGCAATGTTAAAATTACACATTTATTAATATTATGATAAACCGTAAAGGCCCAACAATATGAAAAATTATTCAAATAAAGAATTGCATAAACATCAAAAGATGATTTGCTAGTCTAACACATGGAACAAACACTAGGTTAAGTATTGTATCAGAATTAGTCGTATTATCAAATGGCAAACTAATTTGTGAAAAAGTACCATCCTTTGAATTTGAAATGAATTACTAAAGATATGGGAAGTGTTTTCTTCTTCCTTTTAAAAGTTGCTTATTTATTTTGCTGTCCTATGCAAGATTATATGATTAATTGCATTTTATTATTTGTATTACACACAGTTTTTTCTCTGCTCTAAGCGATCCTATGAGAACAGATCTGCGGCCTGTTTTGGGGTTGCTACTCACCAGTTGAAAACTGCTAGTGCATGTTATGCTCAATCAGTTTTGTTAAATGCAAATATGAAATTATGTCTAACACATGATTTATAAGAAGTAACAACATTTCTCTCGCAACATGAAAACCCCTGAGGTTTTCACTCCTTTGAATTCTGCTTCCTGTGCCGAGAACTGTGGGGTCTTTTCTGCATCCGTGTTGTGCTCTCTAAATTGATGAACTGTAACCTCAATGCAGGAAATGGGCATAAATAGCAGCAAAAGTAAATCATACCCAAGTAATCATTTTAAGTTCATTCTAAAGTCAAATGTTTTTGTTTTTTTACACAAACATATATATATATATATATATATAATATTAGTGTGTATGTATATATATATATATATATATATAGTGTATATATACATATATATTTATATATGTTTTGCAATGTATGCGCTTACACAGAAACGTATTCTCACACACGTATTCTCATGTATTCTCCACTCTCTCTCTCTCTCTCTCTCTCTCTCTCTCTCTCTCTCTATATTGCTGATGTGTGTGCGCGCTTACACAAAAATGTGTTCTCTCTCTCTATCTATATACATATATATATATATATATATATATATATATATATATATATATATATTATATATTATATATTATATATTGCTGATGTGTGTGTGTGCGCTTACACAAAGGGTGACTCCTCGACAAAAGGGACTCCTCGATGTCATGTGGATATTATCTGCGCTGTGAACCCCACCATGGAAGAAACATGTACTAAAAACACTCTTTCCTAACACTTGCTATAGTGACTGGGACCTAACACTTTACATTTATATCAGTTGTATTTCATAGTCTAAATTTCCTGCATATTGATATTTCAGTTGATTTACCATAGTATAATGTTTATTTAGTAGTGTATGCTATTTCCATAAAAATATTAAGCAACACAACTGTTTTCAACATTGATAATAATCAGAAACGTTTCTTGAGCATCAAATCAGCATATTAGAATGATTTCTGAAGGATCATGTGACACTGAAGACTGGAGTAATGATGCTGAAAATACAGCTTTTACATCACAGGAATAAATTACATTTTAAAATAAATTCAAATAGAAAACAGTTCTTTAAAATTGTAATAATATCTCACAATATTACTGTTTTACTATATTTTTTAACAAATAAATGCAGCCTTGGTGAGAATAAGACACTTCAAAAACATTCAAAAATCTTACCGACCACAAACTTTTGAATGGTAGTATATATACATCTACACTTTTTGCTTCTTATATGTCTAAATCTGCTTATTGAATTGTTCATGTTTCATGAGGGTTAAAGGCGTTGTGTGAACTGTTTTGCAGTCGGTGGTGTGTCCTCAGTCGTGGAGTCTAGTCTCTACCACAATGTCCATTCCATCCTCAGAGAACTGGACTGTGAACCTCAAGCTGGATCAGCCTGCAATAAAGGTACCTACTTTGTTTTAACAGTCTAAACTAAAAGGTAATACAAATCTATGCATGTTATATCTCTAAAAATGCATCATATAGCCTTGAGATATCATGTGTTTCAGCCTCAATTACCCAAAATATGCTATTCACTTGTCCAAGATGTAAAGATTAACCCTCTGACGCATGCAAAATTAATCTTTCTACTTCTAAACAATAATATATAATTATTCCTAATGTTTATATTTTATCAAAATAGTGTTCTGAGTTTTGGTTTTGGTAATTTCTTTGGGAACCAAATCATAACATTTGTGGAACGTTCTTATAACATATTTTTTTATAACCAAAAACTTATGTTCCTGTAATGTTCTAAATATTACTGAGAATGTTGTCATACAATTCACAATTAAATAAACAGGACAGACACATAATTATGGGAAAGGGTCAAAGGTAATTGACTTTTTGCAGTGGACATCATCATGCTTCAGGAGGTTAATGGAAAAGTGCACCCAAAAGGATTTTTGAAGACTTTTCTTGAAGCTCTTATTGCAGTTCAATGATATAGTTGCTAATCACATCTGAAAAGGCCAAAAAGGATCAAAAAGTATACAATTTAAAGGGTTAGTTCACCCAAAAATGAAAATAATGTCATTTATTACTCACCCTCATGTTGTTCCAAACCCGTAAGACCTTCATTCATCTTCAGAACACAGAACACAGATATTTTTGATGAAATCCGAGAGCTTTCTGATCTCCCTATACGCAGCAGCATTATAACAAATTTCAAGGGCCAGAAAGGTAGTAAAGACATCATTAAAATAGTCCACATGACTACAGTGGTTCAACCTTAATATTATGAAGCAGCGAGAATACTAATGCTGTTGACGTAATAAACAGTAATGTGGTACTTGCCTTGCTGTCTATGGAGGGTCAGAGAGCTCTCGGATTTCATCAAAAATATCTTAATGTGTGTTTCGAAGATGAACGAAGGTCTTACGGGTGTGGAATGACATGAGGGTGAGTAATTAATGACAGAATTTCATTTTTGGGTGAACTAACCCTTTAACTTTATATGTGGTGTTATGTATATTTAAAAGTGATCTTATTTGTTTTTGTTTAGGCATGTTGAGATGGACCCTGCATAACAGGGTTGACAGAAATCCATCTATCAGTGTCCCTCTGGTGAGGGTTCTGATAAAAGAGCTTGAAAAGGTTAGTTCCTCAACCCCTCTTTAAAGTTATAGATGTCAGAGGTTTGTGCGGAACATGCAACGATTTCACAATCAAAGCTGAGCTGCAGTTGTGCAATTTTCACTGTGAATGATGAGCCGATTATTTCTCTCCTTTCCAGGCGGAGAGAATTGATTCTAAGGTCCGCATCATTCCTTTACTTCACACACTTGCCTACGCAGTCCTACAGGTCAGATTTCTAGCTTTTTTACAGCAGTGTCTGTGAATGCTTTGTTTATGTTATTGTTTCCAGTCAGTGATACGGAATGCATCTGCAAACAGGTTCCTGGAAGATTTGTTATTGTAGGAACAGTTCCTTGTTGCTTAACTGGAAATCAACATGATTGGTTTGTTTTTCAGCCATGTGTGATGCATGTTGCTCATCAGGTTCTCTGCTTTATTTCAGTCTGTATTTATTCCAGAAGACCTCTATCAAAGGATGTACATTTGCCTGAAAAGTTTAGTTACATTACCTGTACCTTACTGTGCGATTGCACTCAACTATGCAAGACAGATGAAAATGGAACAAATTGCACCAGGTAATCAGTGTTAATTTCGTTGACGAATAATTTTCGTCATAATTTTCGTCAACGACATTTTTTCACAGACGAAAACGAGACGATGACTAAATAAAAATGCGTTTTGAATGACTAAAACTATGACTAAAATCCACTCTTATTTTTGTCAACGAATAAAAACTAGACGAAAATGATAGAGATGGACGATTTGGGAAGATATCCTATAAAACTTTTAACTAAAATTACAATGAAAGCAGAAAAACTAAAAATTTTTTACAAAAACTATAATAGTACCTCAATGATAAGTGTGTCAATCCCTGACAAGTACTGAATTGAGCTCTCTTTCATGTCTTTTTGCACTTAAACGGTCAAAAAACGTCCGTTTTGGCAAGTAAAGTACAGTTGGTTGTCTTAAGTGAACATAAACAGTTTGGAGAATATCAGATGTATATCAGTGTATTGGATCTGTGTATTGTTAGAGAAATGCTTACTTAATGCATTACAATTTAACTAAATTAGATTTTAGTCGACATTTAGTTGACTAAAACTAGACTAAAACTAAAACAATTTCCAATGACTAAACTATGACTAAAACTAAATTGCATTTTAGTCAAAAGACTATGACTAGAACTAAATCAAAATTTGCTGTCAAAATTAACACTGCAGGTAATATATAAATACACTTTAAAGGATTAGTTCACTTCAGAATTCAAATTTCCTGATAATTTACTCACCCCCATGTCATCCAAGATGTCTATGTCTTTCTTTCTTCATTTGAATGGAAATTAAGGATTTTGAGGAAAACATTTCAGTATTTTTGTCCTTATAGTGGACTTCACTGGAGTACAACGGGTTGAAGGTCCAAATTGCAGTTTCAATGCAGCTTCAAAGGGCTCTACTCGATCCCAGATGAGGAATAAGGGTCTTTATTATATATAATTATATACTTAATTATATACTTTTTAAGCACAAATGCTCGTCTTGCACTGCTCTGAGATGCGCCACACATTACATAATCATGTTGGAAAGGTCACACGTGATGTAGGCGGAAGTACCGATCCAGTGTTTACAAAGCGAACATACAAAGACTAAGTCAAACGGCCTTTTAAAAAAAGGTAAAACAATGATGTCGGACAATTTTGAAGTTGGAGGAGAAAATGAGATGGAGTTTTTCGCCCTACCGCGGTACTTCCGTCTACGTCACGCGTGACCTTTCAACATGATTACGTAATGTGTGGCACATCGCAGAGCAGTGCAAGACGAGCATTTGTGCTTACAAAGTATATAAATTCTTAATTTTTTAGAAAATGACAGATCATTTCGCTAGATAAGACCCTTATTCCTCGTCTGGGATCATGTAGAGCCCTTTGAAGCTACACTAAAACTGCAATTTGGACCTTCAATCTGTTGGTAACTGTTGAAGTCCACTATATGGAGAAAAATCATGGAATGTTTTCCTCAAAAACCTTAATTTCTTTTCGACTGAAGAAAGAAAGACAAACTTCTTGGATGACATGGGGGTGAGTAAATTATCAGGAAATTTGAATTCTGAAGTGAACTAATCCTTTAAAGTTATAAAAGCACTAAAAGTTAATCTTTATGTTTTGTGCATTTTCTCAGAATTAAACTGCAATGCTGTCCATGTATCGAACTAATTGTTAAACTGGAGTTTTTGAGTATTTTTCAGTTTCATTTCTGGTAACATTTTCACTAACCTACACTCATTTCAGCCCATTTGGTTTGCATGAATATTTCTTACTAACCACCAGAGGTGCACCTGTAACTCATGCAAAGAGATGGCTGGTTTGGATATAGTAAATTTATTCTAAATTATATCTACAGCATTCAAAACATGTGCCAAAGATAATTCAGACTCTGATATTTCCTTTTTGATACTAACTACTTCATATGCCTATTTTATTCTGTGGAAATCCCATCACACAGCTGTGTTCAAGGTGCTGTTCTCAATCTATTCCAGGAATACTGTATCAAAGGAGAGTCATTGCTGAACACAGCCTACGTAATGATCTTTATCCACTTCATGAGAAGTAAGTGTAATGCCAGTCTATTAATATTCCTGTACTTTTTTATACACTACCATTCAAAAGTTTGGGGTCTGTAAGATTATTTTTAAATGAATTAATACCTTTATTCAGCAAGGATGCATTTAATTGATCAAAAGTGACAGTGAAGACTTTTCTTCTTTGAATTTAACCCTGATAAATAGCTACAGTACATATTTAAATTCTACCCATGTGATCTGCCTACTCTGGTCAGTAAGTCAAACCATAGTGACTCATTCTCAGAAATATCACCTCATTTGTAGTATGCATACCGTGCTTTTTAACAAGAGGGAAGTTTTAGTACCTGTGCAAGATTGTTTTTATTTGTTAAATGCATAAGCGTTTGCAGTTTATTGTCTTTATTGTCTTCAACTCTCTGTGTTTCTTTCATCAGGGTGTTTGTGTTCATAGATCCCGCTGTGTTTCCTCTGTCTCTGGTGAATGCGCTCAAGGCTGACGTGGAGTGTGCGGACCCTGGTGGAGACCCACTGATCTACAAACGCAGGGTTTTACTGCACACAGTGATAGCTGGATTAGGAAAGCAGTGCCGTGTTGACCAGCTCGCACATGCTCTAGAGGTTAGTGCGCGATTAAAGAGCATCACTATATTCACAACCCATCCCATGGGATTTAAAATTATTACATTTATATAAAACTTTGGAGTCTGTAAGATATTTAATATTTTTGAAAGAAGTCTCTTAAGCATTTATTTGATCAAAAAATACAGTAAAAACAATTTTAAGCATCGTCTTCAGTGTCACATGATCCTTCAGAAATCATTCTAATATGATGATTTGATGCTCAAGAAACATTTATTAATATTATCAATTTTGAAAAAAAAAAGTTGTAGAAATCATGATACATTTTTACAGGATTCTTTGAATATAAAGTTCAAAATAACAGCATTTATTTTAAATAGATTTTTGTAACAATGTAAAAGTCTTTACCGTCACTTTTGATCAATTAAATGCTTGTAGAATAAACATTTCTTTAAAAAAAAACCTCACTGTTTCTAAACTTTTGAATGGTAGCATATAAATATATTAAACTGCAAATTGATGTGTTTGGAAAAACTATGAGAAAATGCTTGAAACACAATATCACATGCATGGGTGTTTTTTGTTAAATATAATCAAGTTTGATCCTTTTGATCCTCTAGACGTACATAAAGTCTTTACTAAAAAAAAAAAAACAATCTAAAGCAGAGTTTTTTAGTGTACGTGACAGTGGTTCTGTGGAAAAGTCTAAAAATAGAGAAACTGTAAAAAATAAATAAAAAAAGTTATGAATCTATTAAATTATAATTAAATTAGATTAAAATAAATAAAAAATGTATGATTAATATAAATAAATAAATTTATCAAAGTTTGACATTTAATAGTATATAACCATCTATATAGTGAGTATATAAAATATATAATAAATGTAACTTAAGTCTAATTTTAGATTTATAATATACATTTTTCACTGTATAAATTGGGTGTTTATAAAAGATAGATACCTTTTAGGATGAGGGCATATTTTAGGGCCCATGGCATCTTAAAGATTGAATAAACCTGTTCAAAAGAACACTAAGTATTTTGTTTATTTCAGCATTTAGGTGAAGAGCTGGAGCTGCACTTCCAGGAGGTTGTCACCATCCTAGAGCAGAGAACAGAAGATGGAGCTTCTGACGATAACCAATACAAAACGAGATTACAAGAGATCTACCAAGCCATCCTGCTTGCTGCAAAAGGTAGAAATGTCCTCACCATAATTCAATAAGACACTATTTAATCCAAACAGACTCAAATATGTAGTCTTTTCACGCTTTTGTTCTGTTCAGATCCATCGTGTCCAGCCTCACAAGCGGAAACTCACCTGCCCAGTCCAGAGGTCAGCTTCCATGTCTGGACCAAAGAGGATGAGATATGTGAGCTCAACTGCTATTATTTCAACAAATGCCTGTACTCTTAATAATGATAATAATTATCCCCCAGTTTCACAGGGAAGGTTTAAGATAGTCCCAAATGCATGTTTGAGCTGTTTCAACTGAAAGCAACTTGTACTGACATATCTTAAAATATGTCAGTGCCATTGTTTTGTCTCAAGATGCACACCAGTAATGTTTTTTTTCTAGTGTACATTTATAAAAGATACTTAAATATACTAATTGAACTAATCCTGGCTTAGGCTAAGCCCTGTCTGTGAAACTGGGCAAATAAGTTTTATTTATATAGCACCTTTCCAGTGCTCAAGCTAGTACAAGTGAAAAATCAGAATGAAACAATGAGAAAACAGGACGCAAAATACAAATGATAATATTCAAAAAACAAAGATGTAGGACACAACTTATAAATGATAACATTCAGAGAACAGATCAGTTTTGAGTAGTGATTTAAATTCAGAAATCTTACGGATATTCTAGCAGCAGAGTTTTGAATATACTGTAATCTGGAAGTAGTACTAGCTGGTAAACCAGTGAAAAGGGCATTGCAGTAATCAAGGCGGGATGAGACAAAAGCATGGATAATGGGTTCGGCATCTTTGACACTAATGAATCGACGGAGCTGGGCAATGCGACGTAATTGAAAGAATGCTGATTTAGTGACAGAGTTAATATGAGCCTGAAAGGAAAGAGTTAAATCGAAAATAACACCTAGATTTTTAACAGTACAAGATGATTTATTAAGAGTACCAGCTATCTCACAGGAAAAGTCATTAGGAATGCTGCTAGCGAGTGACGGGGTTCCAACAATAATGATCTCGGTTTTGTCCATGTTTAGTTTAAAACAATTAGATGTTAGCCAGTCTTTTATTTCATGTACGTACGCAAGCAGAGATTTTGAGTGAATAGAGCAGGCCTACAGATAGAGTATATTTGAATGTCATCAGCATATAAATGGTAATTAAAGCCATGTCTGTACAAGATTTGATGCAGGGATAGCATGTAAATGATGAATAGTAGTGGGCCAAGAACAGATCCATGGGGGACACCTCACTTCAAATGGGCAGTAGGGGATCGAAAATCCTGCACTGAAATGTAGAACTGTCTGTCAGAGAGATTAGAAGAAAACCAGGAAAGAGCAGCACCAGAAATACCCACATCTGAGAGGCGGGAAATAAGTAAATCATGGGAAACAGTATCAAAGGCGGAGCTAAGGTCGAGCAGCAGAAGTATAGAGAGAGAACCAGAGTCACCAGAGAGTAGTAACTTAAAACAAATCTGACATTGTACCAAGTTTCAGTGTTTTGCGTTTTCTTTTAAACAGGGAATGAGCTGGTTAACTTTGCACTGATGGTTCCTGCAGACCGAAACTCTGCTTATCTGGACGATGATGACCTGAAGCGTGACTCTGTCATGTCCACCATGTCCACGGACAGTGGCATCGAGGGAGACATGCCCATCAGTGAGTTCTCCGCTATAATGATAGAGTCTCAGGGCGGCCCAGAGGACCAGAGCAGCTCTCAGTCCTTCTACAGGAGGCCGTGTGTGCGACTGCCCAAAGCTGGTAACAGAATGACGCTCATGATGGAGGCCATTAAGGGAAATGGAGGATGCGTCCTCGCTAAAGAGGAAAGGAACCTCACGGCTCGTATTGTTGTTATGGGTGATGACAGAACTCTAGGACGGCTAGCCAAGACTCTCCACACTATTCGGTAAGATGTCTAAATGCATTTTTTTTATTTGCATTTGAAAAAGTAAAAGTCTAGTTTAATGTTTTTGTCTTGCTGTGTTTGTGCTCAGGAAAAGGGAGGCACGACATCTGCTGCTGACAAAGAGAGTGAATCTGGAGATGTATTACATTCCAGTGACTGACCAGTCACTGCCTTCCATTCAGGTAATAGATTTTGTGTTTTCAGATGCTTCGGTTTACACTAGCAATTACATCTCAATAGTGTTTCACTGTAAATCATGTCTTTTCCAGGAGGATTTTCCTGAAGACATGCTGACACTGGCAGGGTACTTGGGAAGCGTGGATTTGTGGTATGACTGTAACATTGCCGGTTTGGGAGCCATGATTCTAAAACTGGCCCAAATGGTAATTATTACATTCTGAAGAGTCAGGAATGGAATTGTTTAGAATACAGAATTCCAGTTCCAATTCTTCTTATCTATTCCAGTTACTTAGCGGTTCCATTAACAACATTTTAAATGCTTTTATGGGATAAATATATGGAGAAATAAATGTAAGTCCACAGGTAAATGATGATATCATTTAAATAATAAAAACATTTAAAACAATCATTTTAAAAGGTATGTTTATATATTGACTGTTAAAAACCCTGTTAAAGACAGTTTTTAGATACATCAAAAGTATATCTAATTTTTGGACATAACTATATATTCAGCAACAATACTAAGAAAAAAATTAGATTATTTTGTTTTTCTACATATACATGTGATTCATTAAAAAGATTCAGTTCATAAGAGTACGTTCTATATAGTACGAATGCTTGTAGTCTGAATGAATTCGGATGTACTACATCCGCCATGTTGTTACTGTCACATGACCTACCAGCATCAGTTACGTCTCTTCAACTCCATTTACAAATCCTCTCCCGTGGCCTCATGGGATAGTAAAGTGTCCATCGTATGCGCACTTCAGAATCTCACCGGAAGTATTAAGTCATCCGGGTACTTTTCGCCTTCTGTTTTTCGAATGCTATGAATTCGGACATACTACTCTGTTCGCATACTGTTTTTCATGTACTATATAGTAGAGAAGTATTCGATTTCAGACGCAGCTTGGGAGCGCTGTATGTGTTTGAGTTACTAAAAAGAACCACCTCATAAGAGTCATTCTTTCGTAAGTTAAACTTCACTAGTTGTGGTAATATTTGGTAATAATCGGTCATTCATTTGGCAATCGAAATTCACTAGTTGTGCTGCAATTGTGTTATTTTATTTTATTGATTCACAAAAAGAACCAGCTCAAAAGAGTTGAACTGGGAGCGCCATATGTGTTTGATTCACTAAAAGGAATCGTCTCATAAGAGTAATTGGCTGCATCCGAAATCGCATACTTCCCTACTATATAGTAAGCGAAAAACAGTGCGTGACAAAAGAACTATGTCTGAATTCACAGTACTCATAAAAGAGAAGAGAAAAGGTACCTGGATGACCAACTACTTCCAGTGAGATTATGAAGTGTTCATACGATGGACACTTTACTATCCCATGAGGCCACAGGAGAGGATTTGTGAATGGCAGTGAAGCGACAAATTCATGCTATATAGAACACACTTTTTAGTGGTCGCAAAGTAATTACTTACTCAAAATAAGTACCTACTCAAGTGAGTATGTGATTTCAGATGCAGCTACTCATTCAGAAGTTAAGCTTCACTAGTTGTGCTGTATTTGATTCACTAAAAAGATTCGGCTCATAAGAGTCATTCGTTTGGCACTCGAAAATCACTAGTTGCGCTGTTTGTTTTTTTGTTTTTTGTTTTATTCACAAAAAGAACCAGCTGTCGGGCTACACTGGGGACACCTTAGGTGTGTTTGACTTGAAACAGTGTATGACATCAAAGTACCATCAGAGCGAAGAGAGCAGATGGCTCTGTAGGCTTTCGAATCACTTTTGCAGTACTTTGATGTCATACACTGATCGGTCTGCGCAGTGCCGCTTTAAGTCAAACACAACTTGTATGTTTTTGATTCACGTAAAAGAACTGGTTCATAAGAGTCATTTGTTCTGTAATCAAACTGGTTTTCGGTTCCAACCCTCCAACCCGCAGTCGTAAATCATCCGCTGTCTTTTCTGTAATTATATAACTTAAAGTGTTAAGAGAGCATAACTGTGTTTTTAAGAGCAAGAAAATGATTGACAGCTCTAAAGCGTCTGTGCAGCAATTTAGAGAATGAAGGCTTACTATACGTCTCGGTGCTTGAAGAATGAAGTAAAAATGTATGTTTTGCTATTTTCACCTCTAGTCTTTTGAGTTTAAATGTCTACATTCATTATCTGTGCCATTGAATTGCATTTACATTGACAACATTTGGAATGAAAGTACATATGCAACTAAAGATAAATGAGAATGAAAGGAAAAAAAAAATATATATATATATATATATATATATATATATATTGAGTCCTGTTACTACAGCAGATAGGCTTTGCTGGCCCTGAGAACTGATTACTATATTAATGTATCGAGCTGAAACTCAGAACACACTTTTTCACTTGCTTGCCTGAAAGTGTTTTGATGTATATGTATAAATATGACGTATTAATTTAGGGAGTTTTTTAACCTTCCTCTTTATTGGTGTCATTCTAGCAGACAAGTCAGAGCGAATCTTCAGACCCCAACACCTTCCTGCTAGATATTATCTCGTACTACACACGTGTCAGCCAGAATCCGGTGCACCTTCCCGTCTACTCTGTCAAGGTTAGAGTCAATCATGCATTGATTGTCTAAACAAATGACCGAAAGGGACATTGTCCTTGTTCTTGCCAAAAGTTTGTCATGATTGTAGAAATCGTGGGCTGTCTTCTTTGAGAAAAACTGAATGTCTGTATGATCTCACGTCTAGATCTGCTTCTCTGGCCTCAGCACCCACACAGTGGAGGAAGTTTTTGTGGCTCAGCTCGCGATGGACTTCCCCGAGGTCAAACGCGACAGAGCCACATTTAAAGACACAATTAAAGGTGCTCATTGTAATGTTTTAAACATCTTTACTTTTACTACATACTATTTCTACTTTAGGTGCTGTTTCATCTGCTTGTACTAAATGTTTGTCATTAAATTTTGCCTTGAAGGTTCAGTGCGTTACAAAAAATACAACCTGCAAGAATTTCATGGTGCAGTTGTGTCAGTTAATTATAGAAAGGTGAGTTTCTTCTCAAACTATTGACTCGTAATAAGGCGAAGCTTACTAACATTATTTTGGAAAATAAATACAATAAATAAAAGAATGTAAAGATTTAATGCTATGTTTTAGTGTTATATACACTATCAATCAAAAGTTTGGGGTCAATATCATTTTATTAAGAAAGCAATTAATACTTCTAGTAAGGATGCATTAAATTGATCAAAAGTAAGAGTAAAGAATTTTTTAAAAAAAAAGCTTTAAATTTGAAATAAATTCTGTTCTTTTTAATTTTCTATTCCTCAAAGAATCCTGAAAAAACAGTTTCCACAAAAATATTAAGCAGCACAACTGTTTTCAACAGTGATAATAATAAGAAATGTTTCTTGATCATCAAATCATCATATTAGAATGATTTCTGAAGGATCATGTGACACTGAAGACTGGAGTAATGATGCTGAAAATTCAGCTTTGATCACAGGAAAAAATTACATTTTTAAATATATTCAAATAGAACACAGTTTTGAAATTGTAATAATATTTTATGATATTACCAATTTTACCCTATTTTTGATTCAATAAATGTAGCACTGGTGAGCATAAGAGACTTCTTTCAAAAACATTAAATCATCTTACTGACCCCAAACTTTTGAATAGAAGTCTATGTCATAAAAGATTTGTTGTTAACTTTTCTCTTAGGCCTCAATAAGCAACAGAGAAGTTGAGAGGGGAATGTCTTTGTCGACAAGTGGCATAATGATCAAGGTCTCACCTTCCTGCAGAGTCAGAAGTACGTCACATATTTAAAATACTACATTCTTCTTTGCCATAATGGCAGCATTGCTCTTTTGCCGGGATCAGTTTATTTATGGTCAAACTCTTAGAATTAACATGGTGTCTGTTAGATTTTATTTTAGGATCATTAATGTACTTTTGTATTATATTCAGGGCTTGACATTAACTTTTTTGCTCACCAGCCACTGTGGCTAGTGGTTTTCCAAAGTTACTAGCCACTCAGCATTTTCACTGGCCACAATTTTGCTGTTGGGAAATTACATTTTATATGATTAAAGTTGACTTTGGCATGCTTAAATTACTTGATTTTGAGTCATTTTACTTGATTTAGAAGATTTAAAACCCTTTCAAACTTTCAAATGCAGATTGACCACCAAAATCAAGACTACATTGTATATCAGCTGGTATGTACAGGTGGGCAAGGGGTGGGCAATATGAGCATAGGCTAATATGAAAATTTTATAAGTTATTTTTGTTAGGCTATATAAAAGAACAAAGAAGCAAATTACAAAAAAAATCTTTTTTCAGATACAGTAGGTTTATTTAACATGTATACATTTATTTAACATCTTTTGTTGTTTGATTAACATTAATGACAGACAGGTATTTAATTGGGCTGCTGAATGCATGGACGTAATATACTGACACATATCCAGTTATTACCCACCTGTTTACATAAACTTAAACCTTAACCGACTGTATTCACTCGAGATACTCCACACGATGGACATTTTGACGTGTGTGTGCGTGTATTTGACTATTCAGGCGCAAGGAGAACTGCTCGTGCGTGACAGAGAGAGAGAGCGCAAGCGAGAGAGCGCTTCTGTTGTGTGTCATTCAGCGCGATTCCGCCTATCCTGCCTTCACTAACAGCAAGTTAATCGATAAAGAATTGTAACGTTAATTGAATTGTAATTTTGTGATACGACGATCCTCAACGATCATTTGACTGTAAGCTGAAATTAAATTCAACCCGCCAAAGTGGCTAGTGGGAGTGGCTGTCTTACCCGCCACCGCATTTGTCGGTTGGCGGGTGTTAATGTCAAGCCCTGATTATATTGTATATTAATATTTTTATGTTTTCTGTTTCATTTTAATTTCAGTTAAAGTAAGTTTTAGTAATTCTGTTGTTTTTTATTTCTGTTTTAGTTCTAGTGATTTTAGTACTTTAATTAAATGAAGTTTAGAAATGCTGCCTTGGCAACTAACTGAAATAAAATAAGTTTACATTTTTTAATGTATATTTTAAAGGTACACCTTATAACGTTTGGACCTCTAGCAGTTAAAAAACAAAACTGCATGCATTTTGCAGAAGAACATTGTTTTGGTTGCTTCGGCTCTGTGTGACTGTGTGGATGAATATTATCTTACTGCTTGTAAAACATTCACTACTAGGCTTAAGAGATATAACCCATTTAGATGGAAAGAATCTCAAACTGACTAGCTGAAGGCGTTACTGTAGCTACACGCATTAATAGACACAGGACTTCCTTGAAAATAAAAATAAAGCACAGCGCTACAACAACCGTAATGAAATGACCCTTCACAATAGATAATGCTTTACAATGAACTCTAACAATGTTAGAGTAATTTATCTGTTCAATAAAATATCTTACTCAGTTGTTGACAGAGCTGGGTAGTAACTGATTACATATAATCTGGATTACGTAATCAGATTCCAAAAATTAGTACTTGTAATTAGATTATATTACATTTTAAAATACTCGTAATCAGGCTACAGTTACTTTTTTTTTAGTGATTATATGATTACATATTATTCCCACAATGGCAGTAAATTATTCATAATTGGTTGATTCTCCCCACTACTTCCTTTTGTACACACACAGTCCAGCCATTAGTCATGTGACTATCACTGAAAACTGAGCCACAGCATTTGATCACTGGATTTACAGAAATCATTTCACTTTTCTCAACATTGCATATCTAATCAGCTCCTGACAAACACATTAATTATTATTTGAATTATCACTCAGTGAGTCATTTAACCATGTATTAATTTCATATTAACATGCAATGCAAGGATTCCCCAACTTTTTTGTCAGCCAAACCTCCTTAGATTTTAAGCTAATAAGTTAGGCCAATAATAAAATTTAAATAATAATAATAATAAAATTAAGTTCACGGTTCTCTGATGTCAGTTAATGGTCACATGATATGCAGGTAAACAAATAAAATATAATTTTTTTAGTAAGTGTTTTATTTTGATTGCTTTTTATTTTAAAATTATTTAGTTTAAATGTTAAATTTTTATGATTTAATTACATAATAGGTTTTCATTAAACTCACGAACCCCAGTCTGGGAAACCCTGACTTAATATAATTGTAGTAGTAATATTTAATAGACTTCATGTTGTTCATAAAGAATGGAATATATTTTCTTTTTCTTTGTATTTTTATGTCAATATGGTACAAGATGATCCTATTCAAATCAACGCGATAAATGAGTTTTATCATGTAATTTGGAATCAGTAACTGATTACAATTTGTAAGTAATCTACCCAGCTCTGCCTGTTGAGTAATAAAAACATCATCTCCATATCACTTTTTACAACATTTCAAATCCCTCAGTTCTCTACATCTCCGAAAAGCCAAGCCAATGTTGATTCTTGTTTTATTACAAGCTCTGTCACGTTCGCATCACTATAATAGGCTTTCACCATCAAGAACTTACCGATACATATTTTAGATGTGGAAAAGAAATAATGATGTTAGTTTCCATGTTTGTAATGTGGCGCTTTGGTTCTACAGGTTTACATAGTGTCAGCGTAAGTTTCCAAGATACGATTCCCACAAGGCCCAGCACGGTAAGACAATGTTTGAACAGTGCTTATAAAATAGTGATTTCTCTGTTAAATTCTAGGTGTTATATTTAGTAATCTTGAATTTTCTCTCTAGCCTTCATTCAGAGCCGTTAGTGTCAATATCAGAGTCCTGGAGGAGCGGACGTTCACAGTGTGTTTGGATAAAGATTCACGTAAAACGTTCAAGAATGTCCAGAGGTGAACAGTCAGATTATGGCTTTCTATACATTAACATTTTTTACCTTAATGTCCAATATCACCTATTAGGTAAAACATGTATGTTCCAGAGCCATTATAGAGTACATGTGTGATCTTCTGCCCACAGCATTGAAGTTTCTCCATGCTTGGACCCGGGATACTGCCATCTGCCGAGTACCAAGTCCAAGTACAGTTTTGGAGAGGGAGGTGAATCACTGAGCAAATACCTGAACAAGACCCTCACGCTACCAATCAACACCTTCTGTGGCAATGAACAATGACATAATGACTCAAATTCAGAGATATAAGCGCTTGAGTCACGAGACAAACTAATACCTTTTACCTCTCTGAGGCTTTTATTGTTTGTACATTTCCTCTTTTTGCCACTTCTCTGTTGTCTAAAATACATGTAACCTCAAGAGGCCATGACTTCCTGCTGAACTAACAGACATGCTGTTCAAAGACTGTGAATGCGTGCTGAAGTTATGCTGAAATAGTGTCACCTTGATTGCACAATTTTAGCAAAACGTCCTGCAGTCTGCACATTTCAATCTCATGTTTACACTACAATAATGTGTTTGTATGTTACTTGGATATGTAATTTAACACTTTGGAAACACTTAGACTTTCATTTGACACTTGCCAATAATTAACATAACAGAAAAAAACGCTTGGAAGATTCTGTTGCAGTCATTTTGGATCAGAATGGCATGCTAGCTAACATATTTTTCTGCAGTATGCAGTATATACACTGTGTGCAGTATGCAAGTTTGGAAACATGTTACGTTTGCCGGAATGTGCAGTATAACCTCAAGAACAATATGTGGGATATTGTATTTTTTCACAATGTAACGCGCTCTATTTGTATATACTGTGTGACAAATGAACCTGATATCAACTATGATTTTTAAACATTTTCATCTTGACTCATGTTTTGATCACACTGTCAACAACTGTAAAACAACATAGAACTAAAGAAAACAATATTATAAAACAGGCACCATACAGATTCATAATATTTTACAATAGTCTATATGTGCCGTTTACATTTTTCACAGCATTAAGTGACTTCAAGAGCAAGTTCGTTACATAAATCCTTATACAAAGAAAGGGTTTTGGACATTCGGCATTTATGAATAAAGAACTGATGAACCCATGAAGAGGAAACAACTGTGAAGCTTTGGGGGTGTTAATGGACTCGATCTACTCCATCTGTGTTTTGAAATCTGCATCATCGTTCTGATTCTGATCCAGGCGTAGTTTTTGACAAAAATGCAATTTTCTCAACTTTTTGTTTAAAATGTTGCCTTTCTTTATGAAACTTAGCCACATTCAATTGTTGATAAAAAGGATGCATGAAGCTATAATAAAACGTTTATTAAATTAAAGTACATTTAAAGGTATATTTCAAGCATAAAAAATTAATACCTAAATTAGAACATAAGTAGTATACTAAAAGTGCAAAAATAATATATAAATAGTAAACTAAAAGTATATGTTCACTTAAAGAAAACTTACAAGTATACTTGCAGTATAAAACTACCAAACTAGTAGTTTACTGAAAGTACACTTCAAAGTGTACTTTCATAAACTAAAAAAAAAAAAAAAATGTACTACTACTATTAAAATAGTAAACTACTAGTATACTTATAAGTTCCCTTGTAGTACTGATGCAGTACAAATGAGAAACGTAGTTGTGAACTGGTTGTACACTTAAAGTTTACAACTTTTACACTTACAGGTATAATATGCTATTTAAATGTACTTGTCTTACAAATTTACTACTAGTACACATTAGTATACTTACTACATAAAGTATACTTAAAAATATTGAATATTACGTAAGTATACTTCATAAAATTAACTTGTACAAAGTACACTGTTTCGTAAATGGAATTATACAGTTTACAAAATTGTCAATACTTTTATCTTCATGCTCGTAATAATTTCTTTTACATGCAGTGTTATCTTTTATGGAGTCCCGCACATGACATGCAAGAAAAAATAAATAAATCGTGCGCACGATTTACTAATTCGTTCCCTCAATTATTAATCATGCGCATGATTTTTTAAATCGAGGGAACGAAATAGTAAATCGTGCGCACGATTTAGCCTACTATTTTTTCCCCTGCATGTCATGTCCGGGGCTCCTTAATCTTTAAATGAGATTTTGAGATTTTATAACTCGCTGAATTAAACGTAAAGCGCCCACGTGACCGTGCTAGTATTCCAGTACTTCATTTTAAACTGTAAGTTCATCCTCTCACCAAAAGATGGCGCCGCAAACCCCAAAACGTAGAATTTGCTCAGTACGCTGCAGATCAGAGCCTCAGAGGTCGGCCATTGGTTGTTTGTCAAAGACAAGGAAAACTTACATCTCCTCAACTGGATACGGTATGGACATGAAAAGTCAAAGAAAACTTTAATCAACAATATTTTGTCAAGCAAACCATGATTTTACGGATACGACAGATCTCAGGTAAATAATAGCTAAACGCACAGCAACATCGTGACGTGTACAACAGGTGTATCTGTTACTGAGAGTGTGTCGTGTACTTGTAGATATTGAGATATTAAAACGTCTGAAAAGGTTTTTTTTTTTTCTTTAAACCAACCCAAGCGATTTTACAGACTTTAAGAAAACATCTGCTTAAACTCTGTTAGGTAGGCTGTAAGTCTTTACATAGGTTTCATTTTGTGAAATTGCGATTCTGACTAAACGTTCTCTTCCGTATTTTTAAATAGATGCCTACTTTTTATTTATTTTGCTCTCATATGATGTTTCATTTTCCAGAGATGTCCCGTTTAAAGAAATCATGATGGCAGGATGTGTACATATGACCAAAATGCAGTTTACCGGACTAAAGAAATCAGTTTTGATCCATATGGAGTTTATTAACCCATTATGTTATGTAGCGTTGCAATGCACAATGACATATATTATGGAATTCTATGAAGCTTCTCTAAGTAATATTTAAATACTATCGAAGCCTATTGTTATCTGTTGTGACCCATTCGAAAGAGAACATATAAAATGAAACAATAATTTAAACTTGACAAAAAATACCATATTACACTAACTTTTATAGTACCATGTTTTCGGACATTTATTTAATATTTTATATTTATTTATATGATACATACACATTTTTTTACATTTATTGATATTATATTATAAATATTATATTCATATTTATATTAATATTATATATATAAAGTTACATAACATCTGTAGCAATAATTCTACACATTCCACAAAAAGTACCAATGTATTACCATAATAACACACTCTGTTATTTTCTGAAATACCTGCAAGTACTATGTGAATTCAGTGGACCACGAATGTGGCAATCATTCAGTTGGCCTGTAAAGTTGCCGATATTTTTTTTAATTTCAGTTTTCTTTTCCTGTAAACCACACAGAACGCTAACTCAAGTCAACAAACATGAAGAAGGGATCAATGCAGAAGAGCAAGCAGTGGAATGTGAAGGGAGCCTTGCGGCTGGCGGGCGTCTTTAACTTCCTTCATTCCTGTGGCTCCGGTTGCCTCCTTCCCTTCCTGACCCTCTACTTCCGGCACCTGGGCCTCAACGCCAGCATGATCGGAATCATCATGGCATCCAAGCACCTGCTCGCCCTGGTGTGGCGGCCGTTCTCCAGCGTCCTCGCTAGGCAGTACGACAAACGGCGGACGGTCATAGTGGGCTCATTGCTCAGCTCGGCATTGGTGGTTTTGACTCTTCTGCTCTTCCCGTCCACAGGAATACAAGCTGAAAGTGGACGGTGTAATGCTAGTCAACCCGATGTTGATCCTACCGCGCTTCTAGCCACATTAGAGCAGACGACTGTTTCATCGCAATCAAATGCTACTGTTTACTCAGTAAACCAAACTTCTATAAGTACCGAACAACCTGTCGATGTTAACACACCTGTAAGCCTAAACTGGTCAGCAAGAGGACTGAAATCCTTGAAAAAGGAAGAAGATCTTCATACTGAGTTCCTGGGGAGCCTGAAAGTTATGGATGCCCAACATCAGATGTTCTTTCTAGTTCTCATAGTGATGGCTTTGTGGGAGTGCATGGCCGCCCCGTTGGAATGGACGGCCGATGATGGACTGTACGAATACTTGGATTTCGTAGATGCCACCGACCGCCATAATGGCGTGAAGGTCTGGAAGCAACTTGGGGCCGCTTTTGGCAACTGTGCAGTTGGTGTTCTTGTAACCAGCCTGTTTTGTCTTACAGGAGCTTCGGTGGAGTTTTATTCCTACACCATACTCATGATCCTAACCGTACCTGCTGCCGCCCTACTACCAATCTACCTCCGAAAGCGTGAGCGCCTCACTAGTGGCGGCTTTAAGGCGCTGCAATTGGTGCATGGGAACTCACAGGCGATACTTTGTGCCATCACTGTCGTTTTGATGGGCATGGTGAGCTCTGCTGTGTCGGATTTCCTCTTCTGGCAGATGCAGGATTGCGGTGCAACAGAAATCCACATGGGAATCTCTTTAGCCCTGGTGCACATAAGCCAGACTGGCTTTGCACCACTTTCTGGGCATCTCTCCCGGTTTCTTAAGTACCACGGTTGGTTACTAGTACTCGCCGTCGTCAGTTTAGCCATGCAATGCCTTTATTATTCCTTCTTGTGGAGCCCGTGGTCCGTAATACCCGCTCAACTGCTGGCGGGCTTCAGCACCGGCGCCCTCTGGTGGTCCATAACATCGCAAAGCGAAGACATCGCCACTCCTGGCACCGAAAAGACCATTTTTAGGCTGTTTGAAGCACTTTGTCTGGAGCTGGGAGCTGCATTTGGCAGTCTGACGGCAGGGTTCGTGGTGCAAAAGTTTGGGGTCATGGTGCTCTTCCAAGGTGCGGCGGTTCTGTTGGCTTTGTGGAGTAGCGCTCTTGCCGTACTCAAGTGGAAGATTCCCCGGCAGCGGCGGATAAACTACTCACGGCTGCTCGCCGCCGACACCGAGATGAGTGAGTCCGAGACGGACCAGGAGAAAGACTGGCTGGAGACGGCAATGGAAGATGACAAAGGAAAAACAAGTGGACAATGGAAAAGACTGAATCAATAGTAAGAGTGACTTGTTAACATCTACAGAGAGCAATTTAAATGAACTAAGAGCAAAATTACACTAAAATTGCTCATTAAACTGTAAAAAAAAAAAAAAAATCTTGCTCAGTTTTTTTTAAGGTGATGATACATGCTCAACTTTTTGAGCAATGTTTCAGGGCAATGTTGCCAAGCGATGTTGCTTGGGCCCTTTCCCATTGAGAAAGGGCAACAAATTTCGATCTAAAGTATCCAGATAGAAATTTGTTGCCCATTCTCAATGGGAAAGGGCCCAAGCAACATTGCTCAAAAAGTTGCCCCATGTATCATCACCTTAAGTCTTGTTTTCTCATTACAAATAACTAAATATTCTCAAATCAAGATACATTTACTTGAGAAGGAAAATTACTTAAGATATTAAGACTTGTTTTCTGAAAAATGATCAAGTTTTTGCTTAAAACAAGAAAAAATATCTGTCAATGTGGTAAGAAATATAAACTTAATTGAAAGGTAAACACTTCTTTTGTGTTCAATTCTTTTTAACACTTCTTAATTTTTCATTGACACCACATAAAATTTTCAGAAAACAACACTTACAGTAATATCTCAAGTCATTTTCCTTCAAGGAAATGTATCTATATTTAAGAATGTGTAAATATTTGTAATGGAAAACAAGGCAAAAATACCAAGTAAGAAAAATCTTACTCCATGAGGGCATGTTTTCATTCATCGTCCTCATAATGTTCATCAAGGATGAAGTTACATCAGTTAATTACTCTTTCAAGCCAGCTGAATCTCTATCTGGCATCATTTAAGGCTTTGAGAGAAGCATTATAGCTCCAATACCAGTATAATACTTGAATATCCTAAAATGTACGTCATCTTTCTTTTGTGAAGATGTATTATTTCATAGGCCAGCTCTTTCGTAAACTGATGGACTATGACTGGAGATGAGCTGATCTGGTTTGTTTGCTTACAGTAAGCATGTCGTCTCTGCCAAATGGCAATAATCACGTGAGCAAATAGTGCCTATTGTTTACATCTTCACACCCTTTCTTTACCACTCATTCTTATGTTTCGAAAAGATTTGTTATCTGAAGGTAAGCCTCAGTTACCTGTTATGCAGAGACCTTTTGTATTTATTGTGCATGAGGCACTCACGTTTTGCACTATTAGGTGTCACTAGAAGAGGGAGGGGTTTATTGAAGAGAATCATAATAAAAGTATCATATTTACAGTTATGGGATTCTCAAGGGATTGAGAATAAGATGCTTGGCTTAGATGTGAAGTTTGCCAAACCTGTATTGGTGGGGGGAGGGGGTGGGGGGAAAGCTTCCCAAACTTGTTCTTGAGTAAATTTTCCTGTACAGCTAGTCTGATTGCAGAGCGGTCTATTTGTGACCGACAACTCTTTTTAAAAAATGCGAGGAATGATTGGAATAAATAATCTTTACATTTAATATGTTTGAAATCAAGAACATCTATTAAATGATTATTTCTACTTTCAACAATTGCATTAAGTCGTGTTTTTTTTTTTTTGTTTGTTTTTTTCTAAAATGTCTTGATAAGCCCTGCATCATAAAAAGTGGTGTACTTTGATCCTGTTTGTCCAGCATTAACCATTTACGACATTATTATGTAATAGAATCAATGAACATGAATTTGCCATGTTAACATTTCATGGCATAGCATGATCCTGGATCAGAAGTGATGCTTACATATAACAGCAACTGAGACTAGGGTCAGACCATCTGCTTTCTCCTCAATTGTATCTTTAAAAGTATAATCCGTCAGCACAACCAGGCTGTTAATGCTTCAGCAATAGATTCCTTCACATCGTAACACATTCTTTAGCTGAATCCCAACCATCACAAGCATTTTCCGTAGGCCTCATTCACTGTGCAAAAGTATTGTATGTTTGACTTTTATGTCCTGACTCTTAAACCACTTGTTTTGCAATTCAAATGAATTTATGCACATGCTCACATTATCATAGAGGAAAGTCTATAACACGTGGATGACAGATTTACATGAGTTTGCTCTGATAAAACTTTCTAAGAATTTGTGATGTGGATCATTCTTTTACAGACAGGGACTGTGTTAAAATTGTATAGCCAGTCTTAACCTGTTTGCATTCCACTGTACCACCCGTTTTACAAATTCCATTCAAAAGAGACCATAGGAATGCTAAGGGGTTAAAGGTTTTGTAATGAAACTGTTGATGCGTTAATGTTGCAGTACTTGTCTGGTTTTTATTTTTATGAATATGAACATGACGAAGGCATCAAGTTGAATGACCCATGGTCTGAGAGCCATTCACATTTTAAAGGTATGTACTAATTTTCGATGTGCGAAACACAATTTGTAAATATTTAAATTTAAATGATTTTATGATATCAAGTGATATTGTTGGGTATTGCTAATCGGTAATTATAGGGATTTTAAAAAATATATTTTAATTAGCATTTTAAGCCATGCATCATTTAGCCTATACATGGCATTGTTTTCCATAAACACTTTTTGTTATAGCCTACTGGTTGAAACTCTTCACACCCTAACAATCCCCCAGACAGCACACGTACGTCTGCAAGATGTCTGTTAAAGATCACTTCATCTGGAAAGCATCTGCTGTTTACAAACATCTAATGGACGTTTTATATACATTGTAAATCATAAACATCTTAAAGACATTTTCTAAACGTCTATTTGACATCTGACAGGAATAGATGTATAGCAGATGAGCAAACACTGAAAAAAATATGTCTTCCAGATGTAAACACACACATCAAATAGATGTTTCAGGGATGTATGTGTGCAATCAGGGAATAGAAGTGGTCTAAATATTTAAATAAATGTGATACCATCGTCCTACCTGCCTGTCAACATATGCATTTTCATAACTCCGCGCACCTGCTCGCGCAGAGGTCACACGTCATCAGCGCGAGGCTATGCATTGCAGAGAGTTGTAGACAGACAGTCACCGAGCGCCACAAACAAACAGCACTCTTTTACAGTTCCTCCTGAACCAATGGAAGGTAGGATCTTTGCTTTCAAAGCTAGCTTGGTATTGCTAGCCTTTCCGAAATTGCCTACACTAGCATTAATGCTGCCTTCACGTGCTCTCGGAATTATCGTAAATACGAGTTTCCTAGGTAAAAATCGCACATAAACACCCTCCCATTTCGAAATTTGAATGCGATGAGCTCGTAATCACGACTTCAGAAGTGGGAATTATCAAATTTCCGATAGCACGTGAAGGCAGCATTAGCTACATGGAAAAAAAAGGAAACATTTTCAGAGGGGCCGTAGGCCTATTTTAGTTTTTTATAATATGCAAACGTGCGTATGATCAATAAGATGCTGTCTAATTAGCATATTTCAACTTAAACGGGTGAAGTCACAATACAGAAATGTTTTGTGATACTGCAGTGTTTAATTTTAAAAGCAAGGTTTATTTCATCTTAATTAAAAATGTAACTTCAGAAGGAAAAGTAATATTTAACTTAATGTCATTTTCTCGTTATTCACAGGGTGGCGCTTTCAGGTAGGCTAATGGAAGAATACTTGTTGAGCATCACTACAATGTGTCACACGCACAGCATCGGCAGCAGGTGCGAGCGCGCGCATCACTCTGTGCATCACCGAGGACATGGAGTTAAAAACCTCCATCGGTCAAACTGCGCTTTGATTCACCGGCCGAAGAGCAAATCAGCGACGTTCTGATCCAGCTGAAACTTAAAGTGAGTTGTGGAGCTTCACAGCATGGAGAAAGGGCGAAGCACCCCGAAACAGTACGGATCTCTGGATCAAACAGAGCTCTGCGGAGAAACAGGAAAACAAGGTGAGAAGAATTTTATGGTTAAATTCATCCGTCTCTGCGTTTATGAAGGTGTTTGAGTGCTTTCTCATTGCATAGGTTACTTGACTTCAAGTTCATACTGTATGCACGAAAGGCGTTACTTTTACATTGATGCAGTTCTCTTTTACATTGTCAACTCGCTTAGAAATGAATTTATTTATAGTGCCACTAATTCAGTCCATAGTTACAGAAAGCTACATGCAACGTATGCAAAGGCATTATTTGAATTAAATCTTTCCAGAGTGCAATTGACGCATTTCTATTAATACAAATAGACAACAGGATGCAATTTTATAAGTAACTGTTTTTTATTATGAATTATGAAAGAGAGTAGCTGCTTTTAGCAGTTTCCTTACTTACAATATCTTTAGTGAATATTAAGGGTCTTAATGTTAGAAAGACTGCTCAGTTACTTTTTGCTTTAACCTGAAGTGTGCTAACATTTTTTAGGACCAGTAATGGGCATGATTTGTCCCTCATTTAACAGCAGGCTACATTTTAAATGTATTTTTCCTGTCAGGTCCCAGTATCACTTTCACCCCAGGGAACGCTATTTGCTCATTCCTGCTTTCTTTTAATGATCCAACAAAGGAAATGCAATCATGTTTTCATCTTTATACAGATAGTGACAGCAGGGTGGAAATAGCGAGGCTCTGGTTTCTTTCATCTTCCGTGACTGATCCTGACTAAAGAAATCCCAACAAATGGATCTTGAGGGAACTGAATGTTCACCAATGGAGATTAATAATCAAAAAATACTTGTTTGTTATTCCCGTTTGGCAGTTATTCCTTAAAATACGTTCCTTCTGACTGTAGTTGTAATGGAGACAACAGACTTATTCCTTGATCTTTTAGTACTTTAAAGGATTACTGGTTGATTATAGTCAAGTGTAATGTGTTTACTTGGGGTGTGTTCAGTTTATTTAACTGAAGTCCATTAGATTTTAAGTGATAATTAGTGATGGAAGATTAAAGGAATTGTACATTCCACATTACAAATTCATTCCAAACCCATATGACTTTTTATCTTCTCTGGAAGACAATAGGAAATATTTTGGTCTCTCTTTTTCAGACTGAGGAAATGTCAAAACAGACACAAACACACTATAAAAGTGGTACATGCAATTCAGTGGCTTTGTGTGAAGAATAAACCAAAATTTATGCCATTATTTAGGCCTACTGATAATCTTCTCCAGTGAGATGTTAACCTCTGTAACCAGATCAAGTCAGTGAGTTGAACTTTAGAACTGAACAGTCTGATTTGTGAACTAGATCAACTGCATGATTCATTAGAAAGATTTGAGATACTGATTGTGTATCACGAGAAAGTCTTTAACAGATGGGGTCCCTTTAGTATAATATTTTTAATCATGAGGCACAATATGGCAAGATGTTAAATTTGGATCATGCTGTTAAAACTGTTGCAGAAATATTCAACTTCATTAACTGAAAGAATTTATTTCTCCACATTACAATGTGCCGCAGCAAACAACCGTGTGAATGGTAAATCAGAGTGTGCCGCTCAAGATTTTTATGCAAAGCGACTGAGCAAATTGAAAACTGTCTTTGTGATTCGGCTTTTCTGCATGACATAACTGAATATCTGAGTAAATTGAATAAGAGAAGTCAGAGGAGGTTCATCGCAGATGTACGAGTCTGTTAAAGGCCTTCAGTTTAATTTAATGTGGTCTGGGGAGTCTCAACTGTTACCAAAGCGTCGTGCACAGTTTATGTAAGGCGCTCTATGATTCTAACAAAAAACAAACACAAATCGCATGGATTAACACATCTGCACTAGTTTAAGTTATGAGTCCACTTCATTGTTTTTTTTTTTTTTTAAATTTATTTAAAGGGGTCATGAACTGCATTTTTTTGGGGGAAAAAGAAGTATGTTTTCTGAAGTCCACTTATAATGTTATCAAGATTTTTACATAAAAAAAAAAAAAACATCATAATTTAGAAGTAATAGGCTATTTCTTGTTTTTGACCCTCTCTTTTGAACACTGTTTTGATAGGCATGCTGCATTCAAGACTTGAAGTAAACGTCCACTGCTATGATTGGGTAACAGTTTTGCATATTAAAATAATTTTCAACAACTCCACCATTACATGTGTGGAATTGTTTTGAAAAATTCAAATGGCAACCGGTGAAATTCAGCCATACATGTTTGAGCCAGAGTCTGATCCCGAATCAGAAGACATATTACATATGTTTTATAAGTCTTGGTTGTGGCAAATAAAGTTTAAGTACTTGGAGTTACCACAGTTATAGTTGACAAATGACCACTTACAGTGTTTTTCGTGTAAACAAATTATGAATGAATCGTTTGTCTCACTAACGCTCTTATATTCATCGCTCATCATTTTCAGTAAAATAAAAGTAAAGTGTCTTTAAGTAAAGTGCTTACAAATCAAGTGATCTGGAACAGACAAAGCAATAGTGACACAATATAGTCTTCACTGCATCATCTTTTATTTTCAGCGATCTGGAACTTTGTTAAAAATAAAGTTCATCCATGTTTTCTTAATGTTAGGACAAAGTCCCTTTAAGACAAGTCATTTCACTCGGCGGCCATCTTTGAAACGCCTCTCGGGCATTCAAGTGCAGCTCCTATCTCTTTGAATGGGGAAATATCAAATTCTCTAAAGCTGTTTGCCAAGCTTTTGATTAAATTTCATATTTTAAATCACCAATGAAATCTGACAACAACGGTCTCATAAATTTTGTTTCTTAACGCTCGAGTCATGACAAAAAACTATTTTTCAGGATGGATCAAGCTAATGCGCAGTCCTAACTGCGCATCTCTTGTCTCATTTCGGAGACTGTTTCTATAGGAACCGGAGCTTCTAACGGCCGCTGCAGTGACGCGATGACTTTACCAATCGGCGATTGGCTCTTATTTAGAAGGCGGGACTTATTCCGCCATATTGCACTTTGCACTTTCTCCCATTCAAAACAATATGAGTGACGCATCTTGTGTTATTCTATAGTCTTTGGTTAGGATCACAATGAAGGTAATGCAAAGACTGTTTTTCCACAGCTTTGCACAGCAAAACTCTTGTAATCCTCAGTGGCACCTCTGTCCTTTTGTTACTTGAGTTATCCTGTGTTTGTGTCTGTCTCGTATTTAGCGCTACATGACGTGTGAATCGGTGGGCGGGGCTAAAGAGGCAATAATGTGGAAGAAGGTGTTGTTTTGCTTCTGCAGAGGCGGTCTTTCGTCGCACTATGACATCATACTGAGACAAAATCCGAAACGAGTCGTTTTGGGAGCTTGGTTTTCAGTAAAAACTCTTTTTGGATTAACAAGTTCTGAGTTCTGAGAATTGCAGGATATATTTTTGTAGTAAAATGACCTCTTATATATCAAGAAAAAATACATTTCTCAATTCATGACCCCAAAAATTTCAAAAGGAGGTTTTGTAAGAGAATATTTTTGGTTGCCCAAAGAACCTTTCAGTGAACAGTTCTAAAAGAACCATTTTTTTCTTAGTGTGAAGAACATTTTAATAATCTAAAGAACTTTTTCCACTATAAAGAACCTTTTGTGCAATGGAAAGATTCCATGGATGTTTCTTCATGGAACCATCAATGCCAATAAAGCACCTTTATTTTTAAGAGTGTAGCGTGTTATTCTCGTAATGGAGCTGTATCGTTGCGATCTTAGAGTGAGAGAAAACACCAGCGCTGACTTTGCTCCAAAAACAAACGCTCTTTGCTCCAGGCAGAATCATGCAAATCCACTTCCATTCCAATACTGGTATGTGTCAGCTATGAAAGAGCTCTGACTTTCAGCAAAATACTGCTGAAAAACCTCAGATAAAATTTGAAATGTGGTTTCTAGACAAGCCTCTGAGGGGTTCAGATCAAAGCATGAACTGTAACCCATATCAGTAATCTGTGGTAAGACCGAAGACTGCCGTTCATAGACACTTCTTGTTAAATCTGACAGATCTTGACAGAATCTGCATAGAAAAGTGTAAGAAGCTCCTTCAGTGCTTGGCCACGATGATACTTTAAATCTGACTAGAATAATTTCTATGAGTGCAGTGACATTAACGTTTTTGGGTTCACCTTTCAGTAGACATAAATACAAGTAAGACATAGAAAGTGCTGTTTTCCTCTCATCTCTTGGGTTTAGCTGGATAACAAGGCTGGAGTTCATGCTTCGTTGTACTTTGATGCTGCTCGAGCAGCAGGTGTAAAAAGACATGTGGTTTTTAATTATATGTAAACGCTGAGGGGTGGTTACAATGACCCGGTGACCAGCTTTACTCATGAGGAGGATTAAACAAGAATGACAGGGAAACTAAGTAAATTATGCCTTAGTATCTTTCCTGCATCTTTAAATGCACCAATTGTAACTGCATAAATAATGACAAACAGGTTTCCTGATTACTCCCCTCCTTTCACCATTGTTTGGACAAGCATATTTATAGTGTTATACAGAAACTTTTGACGTTTGATGCCTTAGTTCTTGTGATAAAGTGCTTTGTGTGTGTGTTGTCATACCGCATGAGCTGGTGTAGGAGTGTCTCCAGGCATTGTGACTGAAACTGTGAAGACTGATTGACACTGTGAGTTAATGTGAGATCCCAGCACCTCCACTGTTCAAACGGGAGTGACGTAGATTTACAATCTCCAGGTTTAAGAGATTCTCGAGTGTAGGAGAAGTGCCAACCTGATCTGTTGTTGTCGCATCAATGTTTTAAAGGCTGTTGATCCACCTACTCTCATTATTTACTATGTATTATTGTGTATTCAAGAACAGTTTTTATTTGCTATAGTTCAGACACTGCTTATAAGACCAGCTTAAAGGATTAGTTCACTTTAAAATGAAAATTAACCCAAGCTTTACTCACCCTCAAGCCATCCTAGGTGTATATGACTTTCTTCTTTCTGATGAACACAATCGGAGAAATATTAATAAATATCCTGATGCATCCGAGCTTTATAATGGCAGTAAGCGTTATTAAACGAGTATGAGCTGAAGAAAGTGCCTCCATCCACATCCATCCATCATAAACGTACTCCACACGGCTCCGGGGGGTTTAATAAAGGCCTTCTGAAGTGAAGCGATGCATTTGTGTAAAAAAAATCCATATTTAACAAGTTATGAAGTAAAATATTTAGCTTCCGCCAGACCGCCTTCTGTATTCAAGTTACGAAAAAAGTGTAAACTGGCGTCACGTCAGTTAAGCTTTCTGCGTAAGTTGAATACGGAAGACGGCTTGTGCGGAAGCTAAATATTTTACTTCATAACTTTCTAAATATGGATATTTTTTTTGTACACAAACGCATCGCTTCACTTCAGAAGGCCTTTATTAACCCCCCGGAGCCGTGTGGAGTACGTTTATGATGGATGGATGTGGATGGAGGCACTTTCTTCAGCTCATACTTGTTGATCCTCACTCTCTGCCATTATAAAGCTCGGATGCGTCAGGATGTTTATTAATATTTCTCTGATTGTGTTCATCAGAAAGAAGAAAGTCATATACACCTAGGATGGCTTGAGAGTGAGTAAAGCTTGGACTAATTTTCATTTGAAAGTGAACTAATCCTTTAAACCAGAATGAATTTCCTTGTTGGTTAGCAGCTGAATCTTGTTTAGAAATTTTTAAGAAATAATATTTTTGTTATCTTGGGGCAAATGTTGTTCATCAATATATTATTTCCAGTACAATTAAGCACAATTGTTACTAAAAAAAATTGTTGTGGATATACGTATACCGAGAATTGAAAGGAGAAGGGGATTTAACAGTGTTTAGGCCTTATTGTCATTAAAACAATCTCACAGCATACATATATACACTGCCCGGCCAAAAAAAATCACTTATAAGCCCCATCTGTTAAATCGATGTGCCTCTTGATGAAAATAACATCACAACATTTATTTCCATCAATAGGTGCATCGATTTTTGGTCAAGATCTTGTATTGACAATGCAAGAGGTGAGCACTCCGTAAAGTCTCCTCCAGCACATCCCAGAGACTTTATATGAAATTAAGATCTGGACTCAGAGGTGTTAATTCATGTGTGAAAATGATCCTTCATGCTCTCTGAACCATTCTTTCACAATTTGAGCCTGATCTTGACATTGTCATCCTGGAATATGGCCATGACGTGTCTTCCTACATGGTTGTTTAAGAAATGAAGAAAAGCTACACACTCCATCAATTAGGGTTAGAAGAACTGTTGCCAAACATATAACATGCTGGAAACATAATAATCACTGCAATAATGATCCATTCATAGATTCTCAAGTGTTTGCCTATTTAAACAAAGTCCCTTTAAGACAAGTCATTTCACTCGGCAGCCATCTTTGAAACATCAAGTGCATCTCTTTGAATGGGGAAACATCAAATTCTCCAAAGCTGTTTGCCAAGCTTTCGATTAAATTTCATATTTGAAATCACCAATAAAATCTGACAACAACTGTCTCATAAATTTTGTTTCTAAACGCTCGAATCATGACAAAAAACGGTGTTTTTCAGGCTGGATTGAGCTAATGCGCATGCGCAGTCCTAAATGCACGTCTCTTGTGTCTCATTTCGGAGGCACGCGTCTGACTGTTTCTATAGGAACCAGAGCTTCTAACGGCCGCTGTAGTGACGCGATGACTTTACCAATCGGCGATTGGCTCTTATTTAGAAGGCGGGACTTACTCCGCCATATTGCACGTTGCACTTTCTCCCATTTAAAACAATACGAGTGACGCGTCTTGTGTTGTTTTTGATTTAAATCCAGACAGCTTTTTTTTGGCCGGGCAGTGTATATATAACTCAAAATTGAAAGGAGAAAGAGGATTTAAAAGTGCTAATTGTCGTAAAAATAATCTCACGGTGCAAAAAAATTAACTTATTTAAAGTTTACTTATCAAGTACAAGTTCACAGTCTTGCACAATAGCCTCGTGGGGATGCAGCATTTCTTCCATCTCCATCTGAATCCTTTCTGACACCTTACCTGTTCCCTGTCAGAGTATCACTGTTGTTTCGATCCATGAATCTGTGAATTCATGCCTGTCCTACAGAGTTTGCCATGAGTGAGACAGAGCAGATCTGTGGTGAAGTGACACATGAGAATAAAACTGTCAGGACTGATCTGAAACATTTGGGTGGGCGGCGATGACTCGCACGCATATATGTCTCAGCGCACTGACCAGACCACATCAGGGTATCCCATAATCCTTCTCTTGATTTATTGCCTCTGTTTTCCATCCCTGTTGTTTTCCCATGGTGGATGAGGATGTAGTTTGTTTAGATGTCTTTTCTCACTGACTGTCAGGCAATTAAAAGCCAATATCTGCTCAGCGCTGAGGTGAGTCATATCTTATAGTGTTTCCGAGGGCAGAGAGAGAATAAGCAGTGAAGTGGAGAGATGGAGGGATAAAAGATGTACCTTATATCGGAGCAGTGTGTTCGCTCTTCACAGCCTTAGGAAGGTGTCAGTGTCAGCCGCGGGTAAAAACACTGATAGCACCTTCTGTCAGCCATGAACTCACCTGGGTTTTCTTTTAAACACTCAATATCATGTTTAACCCCTTAAAGATGCTGATTGCTGACATAAATCAAACACTTTATCTTTAAATGGGTAAATCTGTGGGATTTCTAGTTTTCCTGTGAATTTTTTTTTTTTTTTTTTCAGACTCAGATTCACTACATATTTGTTTTATTAATATTTTTATTCAGCAAGGACACATTAAATTGATCAAAAGTGACAGTAAAGACGTTTATAATGATACAAAAGATTTCTATTTCAAATAAATGCCATTCTTTTCAACTTTCTATTCATCAAATAATTACTGTTTTTACTGTATATTTGATCAAATAAATGCAGCCTTGGTAAGCAAAAGAGACTTCTTTCAAAAACATTAAAAAAATCTTACAGACCCCTAACGTTTGAAAGGTAGTGTATACATGTATACAAACCCATTTATTCTGTGTGAACAATATTATAAAGACAATGTGCTGGCTTTTATATGTTATTTAAACCAAAACAAATTAAAATATTATCTGGAAATTATTTGCTATAAAGTTAATATTTTTTCTAGAATATTGTTTATTAGAATATAGGTTAGCCTTTAAGCTACAACCACCAAACTCGGCTCAGACCTTCAGACTGGTGCTATATAGTGTGCTATATCTTTACGAACTGATCAGACTTACGGTTTTCCTAAAAATTTCGATCAAACCTCTGAAAAATCCCATAGACTTACATTGATGAATGCTTAAATAAGCCAAGATTGTTCAAACTCCAACTGTAAAAATTAAAATTTAAACACCTAGAAGCTCTTTAGACTCAGGCCCCGTTTACACTAGTGCGTTTTTGTTTTAAAACAGTGTTTTAAAATGAAAACGATCCTCGTCTACACTGGCTTTTCCACAGTGTTTCAGAAACGATCTCCGTCTACACTACACGGCCGAAAACGCATGTCACATGACCGTTCATGCACACTGGGCATGCGTGTACAAGTGTAAACAGTTGCCTCTCGCGCATGTAGGCAGCTGCAGTATTAAAAAAAAATGCAATTTAACTGAACAATGGCTGCTAAAAATGACAACAAATTCAGCAAAGATTGTAGTTCAGTCTCCATGTTATTGTTTACACGGTCGTCAAGGATACGCAGAGTGAATGTGGGCAGCCACGGCATTGTTTTCAAAAGTCTCTAGCTGCGTCCGAAATCGCGTACTGTTGAGTAGGTACTACATTTGAATTTAAATTTACTTCACGACCGTTGAAAAAGTACGTTCTATATAGTATGAATGCGTGTAGTATGAATGAATTCGGATGTACTACATCCGCCATGTTGTTACTGTCACATGACCTACCAGCGTCAGTTACATCCCTTCAACTCCATTCAGAAATCCTCTCCCGTGGCCTCATGGGATAGTAAAGTGTCCATCGTATGCGCACTTCTGAATCTCACTGGAAGTAGTAAGTCATCCAGGTACTTTTCGCCTTCTGTTTTTCGAATACTATGAATTCAGACATACTACTCTGTTCGCATACTGTTTTTCGCATACTATATAGTAGAGAAGTATTCGATTTCGGACGCAGCCTCTGTTTTGGTCCGTTTATACTGAAATGCAACCCCTGCGTTTTCAAACTAAAACGGGGGGCTCTGCAGCATTTTCGAAAGTCTCTGTTTTCGAGGTTCGAAAACGCCAGCGTAGTGTAAACGACAGGTGTAACCATAGCAAAAGTTATGTGTTTTAAAATGAAAACGCACTAGTGTTAGACTCATTTAAGCTGCCATTCTAATATTTCTTTCTATCTATCTCTCTGTCTCTCTCTCTCTTCAAACTGAAAAGCTTCAAACTTCCAGTTTTTAAAACTACTACAACCATTCTGGTCAGGCTTTTTCAGGCCAACATCGAAGTTTGTCTTAACAAACTTTTTTATCCAGTTTGTTACTGTTAGAATACATTTTGTATTTTTTATGGACACCCTAGCACCCCTTGTGGCCCCCCAGGACCCTAGTTTGAAAATCCCTGATCTAAATCACCTTTGGCTCTCGTTGAGTCAGTAGGGCCGACTAATATCGCACTAACCTTTTGGTAAGTAAATCTGTTGAAGATCAATTATAAATCAGGTTTGTCCATTATATCAGAGAGATATTGTTTACAGGGGACTCTTAAATCATGATAACCTGATAAGTATCGAGTATTGTAACAGCAGACTCCCTTAATTAAGATGCGATATGTTACCCAAAGGAAATTAATTGGATGCTTACACATGCTTTTTTAAGCTTACATGTGCAAAAAATCATAATAACAGTAATGTTCCTCTAACTCATTTTGTTCTTTTGTATTTTAGAAAACGATAGCAATGAAAAATACTGAACAATACCGACAACATATACAGTATATAATATATTCTAGTAAATATGTTTGAAATCGTGCTTACTATATGTAGTTCATATTCATTTTAGTTTTGTTTGCATGCATAGGTGTAAAATAAGGGAAAAGGTTATGGTGTGTTGTTGGCATGGTGTGTGTTTGCTTTGTCGATCTGCACCAGGGATCACAGTGGCCTTAACCAGAAATCTACTGGGTTTGGTTGGGGGTCAATCCCATTGTTTTGAAATCCAATAACTGTGTAAAACTGAAGGCCTGGGTTGTTGCCATAGAGACAGAACTTAGTTTATGAGGCATTGCAGTTGTTGAATGCATCATATGATAAGCCAAATGAGTCATCGGAGGATACGGACTGCCTTGTTTTTTAGGGTGCAAAAACACTTGGCTGTTTCTGCTGTTCTTCTCAATGCTACAAGTCTTTGTCAATGCAGACATCAAATTGAGAAGTGGAAATGTAAAAAAATAAATGAGCAATGCCTGTGCACATAGAATACAAATTAAATATTGAGGGAGGTAACCTTGTTCTTTCATCAACTGAGACAAACTAATTAAAGCAGTTTCTAAATTTACATTTTTTAATGTATAATATGAAATTCGAGGCCAGAATTTACTCAGCACTTTGTTTTTTAGATGTTCTTAGTGTCTGATTCATCCGATGCCTGTACTTTATAATCACAATTAAGTCACAAATAATACAGACATACTATATATAGAGAGCACTGGTCCTACATGCGATAAAACGAAGATGTTAATCTGTCATAGGCTGAGTGACCAGAACATTCTCACCGACCCTCGGATTCATGCAGAGTTCAGTAATAATAACACGAGCCCAATTAGCACAGTGACGAGCGTCATACACAACACATGCTGCACGACATCTCACAACTCACTGGTTTCAGCCTGGTTTGAAATGTGGCTAGTCAACACCAGGGTGCATGTTAGTTGATTCCAGATAAGAGAAGCCCTGCTTCTGAAGAAATGTGTGATGTTTTTATTTTTCATCTTCAAGGGCAAGACAACAAATTGGAAAAACACTATAACAATATACAGCATCTAATGCAAAGTTTGACCAGTGATTACCTTCAGTTTCTTTGGAATACCATCATGCATTTCCTAAAATGCTTTTTAAATATAATATAATAAGTTTCATATTATATTTTTATTTATTTATTTGTTTTTACATGCACTTTTTATTTCACAAAATGACAAACTTCATCGTTAAATTTCTTGTTGTTACAAATAAACAATTCACATACATTTTTAATGGTAGTAGTTCATGATTTCAGTTTAATTATGTATTAATTCAAACCTTACCTATTTCTCCCATTTGGGGGATTTTTAGGGAATAAAGATATATTATATGAAGATATATTAAGACTAGGGTTGCAAAATTCCGGGAATTTTTACAGTTGGAAACTTTCCGTGGGAATTAACAGGAACATATGGGAATAAACTGGAAATTTGCAAAATTGCAGGTTAGCCTATAACAAGGAACTTAAATGTAGTTGAAAAAAAAGACATCTTGCAGCATAATCTTGGTAAAAACAAACCGATTTATTGCAAATTCAGTTGAATTTGTACCCTGCGTATTCCTCAATCACATGAACACTATGTGGGTGGGGTGTTTTCAAATGGAATATGTTTATTTTATTCAACATTCATGCTTTTTTGTTCAATGAAAGAATCGATTAAAGTTCTACTCACAAATAAATCAAAGTCAAAAATGTCATTTTTTAAAAATTTGCATTAGTTGTCATTAGTTTGCATTATGTCAGCTTATGACCAAGCAAAATGTTTATATGAAACAGTTTTTATAAATTACCCAAATTGCCAATTAATTCCCTTTAATTCCCATAAATTCTCGTTAAGTTTCCAACTTGGAATATTTCAAAAATTCCCCAGCTTAACTTCCCATTGAAAGTTTCTGGAAATCTTCTGCCCCTTTGCAATCCTATTTAAGACCCCCTGTGGTTTTTAGTTTTTAATATTGTTTATACGTCTGTGTGGTGTTTTAAACATGCTTTAAGACAAACCATGTGCAAATTCATCAGTCAACACCATTGCTGAGTATTTTCTATTTAAAACTGCAGTGAACCAAAGAAAGTCTCAAAAAATGCACTTTGAAACCGGCCCTCTCTCCTACCTTCATAAACATGTAGCCAGTCCCGTCAATGAGTGGAGCTGGGATTTTCCTGTCATTATTTCTAAGGATGCTGATTTTTAGAAGGCAGCTGTCTGACTCTGAGATGGTGAACGGGAACATAGCAATAGCAACACATTCTTAGCTGTTTGATAACGTCAAGCAAAAACCTAATCATATCAATTACCATTATGTGTTCAACGTTGTAGAGAGTGCATTACCACATTACCATGCTAATACATCGACTTGTAGATGAGTTTAATTCACCCATCCACTTCTTCTTCTGAATCAGTTTCTGGTTCAAACATATATGGCTGGATTAAACCAGTATTTCCACCTGCCATTGTGCAGCATTTACTGCAGTAAAGTTGACCGAGTGGATCGGGTATTCTGAGCTGGTGTGATTGAGTGGAAGCGGAGACTAATTTGCATATTTATGGGTCCACATATACTAAATGAAGCAAGGTGTAGATCTACGTTCAAGCTATTTTAAGACATGAAGAAATTTTCACGTTTAAATATGTCATTTTGATGATCAAAGATGAGTTTTAAGGGAGTAGTGTTGTCAAAAGTACCGACTTTGGTACCACGTCGGTACTGAAATTTAAAAAATGTGACGCTTTGAGCGCTGTTGAGCAGATTGGTAAACACCTCTGATTGGCCATTGTGTTCACGGCTCATCAGAAATGTCTGTGATTGGCTTCAATGATCAACGCTTCAAAAAAATGTTGTAAAAATACATCAGGGACACTCTTCATTGAGCGCTTACGCAGATACACACAGGAGCATTTGAAAGCAGGCGTCTATCGCGGACCAGTCCACTGATAGACTCCTACTTTCAAACGCTCCCGCTTTCAAAATGCTTTCAAATTCAAACACTTCCGTATGTTTTCAAACGCTCCTATGCATTGATCATTGAAGCCAATCACAGACATATCTGATGAGTCTGTGAACACAATGGCTAATCAGAGGTGTTTACGAATCCCCTCAACAGCGCTCAAAGCGTCACATTTTTAAAATTTCAGTACCGACTGGTAACGAAGTCAGTACTTTTGACAACTCTATAAGGGAGACAATTATTGACTGCAAGGGGACTTTAAAAGCTTTTGTTTTACAACAAAAAATGGGATTTAAATGAGAAAGATTTATCTAGTGGATAGTAACAGCGATTGGTGGCATTTTTCTGAAGTTGCTTCTTCAGATGAGCGTAATGCACTGTGCTTGACATGAGACATGCTCATAATTCATGTGTTGTTCACCACAGCTGAAGAGGATGTGGTGTCCATGGCTGATTCCACCATCACTGTGGAGGACATCGAGGGGGAGCTGTTCAAAATCGAGAGGATAAAGGATGCGCTGGTCCGGAAAGAGTCGGAGCTCAGATATATGTGAGTGAGGTTTCTTGAATGAGGTTGATTGTGCACTTTGTAGATCGTGAGGTGACTCCTTTACATAGGAGGTCAAATGCACTGCATTGTGTGATATTATGTATCCTTCACGGTGTTGCATTGTATAATTGCATTTATCCCTTCTGTTGAATACATTAGACATCAACAGAAAAGATAAGTAAATGTTCCATAATTCAATGCAACACAGCGAAGGCTACATAATAATAAGGTATTTTCTTAGATACAGAACTGAAAGGATAGGCCTGGAGCATGAAAATAACATGAACAATATTTATGAAACAGTAAAACAATATTCCTGCCATTGAAAGGTATTTCCATTATCATCATTATTAGACTATCAGACGGAGACCATGGAGCAGGAAGTACAGTATGGCACATTTACCCACAATGCACATTCATTGTACAAAACTAGCTATACAGTGGAAGTGGAACAGCTGTGGTCACCATTTACATTCATTATATGGAGAAAAAATTCTGCAAAATGTTCGTTTTTGAGTGAGCTATGACTGTCATTACACAATATGTGTGTTTTGTTCAATAACAATTTGAACAAAAATAAATGTAGCAAGCATCTGTGCAGAGAGATACAGGCATAAATGAGATAAAAGCAGGGGAAATTGTTGAGGACATTTATTGATAAAGAGATTCGCTGCACTTATTTACAACAATAGCGTCTGATGGGAGTCTGTCACAAGCCCTGCAAGTGAGATTTGTCTGTTATGGCAGTATTATGTGTCTGCTGGAGTTAGACATCAACGGCAAATGTATGTCTGTGTTGTTATTTTTGTGCGTTTGTATGATTGCAATGTGAATAGCAAAACATATTATCTGTTATTTCATTGCTGAACAGAGACTACTTTAGCATCAACCAGTGAAATTTGTTTTGATAAAATATGGTATTATTCACACTTACCTTGACTTCTGACTTGACTGGACATGTTTTGCGACATGCAATACTGTGGATATAAGAACATGAAGGACAGGCTGAGGAGGTTTTAAGGGCTTTTTTACATTTGTTTTCTACAGAAGGACATTTTGAATGGTGGTTTAAAGTAAAATCTCAAAAGTTTTTCTTCATTTTGTTCCTCATTCCTCAGGATGGATGACATCCAGTTGTGTAAGGAGATCACAAGGCTCAAAAAAGAACTCCAGAAATTGGTTTCCATTCCAGGTATGTTCTCAAAAAGATGCTGTACCAATATATTAATCATTAATATATTACTGGAAGATGATATAGATCCCATTCTCATCTGTTTTTATTTCCTATCATACAGAGCAGAGACAATGAGCAGCCCCCTGATGCTTTAAACGGCTTTAAACCCAACATCATGTCTGTTAGATACTCAATATTGTTTTTGTTTTTCCTCAAGTACATCCAAAGCAAATCAAAGCAAAGCCCTCTGTGATCCATGAGCATCAAATCATCATATTAGAATGATTTCTGAAGGATCATGTGACACTGAAGACTGGAGTAATGATGCTGAAAATAAAGCTTTGCCGTCACAGGAATAAATTACATTTTAAAATATATTAACATAGAAAACGGTTATTTTAAATTGTAATATTTCACACTATTAATGTTTTACCAACTTCAAACTTTTGAACAGTTAGTGTATAATTAACATCTACAAGCTGCAAGAGAATCAGAGAAAACAAACCAAAAAATGAATTGGCTCCCCTAGTATTACACGACTGCTTTTTAATTTCTGCATGTTCTTCTGGTTCTCTTTAATAGCATCATTTATAGTTCCTTCTTTCACGTCAGCTTCTTTTCAGCACATCATGGTTGTGACATACTTCACTATAACTCTCCTCCTGTTTCCAAGGAGATGCACGAATGAAGCGTACACCACGGTTTGTTTACTGCGGAAACCTCATTTCACAAGTGCATACAAAGCTTTCGCTCACAGAAGAGGTTATTTATCCAAACCGGCAGATAATAATGTCTTATACTGTACCATCCCAGTGGGAAACAAATGACATTCCAGGACTAGGGATGTCCATTTATTCTGAGACCTTCATGTTCTTTCTGGCTTATCTGTGGAGTCAGGATTTTGATATATTTTGGTATTTGATCATATCTGTCATCATTTACTCGTGTTGATACAAACCAGAATGATTTTCTTTCTTCAGTGTAACAACAAAAACTCATATTTTGCAATATAGCAATAGCAGATATTGATACTGAAAATCTCCACAAAAGACAAAAAAGCACAAAAAAATTAAATCGTTATTCTCTGATATTTGTGGTCATTTTTTGAAAGAAGTCTCTCACCAAGGCTGCATTTATTTCATCATAAATACAGTAAAAACTGCAATATTGTGAAATATTATTGCAATTAAAAATAGCTGTTTTTTTTTTTTTTTTTACTATGTTTTAAAATATAATTTATTCCTGTTATTAAAGCTGAATTTTCAGCATCATTACTCCAGTCTTCAGTGTCACATGATCCTTCAGAAATCAGTCTAATATGATGATTTGCTGCTAATGTTGAAAACAGTTGTGCTGCGTAATATTTTTTGGAAACTGTGATACATTTTTATTCAGTATTCTTTGACAAATAGAAAGTTTGATATAGAAATCTTTTGTAACATTATAAATGTCTTTACTGTCACTATTGATCAATTTAAAGGGTTAGTTCACCTAAAAATGAAATTTCTGTCATTAATTACTCACCCTCATGTCGTTCCACACCCGTAAGACCTTTGTTCATCTTCAGAACACAAATTAAGATATTTTTTTTTTTTTTTTTTGTGATCAAATTTTTATTAAGAATTACAGGTTACATATATAATAAGACATGAATGAAAATCAAGTGCAAAACACTGAACTTCTTCCCTCCCCACTCCCTCTGTTACATTAGACACAGTCAAGCAGACATTCTGTAACAAATGTGTATATTTATAAAATAAATAAATAAAATAATAATAATAATAATAATGTCTGTCCTTTTACAGCAAGTTCTTAAGTTCCAGAGATAGTTTTTTGAGTGGCCCCATGCATCCTTGCCACCGATAGCTCCATGTTAGCAATGTCCAGGAAAGAATACATCCAGTGTGACCAAGCTAAAGAGTGTGGATGTTTCCAGCGTAAGGCAAGCATTTTCTTAGCTGTAGTTAATCCAGAGAATAGCAATTTTTTCTGTGACAAGGAAAAGCTGTAGGATGAGTCATCATTTAAAAGCAAAAGCTTGGTATATCAGTTTCCAGAATGTCTTTCAAAGTAGTAGATATTCGTTTCCAAAAACCATTAACTTCAGGACAATCCCAAAACATATGCTTAAATGTGCCTACCACACCTTCCGGGCAAAAATTACAATTGGAAGATGAGGAAAGCTTCATTAAATAACGTTTTCTAGGGGTAAGATACATCTTATGAATCAATTTGTAGTGAATTAGTTGATGGTTAGGGTTTTTTGAAACAAGTTTAAGATTGGCCCATATTGAGTCCCAACAGATTTCGTCATTATTATCCTCTATTTCTGTACCATATAGATCTCTGTACCAGATGTTTAAAATTGGTAATTGCTTATAAGAAGCTTCCAAGAATAAGTAGTAGAAAGAAGATACTTTACCCCTTGTACTTTTATTTGTCAAAATTTTGTGCATAATAAGACAAGAGATATTAGTACCCCATGGAACCCCGTATGCTCTCATGGCTGATCTCAGGCGGAGGTAAAAGAAAAGGGAGGTTCCTGGTAAATTATACATTTTATACAAATCATTAAATGTTCGAAGACCATTTTCCCCCCAGATGTCGGCTAAAACATGAATGCCTCTATCGCTACATTCTGAAAAAACAAAAGGTTTACTGTCTGTAAGGAGACTATGATTATGAAATAACGGCGTATGAGAGTGCCATTTAAGGTCATTGTGACAGAACTTTGAAGTAGCAAGCCAGATAAAAAGAAGATATGTTATTATTGGGCCAAAACGCAGTTTCACATTTTTCAACGGAACATTACAATAAATTAAATCTTCCAATCTGTACGGTAAAACCAAATTAAATTCAACCGGTTGCCAAGATACAAGAGGATCAGAGTTCAACCATATTGTAAGAGGTCGCAAAATAAATGCCCAATGATAAAACTTAAAGTTTGGCAATGCCAGACCACCAGCATCTTTGCAACGTTGCAGAGTTGCATATTTTATACGAGGAGGTTTTCCATTCCATATGAACTTAGAGGTTAATGTTTGAAGCTTGGACCAGTAATCAGTAGGTGGTGCAAGTGGTATCATAGAAGAGAAAAAATTGATACGAGGTAGAACATCCATTTTAATTATAGATATACGAGCTTGTAGAGATAATGGTAGCGCTGACCAACGAGTCAAGTCCATAGCTATACGATTATATATACCTTGAAAATTTTTTAAAGCTATTGTGTGTAAAAATTAAGATATTTTTGATGAAATCTGAGAGGTATATGACTCGTCCATAGATACCAATTTAACTTTCAAGGTCCAGAAAGGTACTAAAGACATTGTTAAAACATTTGATGTGACTGCAGTGGTTCAACCTTAATGTTCTGAAGCGACGAGAATACTTTTTGTGCGCCAAAAAAACCAAAATAACGACTTTATTCAACAATTTCTTCTCTTATGTGTCATTCTCTAACGCTGTTTACGTTCAGCGTTCCCAGGTTCTACGTCAGAACGCCAGCTGACCCAAAACTTTTGAATGGTTGCATATATATTTAAATATGTATGTTCTAATATGTGTCATACCAGGTTTGAGGTCAGGACATTCTATAAAATATCTTCTTTTGTGTTGCATGGAAGAAAGAGCATCATACAGCGATGGAATGATGATTTTGATTTTGGGTTAACTGTTCCACATGTGTCTCCTATCGGCAGACAAAGACAAGTCAAATGAGGACAGACAGCGTGAGGAGGAACTGCTTCAGCAGATCCAGAAGCTGGTGGAGACGCGGGACTTTCTAGTGGATGACATGGAGTTTGAGAGGCTCAGGTCAGTTTTAAAGAGCCACCGGCCTTCAGGGACCGGAACATGGATCGCAGCCCTTTAGATTGCCGGCTAGCATGCGTGACTATCAGCCTCAAGAATGTGTTTTGTGCCTCTTGTGTCTGTTCTCTCATCTGTGAAGACACTGCAATCCAATTACACTCCACTTGAAGCCAATAATCCACCCTTACCTCACCACGGCCGTCACACACACACACCTCACATCACGCTCACAGATGGTCCCAGTGGCTCTGATTCTGAGAAACGAGAGAGATTGATTTGCAGGGAAGAAAGAAATGGAAAAAGAGATGTTTTTTATCAGTGGGTTGGGCTGATTGCCATCTGCCAAGACCTCACGAATATATATGTGTGTGTATGAGTAATCGTGAGTGACGCACGCATCAGAACTCAATACAAATGAAGTCCTCACAGTTTATTCATGGGATAAATGAGCCGCTGTCACCCACATGACAAGCAGCTATTACACGGATGGATGGTGGTAGAGAGAGATAGACAGCGAAAAACAGTCAAACACTCTTAGTTTGCGCACTAAACCGATGTGCTAAGAGAATAATTGATTGTTTGGAGTTTGAGTGTGAATGTTTGGTGAATGTTCAGTGTCTCACTTCACAGTTGTTTGTGTGTGGGACTGGTTTTACATTGCAGGGACTGAAAAAATAGTAAATCTTGCTGATTTTGCGGAGCAAACTACAACTGAACAAGAAAAATGGCTTAATAAACATACTAAATAATATCTTAATGAAATTATAAAATGCAGAAAGTTTATTGTTATGGTTAGGTTTAAAATTAGGGATAGGGATATGTGTGTGATCTAGATGTGTTTAAGTGTGTTAAGTGACTAGCAATATGTTTTGCTGTACTTGTATTGGCACATCCATTTTACTGTAGTAGATGTGCCGATACAATAACTGCATGTATGATCATTTGCAATGATTTTGTATCTATAGCTTCAAGAATACACCGATCAGGCATAACATTATGACCACTGACAGGTGAAGTGAATAACACTGATGGGCGGCCAAGGCTCATTGATGCACGTGGGGAGTGAAGGCTGGCCTGTGTGGTTCGATCCAACAGACGAGCTACTGTAGCTCAAATTGCTCAAGAAGTTAATGCTGGTTCTGATAGAAAGGTGTCAGAATACACAGTGCATCACAGTTTGTTGCGTATGGGGCTGCATAGCCGTAGACCAGTCAGGGTGCCCATGCTGACCCCTGTCCACCACTGAAAGTGCCAACAGTGGGCACGTGAGCATCAGAACTGGACCACGGAGCAATGGAAGAAGGTGGCCTGGTCTGATGGATCACGTTTTCTTTTACATCACATGGATGGCCGGGTGCGTGTGCATCGCTTTCCTGGGGAACACATGGCACCAGGATGTACTATGGGAAGAAGGCAAGCCGGCGGAGGCAGTGTGATGCTTTGGCAAATGTTCTGCTGGGAAACCTTGGGTCCTGCCATCCATGTGGATGTTACTTTGACACATACCACCTACCTAAGCATTGTTGCAGACCATGTACTGTACACCCTTTCATGGAAACGGTATTCCCTGCCACGAGTTTGAGGTGTTGACTTGGCCTCCAAATTCCCCAGATCTCAATCCAATCGAGCATCTGTGGGATGTGCTGAACAACAAGTCCGATCCATGGAGGCTCCACCTCGCAACTTACAGGACTTAAAGGGTCTGCTGCTAACATCTTGGTGCCAGATACCACAGCACACCTTCAGAGGTCTAGTGGAGTCCATGTCTCGACGGGTCAGGGCTGTTTTGGCAGCAAAAGGGGGACCAACACAATATTGGGAATGTGGTCATAATGTTATGCCTGATCGGTGTAAGTGTTATTTTAAATCTTAGCAATATAATAAAATAAGAAGAGATTCGGTGATGAGATTCTGTTTTATTCGCAAATGCTATATTATAATGGTGTTTTTTATAATATTGTAATGGCACAGAGTTGACACCTACCTTTTTCCTGAATGCGGAAGTCCTGCCCGACTCATAGCGGAACTATTCTTTACATTTCTGGTGTTTCTAGTCAAATTAGCGTATTTTCCGCTCTGATAATGTAACGTTAAACGTTAAAAGAGCAAATGGCTCCATAGTACCATCACTTTACAGTGTCACAATGACCGTCTTTTGTCAGTGTCTCACCAGTCAAAGTTTAATGAGTGCTTAGATGACATGAAGCTGCACGAAGTTAGCTACACTGAAAACAGATGGGCGTTCATATCCTACATACAGCTCCTGATCGGTTCGGTGGGTTTTGTCCTCAAAATGATAAGAGCGCATATATAGCCTACCTTTTATGGGGAGTATTTTAACTGAGTATTTAAATGCTTGTTTTTTTTTGGTTTTTTTTTTTTTGAAAAAATTAATTAATAATTTAGCACCAATAATAATTGAGTAGCAAATCATCATATTAGAATGATTTCTGAAGGATCATGTGACACTGAATGATGCTGAAAATTCAGCCTTGATCACAGGAATAAATTACTTTTTAAAATATATTAAAACAGAAAACAGCTCTTGTAATAATATTTCACAATATTACGTTTTTTTTTATTAAATAAATATAGCCTTGGTGAGCTTTAGAAATTTTTTTCAAAAAACATTTATTGTACAACTTTATTGTATTAACTTTTATGTACACATGACATTGAATCCAGACTTATGTAGGTGTTTGTGCATTTGCCTCCCTAATACCTGCTATTCTTCACTCAGAGAGCGAGAAGAAGACAAAGAGATGGCTGACTTCCTACAGACCAAATTTCCCAACAGGTGCCGCATGAAAAGTATGTATAAGTGTGCGTGTGTGTGTGTGTGTGTGTGTGTGTGTGTTACTGTGGAGCTGTAAGCTCAAGGCCAAGCTCTTAAACCTCTGCACAAATTAACATAATACATAATAACACATTCTTTGAGCATCTCCATAATTGTTTTACTCAGTGCCTGTTCAAGTTTAATGAAAATGGAAACTTAATAAGGAATCTGCTTATGCTGTGGTGTTTTCAGAAGTGTGAATGTTAATCCTGTTTTCTGGGTGTTAATAAACTTAGTCTTCATTTGTTTTCTTTTAGTTTATAACTAATCAGCTAATTCAGAACTGGAATAAATAGTGCCAAAGTACATGAATGTCAATAGAAGTGAGAATGTTTGACTGTAAATTAGGAAGAACACAAACAAATGCTAATCAGTGTTGTGGTGAGAATTTGAAACATCTCACAAAAATCTTCCATAATATTTAGTGCTGCAGCTGCTTTATAAACTGAGCTTTCAACCCAAATAAACATATTATAGATTACAATTCATCTGAACTTAGCACAAGTTATTTGTTGTTGTTGATCAACCGAAGCGCAAGCTGTTAAAGCTCCGCCCTCTTCTGGAAAGCTGGTCAGGAGCAGCAGCTCATTTGCATTTAAAGTGACACACACAAAAACAGTGTTATTTTGCTCACACCCAAATAGGGGCAAATTTGACAAGCTACAATAATAAAGCCGCAGATTTGTTCGCGAAACACCACTGTGTGTTGCTTGGAGACCAATGACTTTATATACAGTCTGAAAGGGACTTTGCACAATAGTTCTGCTGTTGCATTCGTTGGAACTATAATTTCGTTGCAAAATAGAGCAAACAATACTTACAGGACTGTGTTTTAAAATGTAAATCACTTAATATTACCCTTCTGTTTGTTGAACTTGACTCAACTAATCTCAACTCCGTTCCTTAATGAAATTCAGTTGTATTTGTGTAGCACTTTTCACAATACACAAATGATTGGAACACAGCTAATCATTTCTTGAATTAACATCAGAAAACTCTTGAAATGGATTTAAGCACAATACGGTATATTTTACAAATGTTCTGGTATACACCTCTGCGCTCATGCTCGTCAGTATTCAGAGATGCTGAGAATGATTCAGAGAAGGTCACTGCATTTCTCTCGCTCTCTCTCTGTCGTTCAGATCACACCAAGGACAAGAGAATGACGTCCAGAGCCCAGCAGACCTCATCTCCTTACGTGACCAAGACGGGTGTCACCCTGCTGAAGGAGTGCTGTGGCTTCACCTGCTCCGTCATGTAGATACGTCAATGTAAAACAGGAGAGAGTGTAGCACAGAATGACAAGTAAACAAGCCCTCAGACCCGTGATTCAGCACAATATTTTCAAGCACTCTGTTTCACATTTCATAACAGACGGCAGTACATGGGCACCCGACTGATGTGAAGAATTAACATGCATTAACCACCTAATGGAGGAGATTTCCAAAATGAGGAGTGTGATTAGATCATATGGTGTGTCCATTTTCACAATTAACACTGAGCTGTCTAAAAGCAGAAGACTAAAGTCAGGCTCAAGTGCTGGATTCCCATTAACAGTTGGTAATATGTAACTCTTTCTCTTGCTAGCATATTATTTTCTCCCTTCTTGCAAAAGAGCAAATTATCTGTTCTGGAGTTGCTTCACCTGCCAAACACAATGTATGTCACCAAAAACACTGACATTGTCCTTGGGATTTTAAGGAATAGTTCACCTAAAAATTCTGTCAGTGTTTGTTGATAAGGAGGGTGATACACAGATTTTGGACAAGGTATAAATCATCAGTTAAGCTAGAAAAATTCTTTGACCTAAAAGTTCTGCATTGAGAATTTTTGATTTATGAATGCAGTGCACAGCAGGGTTATTATAGTTGACTAAAATTAAAACAAAAACAAAATGGGCAAAGAGGCGGGACGTGGTTGGAACTGAGGCGCCTGGTTACTGAAACCACACCCGCCTAGCTCGACGTGATCGTGTTAGCAGGCTAAAGAAGCTATCTATCGATCTTAGACACGATCTAAAATATTAATATTCTAATGATATAACTTGTTATATTTATTAGTTAATAAAGATAACAAGATATATCATTAGAAAGTTCTAAAGGTGTACTGTCAATCTACGGTGTCTTTTTTACGGTATAGATGCTCCAGCATCAGTAACGTTAATTGTAATTTGTGTCATGTGTGTGAATAACAACACGCAAAATCAAACGGGACTTCATACCTTTATAATGAAATAGCGATCGCGAGATGAATCCAATCCGTGGCACTTGGGTAAAATGTCCATGAGTGTCCACTGAAAAACAAAAAACAGTACTTTTTGTCCACAAAAGCGTTAAATCCATGAAATATTGATATATTATCCATTGTTTGCATCACATTTCTTCTGAATGATCTGCTCTCTATCATCGTTCTTCAAGAAATTATGCAACCTGAGCAGTGTTTATGTTGTCTCACAAAATGAGCCCGCGTCCAAAGTATAATTTTTCAAAATGCAGCAGTTTTGTTTATAATATCCAAGCAGTGCTGTCGTAGTTTTATATCCTCCTGCCATTGTCATTGTAGTAAATCTCACGAACAAAACTTTTAGCCAATGCCACGATCCAACAACGTGTGTTCTGTTTATCTTCTGCATGTGTGCACATGTACACAGACGCACATCTGTCTCGAATCTCGACCATTAACGCAACAAGCCGCCCATATTATTTTATAATTGTATAAAATAATCCCGAAAAACAGGGCAGAGATGCCAAATTTTGCTGGAATTAGCTGTGGTAAAGTGACGGCTCACAGACAGCAGCGCAATTCACCTGTCACTCAAGTGGCCACGCCCTTAATTATGCAGAACTTTAAGGCTTAATATAATTTAAACGGATGAGTTATAAAAAAATTCACCCCCCTCAGAGCTGTCATGAAGGGCAAAATTAGCAGTATAGACCAAAACCACAATTTGATCCAGGCTGTAAACATGTTTTATTCAGCTGTAAAGTTGGCCATTTTAACATGGGACTCAATGAGATTCTGCTCTCTTTTGGAGCCTGTCCCTAGCGGCCAGTCGATGAATTGCAGTTCAAGTCACTTCCGTATTGGCTTCAAGAGAAACTCGGGGAGGTTGCCACTTGATGAGTACTGTGAATTCAGACATACTTCTTTTGTCACATACTGTTTTTCGCTTACTATATAGTTACTATATTTTGGATACAGCCAACAAGTTTTTCTGGCAATCCCAGTTTTCACTGTTATACGGTAGGCACTGTTACTCATATTCTGAAATAGTGCAGCAAGTGACTGGAGGCACAGTAATAAATCTTCACAAATGTTTCATAAATTTAGCTGTATTGAGGAATATTAGCAAGTTTAAATGATGCCATATAACTGAACAACAGAAGATCTGCGTACTAATTAGGTGAATGTGCACCATTGCTTCTGACTTCTATCACATTTTACATCTGCATTTTTAACTACAATGTTGATGAAAACTGTAGAGTTTTGTGGTGCCCAGCTTGGCATAATATAATACAGATATATCTATATCTGACCCAGTTGTAGTTTGCTTTCAAATGTATGAACCCTTTATCTTCACTCACTGTAATGTGCTTTAGTAACCCATTAATAGCATTTTATTTATATGTACAATCATGTACACTTCTGTTCTAATGTTTGGGGTTTGTAAGATTTTTTCAGGAATTAATACTTTTATTTATCAAGATACATTAAATTGATCAAAAGTAACAGTATAGGCTTTTATAATATTACAAAAAAGATTTCTATTTCAAATAAATGCTGTTATTTTGAACGTTCTGCTCATCAAAGAATCTTGGGAAAAAATGTATAGCATTTCCACAAAAATATTAAGCAGCACAACTGATTTTAACTATTTTTGATTATAATCTTAAATGTTTTTTGAGCATCAAATCCTCATATCAGAATTATTTCTGAAGGATCATGTGACACTGAAGACTGGAGTAATGATGCTGAAAATTCAGATTTGATCAGGGAAAATTAATTACATTTTAAAATATATTACAAAATGGTTATTTTAAATTGTAATAATATTTCACAATACTGCTGCTTTCACTGTATTTTTGCATAAATGTATGAAGATGAACAACTTTTTAAAAAACTAATTTTTCAGACCCCAAACTTTTAAACAGTAGAGTATTTGTGGTGCATCATAGTGTTTATGCAAAAAAAAAAAAAAATTAAAAAGTATTTTATCTTTACAAAAGAAATCAAATTGTGAAACTGAGAAATGTGTATTAATATGCAACAAAAAAAGTATTGAAATATAGTGCTCATGGACACTTGACATGTTATGCTGCTTGGTTGTGCAGGATTTTATGTGTGCTGATGCTTCTATTGTTATTTTCATGCCTCTAAATGATATTTTTCCACTGATAAATATAAAGGAATTCTGATGAATGAACCACTGCTTTGTTGCCTTTTAGATTACACAGACTCATAAAATCATCTTTTATTGCTATATAAATAAAATCATGAAAACCAAGGTTGCAAACTTAATATAAAGAAAATGAATAAAAAATAAAACATCTTGTATAATAGTCTGACCTTTCAAGTTTGAATATGAACATTCATTGACCATTTGTTGAAAAAGTTTTTGGTTCTAAAATACACTTCTTGTGTAAAGAGTGATTTCATGATGATTTCACATTAGTGAAGTCTCCCTCACCCAAGAAAAGTCCCAACAAATCTTATCTTGTGCACCAGCTTTATTAAGCCAAGGTCAGTGAGTGTGTGGCTTTATTGACAGGTTCCTTATTACAGTAGGCAGGAAGGAACCAAGAAATTACAGGCAATAAATAAATGGCTGCTGATGTCAAATTTGCTGGTATTTTAAAATAACCAGACTCTCGCTCTGGACAGTATAATTAGGATTCTGTTTAGATGGCCGATTCTTCTTCATCAAGCTCTGACAGAGGATCCAGCGTCTGTGACATTTGTGTTGATTGGCTGAAGACTGTCCACAGCTGTAGGGAAATACAGCTCATTTCCCATGTCACTGCTGGCACTGTGTGTGTGTGTGTGTGTGTGTGTGTGTGTGTGTCAGCAGTGATGTGTTTGGATGATGCTGATTGCCCTTAAAATGTATGAAATTGATGATACCCATAATAAATCTCTTGATTTGCCTTGACAGTAATGTCAAGTGAAGTTGATTATTGGTATTCAGCTGAAAAATGTAAAAGGTAAATCATCATTTAAATGCATTATCCACTCTATAAAATGCTCTCTTCTCTCTCTTTATTCTTACAAGAGCATTTTTTTTTGCTTTGTGTGAGGACTGGGAAGCTTGTGGGCTGCTGACAAGACAGTTTTTCAGTGTGTTTTATGTCCATTATCTGAACAGGTTATTGACTGTGGATTCATGAAGGATTTTCTTTTCTTTGACTTTTATTTTCTTTAGAGCTTCTAAAACTGTCTGTTTGAAGATATACACTACTATTCAAAAGTTTGGGGTCCGAACAATTATTTAAATGTTTTTGAAAGAAGTCTCTTCTGCTCACCAAGGCTGCATTTGAGCAAAATACAGTAAAAACAGAATAAATATTGTTAAATATTATTACAATTTAAAATAACTGTTAATATATTTTAAAATGTAATTTATTCCTGTGATCAAAGCTGAATTTTCAGCATCATTACTCCAGTCTTCAGTGTCACATGATCCTTCAGAAATCATAATGATATGATGATTATGCTCAAGAAATATTTATTATTATTATTATCAGTGTCGAAAACAGTTGTGCTGCTTCATATTTTTGAGGAAACTGATTATACTTTTCAGGATTCTTTGATAAATACACTGTTATCTGAAATATGGTTTCGCTTTCTTTTCTTTTTTTTATTTTGGCTTTCCACCTTTTCCTCTGTTGATCTGCATCTCTCTCAGAGAAATGAGCCGTGACTCATAACTGACTCATTCGTGACCGAGTTAATTACAGGAGGATGTTCTTGCGAGTTCTGTCTCTAATCAAGAACTGCGAAAAGCTGAAATTTTCCCAGGTATGTTAATCAACAGTCGGATACATGCCAAAAAAACTACATTGCTGTTCAGCTGTCATTTTCTTGCCGCTGTAATAACATGCAACGCGATGTATTCTAGGAAAAAATAAGACCATAAAATGAAAAAATTACAATATAATGAGGAATTCGTCATTTTAATACATTATCTCTGTGTTGTGTGATGTGAATTACTAACCTTTACAACTGCAGTATTTCACGTCAGTACTACAGGTGTTGGTTTGCATGCTTTGCCTTACTGAAGTTCAGTGGACAATCACACAGAGACGTAGGCTGCGCCACCATGTGGTTGATCATGAAAGTCAATAGGGAGTTTCAAAAATACCGTAGCATTATAACCAGTGTAAAAGAGATGTTGTAAACTACCACCGGTCAAAGGTTTGAAAAATTTATATATTTTGCTCACCAAGGCTGTATTTATTTGATCAAAAATACAGTAAAAACAGTAATATTGTGAAATATTACAATTCCCAGGTTAAAAAAAAAGTACATTTCTATAATGTATTTAAAGTGCTCTATTTTTGTGCACTAATTTTATACTTAATATACTATTTATTCTTTAGTACTTAAGATAATCTAAGTGTACTCAACTGTGCTATTTTGAGACCATGAAATATGAACTAAAATGTGCTTTTAATATATTATCTCTGTATTTAAAAAATGTATTTAGTTACCACTTATAGTACACTTGAACCCATAGTGTACTACAAGTGGTAACTAAATAATTTTTTTGAGCACACTTAGATGTCATTAAGATTATCTTAAGAAGTACTAAAGAAGAATTTTTAGTATATTAAGTAATGTACAAAAATAGAGCACTTTAAGTACATTATAGAAGTGTACTTTTTTTCCACCTGGGTTTGAAAGAACTTCCTTACTGAAAGATCTTACTTACACCAAATGGTAGTTGGTTTCCACAAAATATTAAGCAGCACAACAGTTTTAAACACTGATAATAATAAGAAATGTTATATTAAACGCATATCAGAATGATTTCTGAAGGATCATGTGACACTGAAGACTGGAGTAATGATGCTGAAAATTCAGCTTTGATCACAGGAATAAATTACATTTTAAAATATTTTCAAACAGAGAACAGTTATTTTAAATTGTAATAATATTTCACAATATTATGTTTTACTGTATTTTTTGATCAATAAATGCAGCCTTGGTGAGCTGAAGAGACTTCATAACACTCTCTTCTAAATATCGAAGAACCCTTACAAACATTTACTATAGTAGTACAATTCCCAAAACTCTTATATAAAAAATCTCTTAAATCTCTCCTTGTTGAAACTGGAAGGTCTGATGTGGCCTGTGTCATGAGCTGTAGTGTGTATAACAGAAAGCGGTTGACCTTTAGAGACAAAAAGACTAATATTACCGGAGGCAGCGCTTCAGATGTGATAAAGTCTGACATGCATCAAAATTAGCTTGACCTCCCGTGACTATTTTTACAATAGATCCTATAAATCATTTGATTACAAGAAGAAAAGAAAAAAAATGCATGTCATACACTAAGGAATCGGATGTTTTCTGTGGTGTAGAGCATACACACCCTGACAGGTCACCAGTCTGCTTGTTTATGCACTCTCAAATCAAATCATGTGGGCAACACACTACAGGGCAGGGCCTGCATTTTAGTTCAAGAGCACCACACCTTATCATTTATGCAGTTCCAAATGATAAGAATCCTGCTTGTGTTTGTCCATGGCTATGTTCAGAATAGTATCCAACCCTGCTAATGATACTACAGTATGCAATATGCAGTATGTATACTGTGTTTTTTGTATTCACTGAAAATCTGAATGACAACATATATAGAGCTTAAAGGCATAGTTCACCCAAAAATGAAAATTCTGTCATCATTTACTCACCCTCAAGTTGTTCCAATTCTGTATAAATGTCTTTGTTCTGCTGAACACAAAGGAAGATATTTTGAAGAAAGTTTGTAACCAGGCCGTTTTGGGGCACCATTGACTTCCATAGTAGTCAAGTCAATGGCGTCCCAGAACTGTTCAGTTTCCCACAATCTTCAAAATATCTTCTTTTGTGTTCAACGGAACAAAGAAATTTATACAGGTTTGGAACAACCTGAAGCTGAGTAAATTATGACAGAATTTTCATTTTTGGATGAACTATCTCTTTAATGCTTAGAACACTGCATCCCACAATGCAATGTGCTTGACTTGCACATCTTTCCACTTCCAGTGTGATGGGTGAGTAATATCAGTGGCCATTTTATTTTTTAATTTAATTTGTTTTACTTTTAAATTAGACTAAAACAACACAAAACTGAGTTAAAATCCAGTTTAAAGGGATAGTTCACCCAAAATGTAAATGTTGTCATCATTTACTCACCCTCAAGTTGTTCCAAACCTGTATGAATTTCGATTAAAAGATATTTTGAAGAATGTGAAAACCAAACAGTTGATGGGCCCCACTGACTTAAATGATGACAGATTTTCATTTTTTGGATGAACTATCCCTTTACGAAAGATAAAAACTTGCCTACTTGTTGAACTAAAAATGCAAAATGATGCTTGTTTTAATTTGTTTAAGACTGTTTAAACGTTTATTGTTTCATAATGCATTCTGTTTTACATACTAATGAATGAAGATAATACGCAGCATACAGCGAATACCTATGAAAGCCCCGTATTCTCACAGTGCTACTGTCACTTTAAGAGATGATGTAATCGGTTAAGTTTGTTTTAGCTCTCCAGCTGATCAGCCCGAAGCCGAAACACTGAGCAGCAGAGACACTCGGAGGATGGAGTTTTTCATAGGAAATCCTTTTTCTACACCCGTGGGTCAACTTATAGGTGAGTAACACGCTGGATGAGATCGCAAATCACACGCAATGCGTTTAAGCGAGCGTCAGTTTAGCACAGATCAGTAAGTGTACTTTAACTTGATGTAGCCAATACGATTGCTTGTTATTCACATCAAATTTAACAAATATATCTTGCATATTCGTGCCTGGTTTTCTTGCAAGACACCCATGAACACGTATACATCGTTTAATTAAAGATGACAGCAAAGGATACGATTAAATTAAGATTGACACCTCATTCGTACAAACCAGCGTCGCAGTCGCCCCATCAACGTATTCGTGATTGGCGGAGCTGCGTGTCAATCAAACGCTATCTGCAAATGGCAATAAAGAAAGGCGGGACGTGGATGTCTGTTGGAAGTTGAACGTCTCAGTGTATCCTAATAACGTTTTGACCCATTTCTTAGCCGCTCTTATTTAGAAAAGAACTGTTTACATCTGAGAATTAATATAGTTATATAACCCAATCCAGACTTCACTGCTGTTTTCGCAAGAAATACAATAATAGGGCTACTTTTCATTCATTTTAAGGGGTGCCCTCTTTTTCTGCTGTTCTCCTGATAGTGACGTTGCAGCCAGACTAGTGTCATCTCAGCACAGAGTAATTAGTTGGGGAGGAACTGTCTGTTCCAGCCAAACACCATAATTATGCATTAGCAGAATCATCTTTGCAATGTTCTGCTCATTCCAGATATATCTTTAGATTAATGGAATTGTCAGAACGCCTTTGCTCCAGTAAACACGGTTTAACAAATAATGCTACCTATTAAATTTAGCTACCAACATTGTATTTGTATTGTAGTAAGGTTAGGTTTAGGATTGGGGTAGCTGTAGATGTTAATAAAGCCTCATACTTCCACATTAATATCATGCTGGAAACATAATCTGATAGTATTTTTAGTTGTGCTCCCTACTCTTTGAGTGGGAGGTAGCAAAATCTGACAGGGTAGCAAAAATCGTCAAAACAACTGCATCAGAGAAGATAAGAGCTGTCGTTACAAGAGAGAGGCGAAGTTATTTTGATTAAAGATTAAAATTTGATTAAAAATTATTAAGACACATGAATTTAAAAAAAAAAAAGATGTGCATGGATAAATCATTTATAATAAATACTGCAATATTCCATAAAACAATTGTCAGTTTTGATTTCATGGTGACTTTAAAGATGGGTAGTCACCTTATGTAATGACACGAGCAGTGTAAGCTTTTGATGTAACTTGCCCTTTCAAACTGTTGAAAAGCCTGTTTTCCCTGCCCAGATGCTGAACCTTACGCATTGTAAACAATAGGACAAGTCATGTTCAACTCAGTTAGCTAGTTAGCATTTTCATTTCAGCATATGGCTGGGATTTCACTAATCCAGAATGAGTGGAGTGTAAATATGAGACCTCTTTTTAAAGTTAGTCTGGGTTTTTCATGACAATAAGGAGCTATTATGTCAACATAAGTTCAGTGATAGTGTTGTGAATCATAAAATACTTTGCTGATGAGTAAGATAACAATAATGTCCTGGTGTAATAGCAGGGCATGCAGCAGATAGACAGTTCAGTGATTTTATCCTAAAGTTTATTTCGTGCTCTTGATTCTGTTGATAAGAAACAGTACTAGTTAGCTTGCAAACATCTACATAATCGCTTTGAGTTCATCTGTTTACTGCATTTTGTTCAGTTGTGCTTAAAAAAAGAGGTATGATAAGCATGAGATCAAAGTACGCCATTATTTTAAACCACAACATGTTGTATCCTGTTATTTTAGGGTAAACCCTTTATGTTTGTTTGACTGTTTCTTGATCTCTTTCTCAGAACATGCCACATGTTCTTCTCTCCCGTCAGAAGACTGGGGCCTCAACATGGAGATCTGTGACATTGTCAATGAAACAGTTGAAGGGTGTGTATGTTGTTAGAGATGACAGATTTCTGTTTATATGGTCATGACAATGAAGTCTTACCCAATGTATTTGAACACCTAAACTACCTTTAAAACTTTTGAAAGTCATTGTATTTGACCAAAGTTTTCTGTTAGCCAAATCCCTTTACCTTACAATATTTACTTTACGTCCCCCTGAGATTTTACGTTGATATTTCAATAATTTAACGACACGCACATATTCACGGTTCTGTTAATGCTCACATGACAGGCAGGTAAACAAATATTTCATTTTAGAAAGTGTTTTACTTTGATTGAACTAGCAGCATACTGTACTCTGATCTATTATAAATCAGTGGCTACATAACAAGCTGTTTCACAACCATAAAGTGTCATAATGTTATAATACAGTCTTCATTTTGAGCTGTATAGCTATGGTTTTAACATTTAAAACCTAACTAATTTTGCTTGTGCTGTCATTCTTTGCTTAAAATAATAATAAATTGCTTAAGTGTCCAAATCTGAATAGTTCATTCAACTGTATGGTGCTTTGAGTTTCTAAATTGTATAACATACATTGTCTGACATAACTGTTGTGATGCTGCTCTGTTTGCAGACCTAAAGATGCAGTCAGGGCAATAAAGAAGAGGATTCTGGGAAATAAGAATTTCAAAGAGGTCATGCTGGCTTTGAGTGTAAGTGTCAATCATATTGTCAATACCATCAATTAACTCAATGTCTTACCTCATGTTTACACATTAATAATTCACATTATGTTTTGAATTATTCTCCATGTGCATTCTTCAGTGACCCCTTTGGTTTTGCTGCAGGTGTTGGAGGCCTGTGTGAAGAACTGCGGGCACAAATTCCACATCTACGTGTCCACCAGAGACTTTGTGGAGAACGTTTTGGTCCAAACGATCTTGCCTAAAAACAACGCACCAGTGGTTCTTCAGGACAGAGTCTTGAGCATGATACAGGTACAAATAAACCCTTTGCCAACTCAGCTAGTGCTCAGAGTAAACAGTGCCACACGATCCTTCAGAAACCACTCTAATATGCTAATTTGCTGCTCAAGAAAAATTTCTGATCATTATTACTGTTCAAAACAGCAGCTTAATCTTTTTGTGGAAACTTTGATAAGGATTCTTTTATCAATAAAAAAGTAAAAAAACAAATACAAATTTCTGTCATGAAACTCTAGATGTTGCAGACTGGTTGGTCCTTAACTCAATATGTTTGCAGTCACGTCATTCTCTATAGGGCACAGCTGATCAGTGTTGGGGAAAGTTACTTTTAAAAGTAATGCATTACAATATTGTGTTACTCTCTAAAAAAAAGTAACTAATTGCATTACTTAGTTACTTTTTATGAAAAGTAATGCGTTACATTACTTTTGCGTTACTTTTTCTCACCTGGGCTGGGCTTGCTTGTTTGTTTTTAATAACAACACTTTTTCACTCTTTCACACCAAAAGTGAAATGAATAAGCCTCAGGCTGAAGGAAATGCATATTTACGCCTGTACAGTAGAGGGCGCAGCTCAAACAAACTTTTCAGCTGTGCTAATTAAAGAAGAATTGGATACAGGAGAAGGAAATCCAACACTCTTATTATTAAATTTAATCTAAAGTAATTTTTGCTTATTAGTATGGTTGAATTAGATCATTGAAGGTCAGCAGCAAAGACATTGCTTAATAAAGTGAGATTAAATACATAAAGTATATTTGTGTAATGCCTCTATATTTGTGTAATTTGTGTAATGCCTCTGAACTTTATTTCTCTCAACATGGGGACAGGAGAGCTGTCAGTCAATAAATGTGAAAAAGTAACTTAGATATTTTGTTGTAAATTTAAAAGTAATGCGTTACTTTACTAGTTACTTGAAAAAGTAATCTGATTACGTAACTCAAGTTACTTGTAATGTGTTACCCCCAACACTGCAGCTGATTGGTTCCTGCTGTATCAATAGCCAATGGGCTCGCTGCTCAACCTTCAAATACTTGGTCAGTGTTTGCTGTAGAAGTTTGCAGCGCGCTTTCAGAAACCCTCCACCATCCCCAGCTCCACCTGTATTGATCAGCTATGGGTGATTTGTGTCTTTCTTGCTCACAGCAGTGTGTATGTATTGGCAGTAGCAAGTCGCGTTCTTGCTCTGCAGCAGCATCGTAGCAGATTTATTCCGCCAAGACCAAACGTATCAACATTGTCATATCCATTACCACTCTGAGAGTTGTCATGACAGAACAGCATTTATTTGCAATAGAATTCTTTTGTAACATTACAAATGTCTTTACTGTCACTTTTGATCAATTTAATGCATTCTTGCTAAATAAAAGTATTAATTTCTTTCAAAGGAAAATCTTACACTATCATTGGAAATATTTGGCTCAGTATGTGGCTATTTGCTTGTGAACTGCAGTGTGAAGTATTCAAACAGATCTTGGGTGTGTCTGTCTTTCTCTCTCACTAGGCGTGGTCCGATGCCTTCCGTAGTTCTCCAGATTTGACAGGGGTTGTAACCGTGTATGAGGATCTCAGGAGAAAAGGCCTGGAGTTTCCCATGACTGAACTGAATGGGTATTCTCCTATTCACACTCCCAACAGGGTATAACTGCTGCATATTTCAAAATAAAGCAGCTCTTTATAAACAATTATAAATACACAAAGAATACATAACTGTTTTAAAAAGCTGCACACAGTAGACCCTCTCTAGAGTGCTAGCATACAATATGTGTACTGCTTTTGCTTATTTCTTGATTTATTAATTAATGCTTGATGCCAACAGACCGTGGGATCCGTGTCTCCGGTAACAGCGTGTACAGAAAGTCACTCCGTCACATCCTCACAGCCACAGAATACAGAGACGCCCGTCACGCTGTCACCTCAACAGGTAACACACACACACAGCAATGCTGAGTAGCATGTCATGCTTAAGATAAAGGGTGGGTGTGGCTTAAACATTTCACAGAGTTTATGCAGGTCTTAAAAAGTTTAATTCGTCCTTAAACAAATTAAGGCCTTAAAAAGGTCTTAAATCAGAGCAGAAAGTCTTAAATTCATACAGTTGTGGCAATATATCTATACCTTCCTCAGTATTTTTGTCCTGTTTTCCAATACAAATATCTAAACATCTTTGATACATCTACTTGAGATGCAAATGTTAAATGAAGTCTTGAAAAATTGAACAAAATGAAGTGAGTTTATGCAAATATCTGTTAGTTAGATATGAAAAATTCCCTTTGAATTAAGTTTTTCTCAGCCCATTGGCAGATATTTGATCTTGTTTTAAGCATAAACTCACTTCATTAAATGCATCTTTATTTAAGAATCTTTAGACAATCGCACTGGAAAACAAGACAAAAATACTGAGGAAGAACTTCACTTTTGTGCAGTGTGAGCAGAAGGAACAGTAAGTTACATCTACATTCTAGTGGTTGAGAGCAGAGATATTCGAGATATTTTTTGCTAATACATAGAATATTTTAATACATAGTATATCATACATATATATATATATATATATATATTTATTTATTTTTTATTTTTTTTGCTAATACAACTCATTGTGTTTCTCCTTAGACATTTACATTTAGAGAACATATTGATGTATTGAGTTCCTTTATTTTTGAGTTACTAAATTTTCTTTACTTCCTCTTAAAGAGGTCTTGAAAAAGTCTTAAATTTACCTTCATAAAACCTGAAAAAACCCTGACTTTAGGAATGAACGAAATATTATGGATTGACTAAACTGACTACAAAAGGAACCAGCCAGAGGGCCTCAGTTTATGTTTGAAATTAAATATTCTGGTTAATATCAATATTATTTAATAATTCATATTTAAATAGTATTTTTTTTTCATATCTAAATATTTTTAAATATTATTTAATAAATTAACTTATTACATTTTTTAATAAGTGTGAGTGCTGTGTATATATATATATATATATATATATATATATATATAACTGCTATGCACTATGTTAATATATTAAATTAAGGTTACTGTTACTGGTTATATATTAAGATTCATTTTACCATTTTAATGTATTACTAATGTACTTAATGTATTAGATATCATGAACTAACAACTTTTTAGCATTTATCAAACTGAGTTAATATTCATTTATATATATATATATACTAATTAAAAAATCTATTAGTACATGTAGAAATTACTGTTAACCATAAGTAAATGTTGTAAGTTTTTATTACTGTATTATTGAATACTGCTGGTTTCATGTGTGTTTGTGTTTGTGTTTCAGATGAAGACTTTGAAGGCCGAACTGGAGGTGGTGCGTAATAATATATCTGTGATGTCAGACATGATGAGTCAGATGGAGCCTGGAAGTCTTGAGCCGTCGGACACAGAGGTGCTACAGGTTGGAATTAGACACAGAAACAAATACACATCCTTACTTACTTTTCCAGCTTTTCTTTCTCCAGCATGTACACACTCATCCTCCAGGCGTGATTTTAGACCTATAAATGAAGGGTTGTTGATGTTTCTCTACCCTCTTCTTCTCTGTGCCGGTCAGTAGCAGCTGTACTCCATGAGCAAGGACATGCAGGGCCGGATGGTGGAGCTCATACCCCGACTGACAGAGGAGAAGCTCATAGAGCAGTTACTCACTGCCAATGATGACATTAACACCACGTTTGCACAATATCACAGGTTAGAGGCATGATGTTTGACCACGTGCCATAAGTTATTCATATGTCAACTTTCACTTCGTGCACATGGAGACCTGCAAGGTGTAAATGCATTGTAAAAAAAAATATGGTGAATAAATATCTGACTCATGATAGATGATCCAAACAATCCTTTTAAAAGGTCTTTCTTTATTATATTAAAAATAGTTAAAATACACATCAGTTGTTCAGGTTAACAGTTCCATCATAAAGTTCAATATGTTTTTTACATACTACTTTATCTTCATATGGCAGAAATAGTAAGAACTGTATGCTATATCAAACCAAAAACTGTGTGTTCGCATCCGTAATTGGTAAGAAGACACCTGACCTTCACATTTACTGCCACCCAGTGGACAACCAAATCATTGCATGGTAAACATACAAAAATGCCTTGGCCAGGGTTATTATGCTAATTAAAATGGTAAGACTTTGCAATAACTTGGTCACATTGGTTAGTTAATTCAAAATATTAATAAATGTTCCCATTGTCCTGGATGATCCTAATTAAAATTGGCAATTGTGGGAATTATGAAACGTCATATATAGAGGAGCGCTCTTTTATAATGACAGGGTTCGCTCGATCATGGAAAACACTGAATTTCATTTAGACTTGGGAAAGAATTATTTATTAAAATCTTAAACATTCATTTAAATTTTTATAGTAAATAAACATTTCTGTAAATATATTACAAATATATTTTTAAAATCCTGTTTAAAAATCCTTATAAACTAAGCATGAATGACTGGAGAAGTCATGAAACTTCATTTGCTGAAAGGTTTGTGTGTAACCCACATCAAATTATTTTAATAACTTGTCTCATTGGTGTTGCCCAACTTCTCTTTCTTCAGATTTGAAAGGCATCTCAACAGACAGAGCAGTACACAGTCTGTAAGAATATATACATTTGATATTAAATACTGCTGGTTTAATCTATAGATAGATTTTTTATTTGATTCATTCTTAAATCGTTGTATTTCAGAATCCAGCTAATGCAAACCTCATTGACTTGGGTACTACCAACCAATCAAAGGCAGCAAATGGTGCTCACAATGCAATCAGCCAATCAACAGTCACCACACTATCCAATCAGATGGCAGGATTGAGTAAGTGCCAATTTTGCTTATATTTTGCTCACATTTTATTCGTCAGCTATTAATGCATAATTTTGTTGCATGATTTGCTACAGGCACAAAAGGAGATGACCTAAAAGTAAATAAAAGCAGCTCATTACAAAAAAGGTAGGAATTAAAGCAGTTTATATGTATAATATAATTATCATTTTAGAAAACAGCATGAAAAACTAGAGCTGTGAGCAAATGTTTGTGATCATTTCAGGAAGTGAAGTTATTGGCAATGAAGTGAACTTGATTTGTTTAAATCTTTCTTTAAGTGCCCCTATTATGCCCTATTTTAAAGGTTCCTAATTTTGTTTTGGAGGTCTCCTACTACAGGTTTACATGCATCCAAGGTCAAAAACACTTTAATTTTCTCATAATATACCTCGCAGAATTACCTTTTTTCTCACTGTGTCCGAAACAGTTCGATAAAGGATTCGTCTCTCTAAACCCCTCCGAGAGCCTACACTGCTCTGATTGGTCAGATGGCCTAGTCTGTTGTGATTGGTCTACTCTGCTCTGATTGGTCAGATGACCCAGTCTGTTGTGATTGGTCTATCACTTACCAAACGAGAAGGTGCTCACTGCAGAGCAAATGGGTGGAGCTTACGTTAGCTCCCCCTCGCTAGACGTCCAGCGAGGAGGAGCGAATGTACAACTGCACCCTAACCCTACCCACAACTCTATCTCCCCACCCCATTCGACATCCAGAGAGGTGGAGAGTTATTTCCCTCCACCCCACTGGACGTCCAGAGAGGGGGAGCTGGCCATCATAGACTCTGCAGTGAGAACCACTTGAACCAAACAGCCATTACCATATTTGAATTTCATCTCCGGAGGCTTCCTCAGCACTGGATAAACAGTGATTATAGTATATTATAGTATGCATGAGCAAAACCAGGAAACATTATTAGGCCTTAGGCTCTGTGAAACACAAGTTGTATATCTTGTCTGACAAATGTTATTAAAAATAAACTAGTTGGTAGTGCATCAACATTAAAAAAGAAAGTGAGAAGATAAATAATTGTAGCAAGAGTTTGAAGATGAGCCAAAAAAAAAGGGAGGAGAACACCTGTGAATGAGATCATTGGTTATGAACTCTTTAAAAGTGGAAGCTGCCCCTGGGATTGTTCTGCAGGGATCTCAGCTTTATTGTCTTGACCAAGTTTTGGCATCTGGAACTCCCTGACTTGAGGGATTTTTTTTGAATAAGAGAAGACTTTCTTCAACACAATATGAAAGGTAACGATAGCATCTGTATTACCACATCAATTCTAATTCAAGTCCTCATCCTTTGGAAATGCATTCAAAGTGGATTTGCTTTTGCTGCGGAGAAAACCGCATCTTCTTGACATGTCGACCACAAACCAAACTCTGCCAGGCCTCAGCTACAACTAAAGTGTTTGAGGGTCAAAGTAGATGTTGTTCAAGGGCAGCCAATGAAAACCATTTGTGGGCATTATGCAGATTTGTTACAAACATACGTTCATGCAGGAAGTGAGACTGGAATTACTGACGATAGGGGCACTTTAAACAAAGAGTGTGTTGTATAGAAAGTTTATGTAGCTCATTTAGCATAATTTGAGGTATTGGTTTTGGTTATGTCCAGGGCAATATTTACACACTTAAGTGTATGAGCAATATTAATGCTTGTCTTAGCAAACACCACTTAAAAATTGTGATTTATTGATAGTCCAGAAAGCTGTGCAGCTCTTGAAGGACTGGCAGCCACACAAAGAGAGCGACAGGACACTGGAGCGGTAAGTGTCTTTCAATAATACAGAAAGGATATCATGTTTGAAATGGTGTTCAAATACCATCTCTTTGTATTATGAGAGAGCAGCAATCATTAATGTATGTGAGAGCAGTCAGGATATTCCTGTGGTTGTTTTCACCTGCCATTGGATGCCACGATATGTGTCCATCATTTAAAACGGTGTCTGTCTATGTTAAGGATGACAGCCTAGACTCCACCTCCCTCGGCAGCTCGCCTCAGTTTCATTGGATGATTGAAAAGGGAATGGTGGGTCTGATTGGCTGATGAGACAGTCAGCCTGCAGTGTATGATGTGCTGTGGTCAAGCTTATGTATCTGCTGCTCTGGGCTCGTTTTTTTTATTTTTTATTTTTCCTTTCAGCATGTCAGTTTTTTCTTCTCCTTCGGTAAACGAGGAGTGTCGGCTATCTTGCTTTTGTGTCGCCTGCATGTTTGGAAGAGCTTCATTATCTTTATTTGCTGAAGGTTCTGTGGGACTTTTTGGTGTTTAGTTTATTCTGTCCTTAAAGTTTTAGTTCACCCCAAAATTAAAATTCTGTCATTAATTACTCGCCCTCATGTCGCTCCAAACTCGTAAGACTTTTGTTTTTCTTCGGAACACAAATGAAGATCTTTTTGATGAAATCTGAGAGATGTCTGTCTCTCCATTGACTGTCTTTGCAACTGAAACTTTGACGCTTGAAAAAGTTTATAAAGACATCGGAAAACTGTTCAGCTGTTCTGTTCATCATATAAAGCGATCGAGTTTCTTCAGAAAATTTGGACTAAACTTCTCGATTCATATGGATTACTTTTTCGATATCTTTATGAACTTTTTGAAGCGTCAAAGTGTCAGTTGCAAAGGCAGTCAATGTAGGAACAGACATCTTTCATCAAAAAGATCCTAATTTGTGCTACGAAGATGAACGAAGGTCTTACAGGTGTGGAACGACATGAGGGTGAGTAATTAATGACATAATTTGCATTTTAGGGTGAACTAACCCTTTAAGGCCTGGACCCTGACCGTTCCATAACTGCTTAGTGCCTTATTTTATGGTGTTCCCATTTCAAACCAACTTATTTCCCATTCTCAGGACTGAAACATACCGATTCTTCCTTTATACTTGAGGGTGTGTTCACACTTGGCATGTTTGGTTCAATTAAAACAAACCCTGTTGCGATTGCTCTGTTAGTGCAGTTCATTTGAATAAGTGTGAATGCTGCCATCCAAACCCTGGTGCGCACCAAACAAGCGAGCAAGACCACTGAAAAGATGGGTCTTGGTCCGCTTCCAAATGCGGTCCGAATGAAATATGAACACAACACAGCCAAAAGACATGTAAACGAACCACAAACAGTACACGATATCACAAGATGCGACCCTAAAAACTACAGAATGTTCAAGCATACCTGTTTTTTTCTTGTCATAGTCACGATGTTGCCCATCACAGTTCGGTACAGGCATCAGAACCACAACTTCCCGCAGGAGATCTTCATTTGTGTGTGTGACAGAGGGATTCCGGACGCTGTTTTGACTCCTTTACACATTTTATAAGCTGTTCACGACGAGTTGTCGGCTCCATCATATATCATCATATGTATGTACATACAGTGAGCACGTTTAGCCCAGCACACAGCATTGTTTTAGATGTTCGACAAGTTCTGTCGCCAAATACACATCATAAAAGCAGTTTGAACACTAAACGAACCAGGACTAAATTTTTTTGGTCGGACCAAAAAGAACCGAACTACAAGTGTGAACACACCCTTAAAGTAGTGTGAAGCTTGGTTGAGATGGGTGTGGTTTGGAGCTCATAGCTGTACTTTATTATGCTAATGTAAATTCATATTTTTCTTCTGTTATCAGATCCCTGTCAATCAGAGTGAAGTGATGGATGACATTGAACAATGGCTTGACGTGGATGATGTGAGTAACACGTTTTTAAGCCTCAAACCGTTTTTTTAAAAAGTCAGTAAGAAAGAAATTAATGCTTTGCATTATGAATTATATTTAATATGCATTAAATTGATCAAAAATGACAGTAAAGTTACGAAAGATATTTCAAATAAATGCTGTTCTATTGAACATGCTATTAATCAAAGACTCCTGAAAATAAATGTCATTGTTTCCACTAAATATGAAGCAGCACAACTGTTTTCAACATTGATAATAATAGGAAATGTTTCTTGAGCATCAAATCATCATATCAGAATGATTTCTGAAGGATCATGTGACACTGAAGACTGGAGTAATGATGCTGAAAATTCAGCTTTGACATCACAGAAATATATTACAGTTTAAAACATTAAAATATAAAACAGTTATTTTAAATTGTAACAATATTTCACAATATTACTATTTTACTGTATTTTGGATCAAATAAATGCATCCTCGGTGACCATTTACTTGGTTAGTAGTGTATATGAATATGTATACAGCAACTATGCTTTGTCAGTAATTACTCACAAGCCTTAACACAACATAGTGTGGAAAAACAGATAATAGATAAAACGGTTATCAGTTCTTTTAAAACTGAACATGACAAAAGTAATGATTAGCAGTTCAGTAAATCAAGAACTGCTCCAACTGATTCAACACTGAATCACATCCTGTTGGTTATTTATACTTTAAAAAATATTGTGAATGCCACAAAATGTTGCACTAAAACTTGTGCAATAAAACCAGGGACATTTATGAAGAAAGTTAAGTGGGTACATTTGGATTTGGATGTCATCTTAAAACACTGATTATTGTGTACTCTGTATTTTTGTGTTCCAGGAAGATGACTCTGAGGGAGTGACCAGTGAAGGTGCTACTATATTTTTTGCGTGCTTGTGAAATAATATGGCTAATATGATAATGCTTTCAGCTACAAATAAGACTGTAGTACTATCAACACCATGTAATGCCTTTTGCCATATTTAAATGGATGCAGATTTATATTAACAGCGAAAATGTGTAAAAAAAAAAATAAATACAAAAACCTTCAGTCCATCTGTGCCATATGCATGCTCACTCAACTTTTCTTCTGCATGCTAGGTTATATCTGTTGCCAACTTTTAATGTTTTCTTTCCCGTAAAGGTCTTCCTCTTCTTAGAGTTTCATTCTATGTAACTCATTGCTGACCTGCCTTGTTTATGTCCTTATTTAGTCATAGTCACCTACACTTTTGAATTCTACTTGTTATCTTCCCTATTTTTTAAGTCTGTGGCAATGTTTTTTCTGCTTCATCTGCCCTTTTCTTAACGTTTTGTAGTAATCTGGTAAATGCTAAGCTCAGTAATTCATCTTTTTCACACTTGCAGGTACTTTCCAAACCCAGCAAATAGACTTTAAGGCTTCATAAAAGCATTTCCTATTGTGTCTGAAGTATTCCGCAATATTTTCATGTGAAAGATGAAAATGTGAAAAACTAATTTCAGTGTCTCATCCCTTTCTCATCCTCAGAGTTTGATAAGTTCCTAGCGGAAAGGGCAAAAGCAGCCGAACGTCTTCCTTCGGTAAAAGCGTCACACAAAGACCCCGGGCGTTCACAGCTGTAGTTCTGGATTGGATTTACATCTCTACATTTTCCAACATTTGTATTTCAGTTAATAACCATGTGCTCACTGTTCAGTTTGTTTATAGTATTTTTCTAACCATGATATATCTTGATCAAACTTTGTAAAACTAAACTTTAGGTGTGGGTTATGTCGATGTTCCATATTACACTAATTTTGATTTTGCAGATGCCACCTTATGAAATATTTTTATGACTAGACACTCCTTTCTACAGTACAGTCTGTTGTAGAGGCAAGTTTCTTTAATCTTTTAATGGAGAAAGTATCCATGAAGAACTTTGATCTTTATTAAAGATCTTGATTGTTGAGGTTAAAGCCGTTGTATGTATATACACTAAATATATTATATTAGTCTGTTTTGAAGGAAGTGGATTTTACAGAAGTTTGTAGGTTACGTTTCTTTCTTACAGTGAATGTGATTTACGTCTGCAGGCTGCTGTACGTCTCTAGTATATGAGCTATTAGTGTTTGTAATCTATGTACAACCTTATACAGTTCATATTAGGGGTTATGTTAAAATATATTCAATAAAATTAAGGTAATTTTGAAATCTTTGAATGTTTATAACTCTCTCTAAATACACACGTTTTCTGTATATGGAGTCTTCTGGCACATATAAGTCACCTTTATATTTTGTGTAGTTATTTTGAAAAATATAAATACTTGAATAATTGTCAACAATGTCCTGTTAATGACTTCTAATCTCCTATTAGTGAAATAATGCAGCAGTGATATTCTTTCTCTTCAGCAATTGCCTAATGACAGTCTTTAAAGTTTGCACAGTACCTACTACCTGTACAGTGCTTGCAGAAGTCGATATTCTGATCATATTTTTTTCAAAGCACATTTTACCAATTCCAAACCACATCAATCTTAATAACTACTTTTAATTTTTTTTTGTACATAATTATATATTACTTATAAATGATTGTTAATGAGGGCTAGAAATGAAAAACGCCTTATATTCTGATGTGCATAATTATTAAGCAAGTTTTCTTTTACAGGTGAAATGAGCCAAAAAAGAGATTCTTACTATGTGGGTGTCATGTTTCAGGATTTTTTACTTTAGCAGTCTCTGAGAACCTGATACCTTGTACATCTGGAGACTCCAGGGGCTGTATTCACAAAAAAATCTTAAGGCTAAAAGTAGCTCCTAACTTGCCCACTCCTAAATTTTTGCTCTAAGAGTATTTCACAAAGCATTTCAGTGCTAAAACTAGCACCTAAATCTGTGAAAAGTTAGGAGTAGTCAAGAGGATTCCTAAATCACTATAAGACCAAATCACAAACAATCCTAATGGCTGTTGCTGCCAATCTGCCTCATCAATCCACCCAAAGACACTGAACACCATTGAGGCAATAGTGATAAGAGTCTTGGATGCTGAACCTTTTCTTCATAAAGGCAATACATATTTTGATTTATAGATTTGAATCTACGATAAAATGGCTAAAATTAATCTTTATGTATTTATTTATTAATGTCCGAATACCTGTGGCGGTTGTTTTCACAAGTTCACACTTACAATCGAATACAGTAAAAAAAATATTATAAGCTTATTTGGCGTGCTGTCCAAGGGGATCGAGGGCTCCAAGCTTGGAATTTAGCCCAATTTAGCTCATGCAGAAAACTGTCGAGGTAACTATAGGTGAGTCGGCTCTCTCCAGCTGATTAGATAGACTGTTTGAACGAGTTCTTCTCAAACTTTGTTTATAAAACATCATTTGTCGCTTGAATTCTGCATTCTCTCGAGACGCAGACATGTAAGAGGCTGACAATTAGCTGAACATTTAATTAGTGACATTTTGCCTACATTTTAAAACCTTTATTTGAATATGGCAACATGATACCTCATTCTAAAATGTCTAAATCGCTGACAGAGACTCCTCTCCCATCAGCCAATCACTGTGGCCCTAGTTGGAATAACATAGCAACAATGTCAACCCCGCCCTTACTCTTAGCTTAAGATTTCTGTCTATTCCTTAGTAAAAGTTGGTCTCAGCAGCTTTGTGAATAGTTAGAGGAAACTCTAAGAACTTTTACTGCTTTTTATGAGAACTCTTAGTGGTAAGATAAAATGTTTTGTGAATATGGCCCCTGGTTGGTTGTAGTTCTGGAAAATTTGATTAAATATAAAATGAATAGTAGTTATTAAGATTGATGTGTTTCGGAATTGAGGAAAATGTGCTTGGAAAAAAAAAAATATATAATCAGAATATCGACTTGCCTACTAATTATGCACACACTGTATATTTGTATGAGTACACTAACGTAGTGCAGAATAACTCCAAGTGAACATGTTTTGCGTACATAACCTGAGGAAAGCCTGTTGCAAGTGCAATATAAATAAAAACCGCAAAATGGATTTTGATAATTTAACTTTATTGTTCAAAATAAACAACACATTGAGGCTGTGTGTGATATCACTATACCACATACAATACAAAAATCACAGTATTTTCATTCATACTTATATTTATATTATGAAGTTGCTAAATATTTTAAGACATTTCCTTAATCTAAAACTTATGTTAAGCACAAGTTAAGCAAAAGAAGGCACAATCAAGTTTAAGTTTAAGTGCAAGCAAAGGATAAGTGCTAACAATATAGATCTAAAGCCATGACTCCAACACAAGGTCCTCCATTACACCAGGCAAGAACCTTTAGAACAGGGTTTTCTCAATCCCACCTGAACTAGTTATGAATTTGATCAGTTAAGAAACCCTGCTTTAGGATAGACCGCATCCTGGACAAGCTGCAGGTGAAATTGTGTTAAATAGGCTTTTGCCAGATGACAGAGAGAAGCCAGATTTCAGTCAGCCACTATTCCTACTGCAAAAGTGCAAAAGTAAGTTTCACAACAACATTAATCTGCTGCTGAACTCAACCAGTATTTATTTAAAAAAAAACAAAAAAAACAATAAAAACGAAATAAATAAAACTTGAACGAGTTGTCCACTGTGACACTGTGAGCAACTGGGCATGCAGTATTGCTCATTTGTAGTGAGTGCAGACAGCTTTGTTGGTTTTAATGGAAGCAATTTAGTCACAAACTTCCAGTGTAGGCACTTAGAGAGAAATCAAAACACCTAGTCGTGTCCAACCCGTATGCCTTCTTTTAATACTTGCGTAATGTGCAAGTGATTGTTGCAACACTGAGGAAATCACATGCCTCTTAGAACTTGGGGTGTTTGGGGATTCCCTTAAAATCCCACTGAAGGCAAGATTCAGAGCAAGACTGATATCTTCATAATCAAAAAGGCACAAAGACAACAAAATATCAAGAGCTCTTCATTTCATCTACATGATTTTATCTTCACATATTATAAATTACATTTCCAATCCTGAGACAGAATGTAAACCGTGACAACCCTCTGCTTAAAGGGACAGTTCAGCCAAAATTCTGTCACATACTCACCCTCATGTCATTATAAACCTGTATGACTTTCTTCTGTATATTTTGAGAAGTGTAAATGTTTTTTGGTCCATACAGTGAGTCAATGATAACTAAAATGGTTAAATATACTAAGTTTTTTATGTATGTTCCACACACACAAAAGGTAAATGACAGAATTTTCATTTTTGGTTGAATTATCCCTTTAAGAGATTCAAGTAGAGAAGCATGAGCAATGTATCACAACAGTATTTGTTCTTATGATGATTAATGTGGATTATTCTGAATGGGAGAATGTGTGTCTGCAGGGAATAATTTACATAACACTTCCTCGATCTCTAGAGGTGCATTCTCACATGAGAGCACACAAACTAAATATCTGAGTGGTGTAAATGCTTTCTAATTTGACTAAAAATAGGCCATGTACACACTGCTGCTAAATTCGGTTGTCAGTTCACCTTTTAGTGCTTAATCGTGTTCTGTACACACAGTTCAGTAAAATACGGGAGTGACAACCGCATTCCACAACTGCATTTACAGAAATTCCACGCAGTGTGTACGAAACCGAACTGAACAACTAGTTGTTAATGACGTTTTTTAACGTGCATCGGAGATGTGTCTCTCTATGCACGGTGAATCACAGGGAAAGCACGAGCCCTGACTCATTCGAGTTGCCAGATCTTGCTAGAAAAATAAGCCAACAAGAATAAACACATAATAAACCAAAATAAATCCAAATGCTTTATGCTGAAAATAAGAACAAAATATTGCGACTCGTGTCTGCTTACTTTAATAACTCCATAAACCTGTTCGCTTTGAGACGATCTTAAACAACAAGCCCAAAAACGCTTAAATGAGTGATCATGGCAACACAGAAAGAGCGTGCTCTGTGTGAAACAGGCTGTACAAGCATAAACAAAACACGACGACTCTGTCGACTGTTTAGTTAAATTGCTGAAAATAACAAGTGTTTTGTCACTGTAATATTACTTTGGTCACAATAACGGATACCAAACACGAGACGCCAGATCACTACTATGGTTTCCGAGCTGTCAATCATCAAAGTTTCGAGAGCGAGTTATGCTCCGTACACGCGTAACAATAATTTAGGGGATTCACTCCCGCATTTAAATGCGGTTGTCACTCCTGAAACTTACAGTGTGTACGTGACCATATTGGTATGAACTCATGGATAAATCATGATTTCTGTGTGAAAACATTCACACATCAATGTGTGCATAAGCTCATTAAAACTGTTAACACTTAAAACAACAGTACCTGTCTAAATCTTAAGGACACTTCACTGGTACAGTGCTTCATTATCTTCAAGTTTAGCGGCTGATGATCCAATGCCAGCTTCCATTGACCTAAACCAACTGTTTTGTGCACTAGATCAAACAAGTGTTCTGGACATTCAAGGTGATCCAAAAGGGAACACCGTCTTTGTCACTTTGGCAAAAAGGAAGATCATGCTGTCCAGAGGTTTGAAGCCAAAGGTCGGTCCCTGAAAAGCTCGTGCATGGTGTGTTCTCCTGAGTGCACAGTAGTAATAAAGTACCTTGGCCAGAACACATCACATTCTGTCAGTATGTCGGTGGGACGGACACATTAGGCAGATTTGAGGGGAAGTACATCAATTTTCTCAGTCTTTAAACTTGGCTCCAAATGTAGGTCCAAAAATTCTGCTGGTCATCAATTCATCAAAAATGATCATCTATATAGAAAAGAGGTGAAGAGATCATGAGCAATAACGTGTGCCTCATAAGGTCTCATTTGTTAATATTAATGCATTAACTGACATGAACAATATATTTGCACATCATTATTTTAACAATGCATTAACTACTATAAACATACAAATTTTGATTTTAAAAATGTACTAGTAAATGTTGAGATTAACATTAACGAAGATTAATAAGTGCTACAGACATATTGTTCATGTTAACAAATGACACGTTATTGTAACGTGTTACCAAGATAACTATAAAAGTGTCCAGACCACCTTCAGTATTTAAATTACGGAAATGCGATTTTGGCCATGATTTGGTCGTCTGAGACAAATTGAGAATCCTAAAATATTCCTATAATCCTAGGCTAAAATCTGTAGTCTTTGATAGCTATTTTGACATGTTCACCGACAGCCGATTAATGACCGTTGCGATCAAATTTTACCTCAGACGAAATTCTGGCAGTGTCAGAAGATTTGGCGCACATTCCTGCAGTGTGACTTCTCCTACAACGAACGTCAAATTGTCTTCGTTTTTCAAGACAAGCCATGATCAAAATTAACGCTAGAGATGTCTTTGTCAGCCACCATTTCAGTCCCGTGTGTAATGCAGCTCACTGTCACCGAATGCGTGTGGGTTGATGATGTAAAACTCCGGACTTTTTTCTCGTTTTCAAGCGCGCATCCGTTTTTAATGCATCTTGACTGTCGTACAGTCTGACATACAGGACAGCTGAGATCCAACAGTGTGACATGAGGATCATGTTCGTACAGTCTGACAAGCAACAATTGTAAAGGACTATTATAAATCGCACAGTGTGCACCCAGCTTAAGTTGAATAGGGAAGGCGTAGGACGTACAGCATAAGCTTTTGAAGAATACGGAAGGCCGTCTGAACTAAATGATTAGTATTACTATTAAAAAAATAAATAAATAAAAAAAAATAAATAAATAAAAACGACATTGGGGGCGGTGGGCAAGTGATATAACCAGTGTTGCTGCTGAACACCAGTAACACCATCTATCGCAGCGGTTTCTCCGAGTATTGGCATGATTGCAAATGTGGTACTTACTGATCTTACTGAAGTCCAATAAACAAGTTGATATTAAGTGACTTAACATTTTAGCCATAATACTGTCTGTTTTTGCTCTATTTCGTGAAAATAGTTTCAAACAAAGCCACACCAGAACTGTTGCACGTCTCCAAGCAACGGTGATAGTGAATGAATCTGCGTTTTGAATGACTGAATAAATGACTCGCACATTAAGATTTACCGCCACCTACTGGCGGTTTTATTTTCATATTTACACTTTGCATAGACTGTTTTTACTTAAATATCCAACTTTTAAAGTTTCTTTTTTTTTTTATACATATTTCTAAATTCAAAAAATTATATTTACCAATGAGCTGCATGAAGCAGTCTATGTAAATGTGTCTAAATAATACCACTTCAGGTGGAGCTTCTGTGTCACTTCTGCAGTGCAAAGATGGATTTTTTTTGATGACTTCTTTTGATTGGTAAGTCTCATTGGGCGTTATTGTTCTAACTGAATTTATTGTTTAACATCTAAAAACAAATTTTCCATTTTAATTTAAGAAATTGACGAAATATGATGCATACATTTAATACGTTTAGAAGTGCTCCTAAAGAAAAATGTTTGCGTAGAACCCTGTTTGATGAATCAGGATATTTGTTAATATAACACCAATTGTGTTCATCAGAAAGAAGAAAGTCATATACACCTAGGATGGCTTGAGGGTGAGAAAAGCTTGGGGTAATTTCATTTTTCAAAGTGAACTAATCCTTTAACTGGTGCTTAAAGAAAAAATGTCCCCCAAATTTAATGCATTCATTTATATTTGCGAGAGAATCACTCACTCCTTTGACCGAAAAGCTTTTGTAGCATATTTAATTCATACAGTAAAGAATATGCAGTTTTAATTTTATTTTTGATGACTATTCAATTTTTGTATTTTTTACTTGAATACTAAGCTAGACTAGCCTGAAAAACACTGCCTTATTGGCCCACTGTCTTTGAAAAACCCTGGTCTAACGCATAAAATCGAAGGCAGAAATAGATCACTCTTGCTATATTACTATTTCTATCCCCAAATAAAACTTATTTTTTATTATTATTGTTTTATTATATATTTTCAGTACAGTAATGTTACAAAATATTTTTATATAACAATGTACATTTATAACACTATACATTGTGTTATAGTACCCTGGCATATGACTGTCATGATCTGTCTCTCTATATATTTTTTTCCATCTATTGGAAAGTCATAGAAAGGCAATAGTGGACTTTTTTTTTTTTTTTTTTTCATCACTGGGGCAAATGGTAATGCTAAAATTATATTTGCTATGGTCTCCTTAGATACCTCTATAGACCTTTACAGTGCTATAGTTCATTTAAACCTAGAAATGTCTATTGTTCATTCATACATCTCTATTGAGAAGGTGATTTTGTGTGTTTGCAAAGAACTCGATGGAAATTATGTGAAGGTCTAAATTTTTTGGAAAGGTCTTAAAAGTAGTATTAAATTGGAAGTGCTGACACCTGCAGATACCTTGGAAATGTGTGCCGAAACTTTGACTCAATAGCGGTGCAAATGCAGAAGTTTGTTTCATGGTTGAGGCTAACCACAAGGGTAACATCCAAACGCCAGGCACACACACATACACATTATTCTTGTTTTATTTTTTGTTTTTTTGTTTAATCTCTATTGTGATGGTGCAGTGAAAATAACACACACACATACATATATACACACACATATATTATATTATATTATATTATATTATATATATATATATATATATAAATAAAGGGAAATATTCAAGGGAAAAAGTTCAAATATATATCCCTCTCTTATTGTTTGTTTTGGGAATTTGCTTTGATTTCTTTAAAGATGATTTCTTTTTTTGTTGATTTTTGTCTGTCTGTTCATTGAACGTGTGCAGTACTGAAGATGTATTGTGTGTGAACTGAAAACAATACTGGTGAAATTTTGTTAGTTGTCCATGTGATTATTTTGTACCAAAAAAATATGATTAATTTTCTTTTTTTGAACATTTTCCTTTATTGTGTACCAGTTGGCATTTTCAAAAGGACTGTTTCATTTGTATTTTGTTGATAAATCATAAAATATATATATTTTTGACATGTAGATTTTTTTTTTTTTACATTTTAATATAAACAAAGTTCAAGTTTGACACACAATCTTATATAGTAGATGGCATACAATTTTAATTAAGGAAAAAGGCATTTTAGCCAGAGCAAAATGGACAATAAAATACATTTAAAGGGGAACTCAGTGATATTTCAAATCCACTGTTTGGAAGTTAGTCGAGCCGAGTCCAATAACAAACGTCTAACCAATCAGCATCAGGGGGCGTATGACGGTTGAGGAGAGAGAACGAGCAAGAGGGAGATTTGAAAATAAGAAAAAAAAAAAAATTGCAGAACGAGAAATGGGACACAATACAAAACAGCTCAAAAGAATATCACTGGAATGAAGGTTTATGCCTGGGCAAGTGCTTTAGGACCCGGTTATATTAGAAAAGCTTTCCAGTGCTGGAGAGAGCTAATAGGGAAGGCCTGAAAACTGCTTTGATCCCGCTTCTCATGTGAGTAACACTGGGTTTTGATTGTCTGGAGCTGCTGTGCTGTTTGTGACTAACAACGAACACTTTGTATTTACTCTTGTGTACTGTACGTTCATTTTTTGTGCTTCCTTATCGTTCGTTCATCAACTGCGCTTTATTTTTCGTGAAGCATTTTGTTGTGCGTCAGCTGTGATAAACAGACATCCACTCGCATTGTGTGTGTAACAGTGGCCAGATAGTGAGAGTTGTGCAGTTAAATGACTGCGCACTGATGGCCGCTGGAGAACGAGGTGTTTAGCGTCATTGGTAGTGCACTCGCCTCGCGTGTCAGCAGCGATCGGGCCGGGTTTTGAGACCGACTCGGAGCAGGGTGGTTAGAATTGGAGGCGGAGCAATGAAGAGAGGGGTGGGTTTGTTTGGGTTGATTTCAAATATCAACAATGTCCAACAGCGTAGTTCAAATACCACTTACTGCACCTTTAAAGGACGTTTTCCTTAAATGACAAAAACTAACCAATAAAAAGCATATCATTCTAGCGCAGTGCTTTAGGGCTGGAATGACGCATCAATGTAATCAATTACGAAAATGTTAATTTGCATGGAATGACGTGTCGACGAGTCAGTGTTTACATTCATCCTGAATCCAGTCATGTTTCACACAAAACTCTTGCGCAGATGCTAATGGCTAGTATGGCAGCGCTGCTTAATATAGTGGTGTTCACACAGCCTTTTGGTTTTTATGACCGTGACAACCCCGTTCTATAACCAAACTGACACCTGCACATTTTCAGGACTCACAACCGCATTCTCCACAAACCTGCGCTGAATTAACGGAACCACACTGGACAACTACTTGTCTAGGTATATTCTCCATCTGAAATGTTAGAAAGTGTAATGTTAAGTGAAATGTTAGTCATGCAAATATTTCCATTTTGCTGTCAGGAGTGGACGAGACTTATGCAAGTTAATTTCCACTAAACGAGCACCGTCATGAAACAGACTAGAGTACCGACAAAAGTACTGACTTCGGTACCTATCGGTACTGAAATTTTAAAAATGTGATGCTTTGAGCGCTGTTGAGGGGATTCATAAACACCTCTGATTGGTCATTGTGTTGACGCACTCATCGGATATGTCTGTGATTGGCTACAATGATCAACGCATAGGAGCGTTTGAAAGCACACGGAAGTGTTTGAATTTGAAAGCATTTTGAAAGTAGGAGTCTATCAGTGGACTGGTCCGCGATAGACACCTGCTTTTAAACGCTCCCGTGTGTATCTGTGTAAGCGCCCGGTGAAGAGTGTCACTGATGATTATTTACAACGTTTTTACAGCGTTGATCACTGAAGCCAATCACAGACATATCTGACGAGCCATGAACACTATGGCCAAACAGAGGTGTTTACGAATCCACTCAACAGCGCTCAAAGCGTCACATTTTTAAAATTTCAGTACCAACAAGGTACCAAAGTCGGTACTTTTGACAACTCTAAAACAGACGGAGCGCAATCGAATAGGAGCACCATAATTCTGACTAAAATATACGTTTTGCTAAAATATTTGTTGTTGAATGTAGAATTTTAAACCTACGAGGAGGTGTATTTTTGTGATAGCATTAAGTGTAAAGTGACTATTGTAATGGGGAAATCAAAATGGCCTAATATAATTAGTCTGAGCTTTTGTTTTTATTTATTTTCATTTTTTAGTTTAGTGAATTTAACTTCTGCTTTAAAAAGCATTATTTTTATTTTTAGATTGTAATGTCACAATGTTAGAATATAATGTGATTTGACCATTGTTTGCACATCTATTTCATAGACTACATGGTTACATTCACTATTCACTTGTTTTCATAGCCTTTAATATGAACATTGTTTGTAGGACAACACTGGGCAGGATATGAAATTCAGCAAATACAGAGATATATACCGTACATCACCATTCAGCCATAAAAAATATCTAGATATGATTTTTTTTTTTAGCCATATTGCCCAGCCCTACTCTACAGTGCTTCTCAAATCTGGGAACCTTCTCCCATTGCTCTTTTTCCTGTCTCCCTCATCAGACACACCCAATTCAAGTCCTGCAGCCTCTGCTATAGGATTGATGACTTGAATCAGGTGTGTTAAATGAGGAAGACTTCTAAAAAATGCAGTGATAGGGGGTTCCCAGGACAGGTTTGAGAAGCACTGTGAGGCGTGGAGTGACTGATACATTCACATCACCAAAATTGAAGCCAGGGTAGGTCACAATTCATTTGTCTCACCTCTATCAAGAAAACAACTTCAGGATCTTCACCATGGACGAACAGAGCTTTGGCCATTGAGTGGTGACGTTTCTTCTGCTGAAAGTTTTATTTCTGGTAAAACATTACATATCAATTTATTTTTCCACAGTTTTCATGGTGTTTAGAATGAGTAAGGGTCACACTTTATATTAGGTGTCTTTGAAGTCCGCATGAACCAGAAGTCGCGACCGGCTTCTGTATTGTGACGTATTTTCCAAGTGAAACAGAATCTTGAGTGAGAAAAACAGAAGGCGTGGTTGGTTTTTCCCACTGGGAATTTAATAAATCTAGAAAAGTGGGCGTTCTGTTCAGTTCACTGTCAAAGCTCGCAGCAGACTGACGGCTGGAGGGGATGCTCTACCCAAACCATAAAATTGACGTCATCAGAGAAAGAAGGCCATTCCAGAGGGAAGTACATTTTCAGAATTTGATTAAAGATTACAAAGACAATTTCTTTGTGCGTGTATTAACTTGCACGGATGAACTGTTCACCACAAGACTAGTAATGTGCACTAACAAAGTAAATAGGGTCAAGTTTAATATCATGATGACTTCGACTACTATGTATGCACTTGCATAATAAAATGTAAGGTACAATGCAGCTATTTATTGTGTTCATATAGTTTTGCAAAACGCTGCTATTGAGGTGGGATACAGGTAAAGTTAGGGACAGGACTGGTGGTCTGGTTAGGTTTAAGAGTGGGTTAAGGGGCAAGAGAAGGGTCAACAGTGTAATTACAGAGATTAATTACAGCTGTAATAACATGCAGGTATTTTTCATAAGTACAATATAAAACATGTAGTTACAAAATAAGTGCATTGTATCAAATGACTAATTTAAATGTTAGTATGTAGATAAAGACACTTAATATAAAGTGGGACCTGAATAAGAAAAACTTTATACTATACCACACGTTAAGTATTAATGTAATATTCAAAAACGATTACTTACATTCTCATATACATTCCTTTTTGTTATTCTCATTCATGAACTGCTGATCTATTCAGCATTAGGCTATATAATATAAGTTAATGACTTAATAAAGTTTTGAAGTATTTCTGAATGATAATGCAGAAATCCTTTAGATACACACCAGGCTCGTCAGGTCCACCATGGCAGCGCAGACGTCTCCAGACTCTTAGCAATGGCCTCCAGATACATTCAAAAATGCCACCTGCGATAAGATAAGATAATTCTATCAGAGCGACCACTGTTTGTTACTTAACATCTCTTAAAATAGATTAATCCATAAACTAGTCTTCAACTAGGTTATAAGCACTTCTATTTAACGGAATCCATCACGAAAACTTCGTCGTGTATTTGCACGAGACGTTTGTTCGCTAATGACAACAAATCGCTTCTATTTCGATGTTTATGATGCATTTAATAGTGTGAAAACGCACCATCAACTCCGAAGTAGTTATAGAGGATGATAATTTGATCTGAGTAATACCGGAGAATCTTGAGTACCAAACAGGTTGAAAAATGAAAGGATAAAAGATGGATGAGGATGAAACAGCCGAAACAGCCCGCTCCAGTGTTTCATTGGAACAGTTTAAGAGCGCTACAGTAAAACAACGCATTTCTCACCTCTGGTGCTGGTTTCCATACTATTAGTATTTGGTGTCGCCATCAGTGTGTTAATATATCCTTTATAAACTGTATTTACATAGGCGACAGGTACAGGCAAACTTCTCGCGGCAGCGTGCGCATAACCTAAACCCCTACTGTGAACGCGCGTCAAATTCGAATGGGAGGGCAAATTATAAGTGACGTAAAAGTAACAGGACACATGACAAGGATAGGTTGCCATGTCCGCTCTTTTTATTAAGTCGAGTTACACTCTGTATAATGTCATTATTATTCGACATTGCTGTTTGTCTTTTTTCCCCTGTGTTTCTGTCTTTACCAGGCTCGACCCCTACTTCACTAATACGCCACTGTGCGCCGTTTTCCATTTCCTGGTGCGCGCGCTGTTTAGGGAATTTTACTGTACATGGCAACCGCGAGTTCCCAGCTCATTAACAGCAAAAAAACTTGCACGAGTGTTAGTGGCACACACACCGCGAAAGATAAAGGCTTTATTCTCAATAGCATAATATTTACTATTTCTAACACAGAGATGTTAAAAGAAATAGTAAGAGAGCTCTATTCCGAATCAAGCCAAACACATTTTTTCCATTGACCAATCGGAGATTAATTTACATACAACCAATCAAAAGTCATTTAACTTATACCTCGTCAAAAATCTAAAATGACTAAATTCTTTACATTTTATGCAGGAATATTTTCACTAGCCAACATTAAGAGGCACCAATAATCGTTACCACGGCAAATATTTAGGTTTCTTTTGTAAAAGCATAAACTGCCGTTTAGAGCTAATCTGTATTTATATTTACATCGGTTCGCTTATGTTCGTGAGGGAAGTGGCTTATTTTGCGCTTCTTTCTTCATGTTGCTTGTTTCTCTTCCGAGATCTGACGAATGCACTTTCGCAACATTTATTCAAAATTCATATCAATCAACATCAATCAATGTCCAAAAAGTGCCTCTACAAGTCCCACTGAAAAACACTATGATTTGTAAAAATATTTACATCATTAAGAAGACTTAGTTAATGGTAAATAATATCACAAACAAGTGATGCCCTACATTTCTGCTAAACTTCAAGTTCATCAAGTGTTCACAAGGTCTGTATGTTTTTTTTAATTTCATAAACACAATAATGGAAGAAATGCTTACCTTTTAAATTTCTTCCCTTCTCATGAAAATGTTGCAAGAAGGAAATGAATGAAATCCACTAATTTTCTTCTCTTTTTCGTTAAAATATCGCCAGAATTAAATGACCTTAATCGGCATTTTCTTTTCTTTGGCGTTTTCATCATTATAATGGCTAAATCTCGTTGTTTTAATAAGTCCTGAAGATAGCTATGAGCACGTTACCTGTTGCTGAGAAACGGTTGTTCCCGCGCGTGTTTGGGCGGCGCTCTTCTTTGGTTGCTTTTTGGTTGAAAGTGAATATGGAGCATAGCGCCCCCTGTTGATGTCTGTCTATGCAAGTTAAACCACTCCACAAAGTTTAATGAACAGCTACAAAGCATGTAGAAGTTATTGCTCAGAATGAAAATTTCACATCAGTATAAAATAAACTATCTGACATAAGTCTAAAATAAATGTTAAACGACCTTAAATGAATACATGAATCTGTAGGGAAACATCATGGAAATACAAATACAACTAATAATCATCCGTCATTTGCAAACGTTTTTAAGAGCTTCATGGCCCAGTTTCACAGACAGGGCTTAGATTAAGCCATTAGGCCTTCAATTAGGGCATTTAAGTAGCTTTTATAAACATGCCTGAGAAAAAAAAAACATTACTGCTGTGCGTCTTGAGACAAAACAATGGCAGTGACATATTTTAAGATATCAGTGCAAGTTGCTTTCAGTTAAACGGTTCAAACATGCATTTTAGTCTGGGACTAGGCTTAAGCCTCGTTTGTTGTGACATCCGTCAGCTGCGGTACCCTTAAGTACCAGCAGATGGCAGCCTCGTCCCTCATTGTTTCCATAGACAAGGGGTGGGAAACTTTGATCCTGGAGAGCCATTGTTCTGCAGAGTTTAGCTCCAACCCTAATTAAACACACCTGAAGCTAATCAAGGTCTTCAAGATTACTAAAGTTACAGGCAGGTGAGTGTTTTTTTTCAGGGTTGGAGCTAAACTCTGCAGGACAATGGCCCTCCAGGATCAACGTTCCCCACCCCTGCCATAGACTCTGGTATTCCCAGACTTCATTTCCCAGTATTCTCTGCTCATTATTAGTTAACCTGTTTCAGCTGTGTCTTGTTTGTTTATTTCCCTATCTATTTAAATGCCTTTTGCCCTGTATTCTTTATGAAGTCTTGTTTGTTTTGGTTGATATTTTCTGTTGGCATTTCAAGCAGTTCTGATGTTTCTTATGTTTGTTTCTTTGTTTTTAAGTCATGGATTCCTTGTTCCTGTTTGCCCTTTGTGGAGTGTATGTATGTACGAACTGATTAAATGTGCTTGACCCTCTGCCTGGTATGGACTAATTTAAGATGGGGGATAAAATAACCTTGGATTTCATCAAAAAATATCTTAATTTGTGTTCTGAAGATGAACAAAGGACTTATGGGTTTGGAACAACATGAGGGTGAGTAATTAATGACAGAAATTTCAGTTTTGGGTGAACTAACCCTTTAAATTAGTGTTGTTGTTCTGCGAAGAAAAAGTTATTACAAATTTCACTTTAATTTCATTTTTATTCAGTTTGGAAAAAAGTTCTCTGCAGTTTCAACTGCCATTCAACAAAAGCAGAAATAAGTTGCTGACTAAAACACTGTGTGGGTGTTGTTGGCCACATCTGAGCAGCCAATCAGACCACAATTCCCCCTGATTATCTATCTATCTGTCACTGGCTCTAATATACACTGCTCAAAAAAATTAAAGGAACACTTTTTAATCAGAGAATAGCATCAAGTCAAACTCCTGGGATACTGATCTGGTCAGTTAAATGTGCAATATGTAATATTTTTGCAGTAAAATATCCAAAAACCACTAGGCCAGTGTTTAAATATTTTGATCAGTTGAGTACTTACAATATCCCAAATGTTTCCAACTATTTGTAAATCGTGAGAAAATTGCAATTTTAACCAAGGCTCCGGGACGTGTGAGGAGTCACCTGTCAATTGCGTCATACCCGCGTTACCCTCGGTCTGCCTCGGTTTCCAGTTTTATTTTGTAGAAACCATGGAAACACCAAAGACGCTTTAATATATTACATGTTTTAATAGACAAGGGAACAACTGTTTTGATATTTATAGACAGAAAACTAACTGTTATATAGCTCAACATGTTTTGTCTTAATTTTTTTTTTTTTTTTTTTTGTTTTTTGTGAGTACCATATGCTTTACCATGCCTCAGAGAAAAACACAATTTTGTCAAGTAGTTAACATAGCATAATCAGATGCAGCTTTATTTTTAGTAACCGTAATACAGCATTTTCTCCATCATACAATACGTTTTAAAATTAACTGCATGCCATTTATCAACACAAGCCATCCAGCATTTAATATATTCTAAAATCGATCTAGTTTACTGCAGTGTGTCTCAAACAAGTGTCTCACAGCAGCCACAGAGCGAACGCACAGAGTAACGTTATAACATAATTTTCAACACACTCAAATGTATCTCATATGATAAACAGAGCTGTGTTACCTCATACTCATGACCGGAAAAGTGGAAGCGGCGCCAGCGACTGTGGCATAATAAAAGTTCTGCTGCTCGCGGCGTGTGTTGCGCAATCGCTCCGGCGGCCTCGTTCAGCTCCCACAACACTCGGCCCTGCTCTGCTTCATACTACAATAACGTTAATAATTGCATCCATGAACATGATTTCTTCCCGAGTCCTATCCCTATTCTTTTGCTCCGTCTGTTGAGGTGAAGACCACATGTCCCAAGATTCCGTGCTCAAACTTGGCGTCATCAAGCTATGCCTTTGATTTCTGTCCTCTAGCGGACAGAAATCATACATACTGCACCTTTAAGTAGCAGAGGGGGTTGTTAATCAGTTTCAGCTGCTTTGGTGTTAATGAAATTAACAACAGGTGCACTAGATGGGCAACAATGAGACGACCCCCAAAACAGGAATGGTTTTACAGGTGGAGGCCACTGACATTTTTTTTCCCTACTCATCTTTTCTGACTGTTTTTCACTAGTTTTGCATTTGGCTAGGGTCAGTGTCGCTACTGGTAGCATGAGGCAATACCTGGACCCTACAGAGGTTGCACAGGCAGTCCAACTCCTCCAGGATGGCACATCAATACGTGCCATTGCCAGAAGGTTTGCTGTGTCTCCCAGCACAGTCTCAAGAGCATGGAGGAGATTCCAGGAGACATGCAGTTAATCTAGGAGAGCTGGACAGGGCCATAGAAGGTCCTTAACCCATCAGCAGGACCGGTATCTGCTCCTTTGTGCAAGGAGGAACAGGATGAGCACTGCCAGAACCCTACAAAATGACCTCCAGCAGGCCACTGGTGTGAATGTCTCTGACCAAACAATCAGAAACAGACTTCATGAGGGTGGCCTGAGGGCCCGACGTCCTCTAGTGGGCCCTGTGCTCACTGCCCGGCACCATGGAGCTCGATTGGCATTTGCCATTGAACACCAGAATGGGCAGGTCCGCCACTGGCGCCCTGTGCTTTTCAGATGAGAGCAGGTTCACCCTGAGCACATGTGACAGACATGAAAGGGTCTGGAGAAGCCGTGGAGAACGTTATGCTGCCTGTAACATTGTTTAGCATAACCGGTTTGGTGGTGGTGGTCAAGACATGAGTCAGATGGAGCCTGGAAGTCTTTAGCCGTCGGACACCGAGCTGCTACAGGTTGGAATTAGACACAGAAACAAATACACATCCTTACTTACTTTTCCACCTCTTCTTTCTCCAGCATGTACACACTCATCCTCCAGGTGTGATTTTAGACCTATAAATGAAGGGTTGTTGATGTTTCTCTACCCTCTTCTTCTCTGTGCTGGTCAGTAGCAGCTGTACTCCATGAGCAAGGACATGCAGGGCCGGATGGTGGAGCTCATACCCCGACTGACAGAGGAGAAGCTCATAGAGCAGTTACTCACTGCCAATGATGACATTAACACCACATTTGCACAATATCACAGGTTAGAGGCATGATGTTTGACAATGTTTCATGAATTCATATGTAAACTTTCATTTCATGCACATGGAGACCTGCAAGGTGTAAATGTGTTGTAAAATAATACGTATCTGACTCATGATAGATTACCAAATATATTTTAAAAATCCTGTTTAAAAATTCTTATAAAAATAAGCATGAGTGACTGGAGAAGTCATAAATTCATTTGCTGAAAGGTTTGTGTGTAACCCACATCAAATTACTTTAAATTAATAACTTGTCTCATCGGTGTTGCCCAACGTCTCTTTCTTTTTCTTTTTTTTTCTTCAGATTTGAAAGGCATCTCAACAGACAGAGCAGTACACAGTCTGTAAGAATATATAAATCTGATATTAAATACTGCTGGTTTAATCTATAGATTCTTTATTTGATTCATTCTTAATTCATTGTTTTATTTCAGAATCCAGCTAATGCAAACCTCATTGACTTGGGTACTACCAACCAATCAAAGGCAGCAAATGGTGCTCACAATGCAATCAGCCAATCAACAGTCACCACACTATCCAATCAGATGGCAGGATTGAGTAAGTGCCAATTTTGCTTATATTTTGCTCACATTTTATTCTTCAGCTATTAACGCATAATTTTGTTGCATGATTTGCTACTGGCACAAAAGGAGATGACCTAAAAGTAAATAAAAGCAGCTCATTACAAAAAAGGTAGGAATGTTCATTACAAAATTACAAAAAAGGTTTATATGTATAATATAACTATCATTTTAGAAAACAGCATGAAAAACTAAAGCTGTGAGCAAATGTTTCTGATAATTTCAATTTTCAAACAAATGATTCGTAAAGCTTCGTAGCTTCATGAAGCAGTGTTTTGAAATCGCCCATCACTAGATATTGTTGAATAAAGTCGTTATTTTATTTTATTTTTTTTTTGGCGCACAAAGTATTCTCGTCACTTCATAACATTAAGGTTGAACCACTGTAGTCACATGAACTGTTTTAAATATGTTTTTAGTACCTTTCTGGACATTGAAAAAGGGAGTGTTATTGCTGTTAATGGAGGCCTCACTGAGCCATCGGATTTCATCAAAAATATCTTAATTTGTGTTCTGAAGATGAACGAAGGTCTTACAGGTTTGGAACGACATGAGGGTGAGTAATTAATGACATTTTCATTTTTAGGTGAACTAACCCTTTAAGTTTAATGCTATGTGTTAAGGGTTTATTAGTATCATTAATGCGTAAGTGTATGAGCAATATTAATGCTTGTCTTAGCAAACACCACTTAAAAATTGTGATTTATTGATAGTCCAGAAAGCTGTGCAGCTCTTGAAGGACTGGCAGCCACACAAAGAGAGCGACAGGACACTGGAGCGGTAAGTGTCTTTCAATAATACAGAAAGGATGTCATGTTTGAAATGGTGTTCAAATACCATCTCTTTGTATTATGAGAGAGCAGCAATCATTAATGTATGTGAGAGCAGTCAGGATATTCCTGTGGTTGTTTTCACCTGCCATTGGATGCCACGATATGTGTCCATCATTTAAAACGGTGTCTGTCTATGTTAAGGATGACAGCCTAGACTCCACCTCCCTCGGCAGCTCGCCTCAGTTTCATTGGATGATTGAAAAGGGAATGGTGGGTCTGATTGGCTGATGAGACAGTCAGCCTGCAGTGTATGATGTGCTGTGGTCAAGCTTATGTATCTGCTGCTCTGGGCTCGTTTTTTTTATTTTTTATTTTTCCTTTCAGCATGTCAGGGTTTTTTTTTTTTTTTTTTCCTCTTTCTCCTTCGGTAAACGAGGAGTGTCGGCTGTCTTGCTTTTGTGTCGCCTGCATGTTTGGAAGAGCTTCATTATCTTTATTTGCTGAAGGTTCTGTGGGACTTTTTGGTGTTTAGTTTATTCTGTCCTTAAAGTTTTAGTTCACCCCAAAATTAAAATTCTGTCATTAATTACTCGCCCTCATGTCGTTCCAAACTCGTAAGACTGAAATTACAGTTAAAAATTGCAGTGTGAATGTTAAGTGAACCAGGACTAAATGTATTTTCTTCTTTTGGTCCGGACCAAAAGAACCGAACTACAAGTGTGAACACACCCTTAAAGTAGTGCGAAGCTTGGTTGAGATGGGTGTGGTTTGGAACTCATAGTTGTACTTTATTATGCTAATTTAAATTCACATTTTTTTTTTCTTCTGCTGTCAATCAGAGTGAAGTGATGGATGACCCTGAACAGTGGCTTGACGTTGATGATGTGAGTGATGTTTTTAAACCTCTAACTGGTTGCTAAGGATGGGAATTGTAGGAGATATAACAGTTGTAGCTCTAATTCCAGTTCCACTTACAATTTCTGATTTCTTTGCCATTTATTGAACAATTCTTTTAGTACCTGGATTAAATTCCCCCATTACATAATTGGTCCTATAGCAATTATACTATACTAATACTACTTTAAAATATAATTTATTTCTGTGATCAAAGCTGAATTTTCAGCATCATTACTCCAGTCTTCAGAGTCACATGATCCTTCAGAAATCATTCTAATGTGATGATTTGATACTCAGTTATTATCAATGTTGGAAAGAGTTGTGCTGCTTAAATTTCAAAAGAACAGCATTTATTCAAAATGGAAATCTTTTATAACTTTTTTTTTTTTTTTTTAAAATCAATTTAACACATCCTTGCTGAATAAAAGTATTACTTTTCAAAAAAAAAAAAAAAAAAGGAAAAAAAATACTGACCCCAAACTTGCAAAAGATTTCTATTTTAAATAAATGGTGTTCTTTTTAAACTTCTTATTCATCAAGGAATCCTGAAAAAAGTATCACAGATTATACAAAAATATTAAGCAGAACAATTGTTTCCAACACTGATAATTAATCATATTAGAATGATTTCTGAAGGATCATGTGACACTGAAGACTGGAGTAATGATGCTGAAAATAAAGCTATGAATTTTAACATTTTACAATATGTTAATAGAAAACAGTTATTTTAAACTGTTTTAATATTTCAGAATATTACTGTTTTTACTGTATTTTTGATCAAATAAATGCATCCTTTGTGAGCATTTCCTTGGTTTGTATATGAATTTGTATAACTATGCTTTGTCAGTAATTACTCAACCTTACCACAAAATAGTGTTAAAAACAGACAATAAAACAATTCAGTTCATTTTAAATTGAACATGACAAAAGTAATGATTAGCAGTTCAGTAAATCAAGAACTGCTCCAACTGATTCATTAATTCATCTCATTTACATTTTGTTGGTTATTTATAATTTAAAAAAAATATTGTGAAGGTCACAATGTTGCACTGAAACGCGCAATAAAACCAGGGACATTTATGAAGAAAGTGGGTACATTTGGATTTCATGACATCTTAAAACACTGATTATTGTGTACTGTTTTTAAGTTTGTATTTCATGCGTGTATTTTTGTGTTCCAGGAAGATGATTCTGAGGGAGTGACTAGTGAAATTTTTTTTTTTTTTTTTGCATGCTTATGAAATATGGCTAATAATGCTTTCAGCTACAGATAAGACTGTAGTACTATCAGCACCATGTAACACATTTTGCCATATTAAAATCGAAGCAGATTTAAGTTAACATATCAGTTGAGAGGTTCAGTCTATGAATCTCATTTCCGACCTGCCGGATGTCCTTATTTAGTCAGACACCTACGCCTCTGACATCAACTCGTGATCAGTACTCGGTCGCAGTCTGCTTGTGGTTTTATCACATTCTCTGTACCCTTCCTCTGCCCTCTTCTTTTTGTCGTAATCTGCAAATGCTTAGCTCAGTAATTCAGATTTTTCTCACTTACAGGTACTTTCCAAACCCAGCTACTAGACTTCTTAAAAGCATTTCTTCATATGGTACTTCCTACTGCATGTCTATATATGGCATTTCCTATTGTGTCTCAAGTATTCCGCAATATTTTCATGTTTATATCTAGGCAAGCAGCATTTCTTACAACAGACATGTGAAAAACTAATTTCAGTGTCTCATCCCTTTCTCATCCTCAGAGTTTGATAAGTTCCTAGTGGAAAGAGTGAAAGCAGCCGAACGTCTTCTTTCGGTAAAAGCGTCACACAAAGACCCCGGCCGTTCACAGCTGTAGTTCTGGATTGGATTTAACATATCTACATAAACATGTTCATATTTTCCAACATTTGTATTTCAGTTAATAACCATGTGCTCACTGTTCAGTTTGTTTATAGTATTTTTGTTTATTTCTAACCATGTTATATCTTGATCAAACTTTGTAAAACTAAACTTTAGGTGTGGGTTATGTCGCTGTTTCGTATTACACTAATTTTGATTTTGCAGATGCCACCTTATGAAATTTTTATAACTAGACACTAATTTCTTCAGTACAGTCATTTCTGTTGTAGAGGTATATATTTTTTTTTTTAATGGAGAAAGTATCCATGGTGATGCATGAAGAACTTTATTAAAGATCTTGATTGTTGAGGTTAAAGCCGTTGTATGTATATACACTAAATATATTATTAGTCTGTTTTGAAGGAAGTGGATTTTACAGAAGTTTGTAGGTTACGTTTATTTCTTACAGTGAATGTGATTTACGTCTGCAGGCTGCTGTACGTCTCTAGTATATGAGCTATTAGTGTTTGTAATCTATGTACAACCTTATACAGTTCATTTTAGGGGTTGTTAACCTTAATTTTATTGAATATAGTTTATTTTGAAACCTTTGAATGTTTATAACTTGCCTTTGCCCGATGACAGTCTTTAAAGTTGGCACAGTATCTACAACCTGTATATTTGTACACTAATGCAGTGCACAATAACTCCAACTGACCACATTTTGCATACATAACCTGAGGAAAGCCTGTTAGAAAAGATTTGCATGTGCTGCTTGCCGTTTAGTGCAATATAAATAAAAGCCGCAAAATGGATTTGGATCTTTTAACTTTATTGTTCAAAACATGTAACACATTGAGGCTGTATATCATCCATGTTGTCGACGACCGCCCCAAAAAAAACAACAACATTGACACTATACTACATACAATACAAACCAACTTCTTAACTGATATCACAGTATTTAATCATGCATATATTTTTGGATAAATAATATACTTAAATATTAAGCAACTTCATAATATAAGACTTTAATGTAAGTCCTTTAACTAGCACTTGTTAGTTTTGTCTAAAATATTAGCAAAAGAAGGCACAACCAAGCTTCAGTTTAAGTGCAAGCAAAGGATAAGTGCTAACAATATATTGATCTAAAACCAAGAATTCTACAGTCCTCCATTACACCAGTCAAGAACCTTTAGAACAGGTGCTGCGTCCCAATTCGCCTACTACTACTATGCCCTCAAAGTATGTACTCTTTTTGTGAACAAAAAGTACATACTTTTGAGTGTGTAGTAAAACAGTAGACAAGATTTGGGACATACTATCGCGCCTTGGCTCTGTCGCATCCTGTCACCATAAACTGGTCTGTCAATCATCTAACACCCTCCACCACATTTCATTTAGTTAATTTCCTACAGTATCAGAGAGAAATGCAGTAGCACGTTGATCTGCAGTTGCGGGTCTTTCATGTGGAGAACTCTCCTCATATGCATAATGATGCATTTAAAAGTTAATGGCCAATCGGATCTTTATAAAAGTCCACATTGGTATTGCAGATGAAATATAACACGGATAACATTAAATAAATATTTTCTATCAGGTTAAACTGATTATTAGGTCACTCAAAACTCTCACCGTCAGTCGTGCATATCCGCCATGTTTTGTAGTTTTTTTAACACTTTTTACTCGTGTTTCTAGTTCTGAACTGAATCCTCATCCAAAGTGCAATGGGTTGTGGGCAATATTAGCCTTTATAGTGTGCACGGATCCACACTTCGAAAATCTACCGGAAATAGTAGACCATCCGGGGACTTTTGGCATACTCTTTTCAACATACTATGCTTTGGGACACACTTATTTTAATCTCACATACTATTTAGGATGGATAGTATGAACATTGGGACGCAGGGAGGGTTTCTCAACTGATCCTGATCAAACCCACCTGGAACTAATGAATTTGATCAGCTGAGAGTTGAGAAACGCTGCTTTAGGATAGACCGCATCCTGGACGAGCTGCGGGTGAAATTTTGTTAAATAGGCTTCTGCCAGATGACACTGAGAGGCTAGATTTTAGTCAGCCACTATTCCTACTGTAAAGGTAAGTTTCACAACAACATTGTCCACTGTGGCGCTGTTATCACTGCCAGCGACTAGGCATTCAGTGTTGCTTATCTGCACTGCAGACAGCTTTGTTGGTTTTAATGAAAGCGATATAGTTTGGCATTAACTTCCAGTGTAGGCACTTAGTGAGAAATCAAAACACCTTGTCTTGTCAGGACAGACACTAACCCGCATGGTTTCTTTAAATACTCGGGTAACGTGAGCAAATGATTGTTGCAACATCCCTGAGAAAAATCACATGCCTCTTGGAACATCAAGTGGCTAAAGGGATTTCCCCTGAAATCCCACTGGAGGCATTCTTTTAGATATGAAGGTTCAGAGCAAGAAAAACATCTTCATAATCAACAAAAAATATCAAGATCTCTTCATTTCATCTACATGATTTTATCTCCACATATTATAAATTACATTTCCAATCCTGAGACAGAATGTAAACCGTGACAACCCTCTGCTTAAAGGGACAGTTCAACCAAAATTTTGTCACATACTCACCCTCATGTCATTATAAACCTGTATGACTTTCTTCTGTATATTTTGAGAAATGTAAATGTTTTTTGGTCCATACAGTGAGTCAATGATAACTAAAATGGTTAAATATACAAAGTTTTTTATGTATGTTCCACACACACAAAAGGTAAATGACAGAATTTTCATTTTTGGTTGAATTATCCCTTTAAGAGATTCAAGTAGAGAAGCATGAGCAATGTATCACAACAGTATTTGTTCTTATGATGATTAATGTGGATTATTCTGAATGGGAGAATGTGTGTCTGCAGGGAATAATTTACATAACACTTCCTCGATCTCTAGAGGTGCATTCTCACATGAGAGCACACAAACCAAATATCTGAGTGATCTCAGGTGGTGTAAATGCTTTCTAATTTGACTAAAAATAGGCCATGTACACACTGCTGCTAAATTCGGTTGTCAGTTCACCTTTTAGTGCTTAATCGTGTTCTGTACACACAGTTCAGTAAAATACGGGAGTGACAACCGCATTCCACAACCGCATTTACAGAAATTCCACGCAGTGTGTACGAAACCAAACTGAACAACTAGTTGTTAATGACGTTTTTTAACGTGCATCGGAGATGTGTCTCTCTATGCACGGTGAATCACAGGGAAAGCACGAGCCCTGACTCATTCGAGTTGCCAGATCTTGCTAGAAAAATAAGCCAACAAGAATAAACACATAATAAACCAAAATAAATCCAAATGCTTTATGCTGAAAATAAGAACAAAATATTGTGACTCGTGTCTGCTTACTTTAATAACTCCATAAACCCGTTCACTTTATGAGACGAGCTTAAACATCAAGCCCAAAAACGCTTATAATGAGTGATCATGGCAACACAGAAAGAGCGTGCTCTGTGTGAAACAGGCTGTACAAGCATAAACAAAACACGACACCTCCATCGACTGTTTAGTTAAATTGCTGAAAATAACGAGTGTTTTGTCACTGTAATATTACTTTGGTCACAATAACGGATACCAAACACGAGACGCCAGATCACTACTATGGTTTCCGAGCTGTCAATCATCAAAGTTTCGAGAGCGAGTTATGCTCCGTACACACGTAACAATAATTTAGGGGATTCACTCCCGCATTTAAATGCAGTTGTCACTCCTGAAACTTACAGTGTGTACGTGACCATATTAGTATGAACTCATGGATAAATCATGATTTCTGTGTGAAAACATTCACACATCAATGTGTGCATAAGCTCATTAAAACTGTTAACACTTAAAACAACAGTACCTGTCTAAATCTTAAGGACACTTCACTGGTACAGTGCTTCATTATCTTCAAGTTTAGTGGCTGATGATCCAATGCCAGCTTCCATTGACCTAAACCAACTGTTTTGTGCACTAGATCAAACAAGTGTTCTGGACATTCAAGGTGATCCAAAAGGGAACACCGTCTTTGTCACTTTGGCAAAAAGGAAGATCATGCTGTCCAGAGGTTTGAAGCCAAAGGTCGGTCCCTGAAAAGCTTGTGCATGGTGTGTTCTCCTGAGTGCACAGTAGTAATAAAGTACCTTGGCCAGAACACATCACATTCTGTCAGTATGTCGGTGGGACGGACACGTCAGGCAGATTTGAGGGGAAGTACATCAATCTTCTCAGTCTTTAAACTTGGCTCCAAATGTAGGTCCAAAAATTCTGCTGGTCATCAATTCATCAAAAATGATCTATATTTATAAAAAAAAAAAAAAAAAAAAAAAAAAAAAGAGGTGAAGAGATCATGAGCAATAACGTGTGCCTCATAAGGTCTCATTTGTTAATATTAATGCATTAACTGACATGAACAATATATTTGTACATTAGTATTTTAACAGTGCATTAACTACTATAAACATACAAATTTTGATCTTAATGTATTAGTAAATGTTGAGATTAACATTAACGAAGATTAATAAATGCTATAGACGTATTGTTCATGTTAACAAATGACATGTTATTGTAATGTGTTACCAAGATAACTATAAAAGTGTCCATGCCAACAAACAATAATGTTCTGCTTATTATAAGTGCACGGTCTGCCAATTTAAATGCTCAAGCTCTTTAAATCAGGATGGATTCTGAATGGCTGTCAATGTTTTTATTGTTCATCAGCTGGAGAACAAAAAGTTCTGAAAGCGATTCCAATGATATTGTTCCTTTTTTTCGTTATTGTTATAGTTGTGGTGTGGATGCTATTCTTTTAAATTTAGAATAATTTTTAAAACTATATATTTATTGTTATATTTATCATCCTTAGTGTGAACAGGCCTTTAGTTACATTATTAATTGTTTATTCATTATTTATTAATTACAACACTACTGTATTTGTTTGAAAATTTGGCCTGTTGTATTTGCACTGAATAACAGCAAATTAAACTTTCCAACAAAATTATTAGTAAAAATGTTAATTGAAGGTTTTTTGATTTTGTCTACAATATAACAAAGACAAAAATAATGACACATGATGACAATAACTAAAATATCTGAATTCAAACACCGTTGATGAATATATGAAGAAAAAAAACAACATTAATCATACACTAAAAATGTTTTTACTTTAATTAGTAATCTCAAGCAGGATGTTAATCATAGATTAATCTCCTATAGCCTTAACCAAGGTCAGAAATTAAAGGATTAGTTCACTTTAAAATGAAAATTACCCCAAGCTTTACTCACCCTCAAGCCATCCTAGGTGTATATGACTTTCTTCTTTCTGATGAACACAATCAGGAGATATATTAATAAATATCCTGACGCATCCGAGCTTTATGTCAGTGAATGAGACCAACGAGTATGAGCTGAAGAAAGTGCATCTATCCAAAGTAAAACGTGTACTCCACACGGATCCGGGGGCATTAATAAAGGCCTTCTGAAGCAAAGCAATGCTTTTGTGTCTGAAAAATATCCATTTTAAAAAAGTTCAAGTAAAATATCTAGCTTCCGTCAGACCGCCTTCCTTATTCAACTTAGGAAGAACGCGTAAATGATGTCGCATCAGTTAAGCTTTTTCCGTAAGTTGAACAGGGAAGGTGTAGGACATAGCGTAAGCGTTTTGAACTGCTAGAGTTTTACATTTTCTTTGCAAGTTGAATACGGAAGGCGGTCTGGCAGAAGCTAGATATTTTACTTCATAACTTGTTAAATATGGATTTTTTTTCTTACCATAACGCATCACTTCACTTCAGAAGGCCTTTATTAACCCCCCAGAGCCGTGTGGAGTACACATTTTGCTTTGGATAGATGCACTTTCTTCAGCTCATACTTGTTGGTATCGTTTAATTCCATTATAAAGCTTAGATGCGTCAGGACATTTATTAATATTTCTCCGATTGTGGTCATCAGAAAGAAGAAAGTCATATACACCTAGCATGGCTTGAGGGTAAGAAAATCTTGGGATAATTTTAAAGTGAGGCCCCGATATACTTCAAGCGAAGTTCTTTTTCGTTCTTCGTTTAGGTGTAAAATGAAGTTCGAAATACGTGAGCAGCGATATACTGTAATCGAACATCTGATGCCGCCCACACTGCTGAAAGCGACGGTTAGAATATGTAAAAATGTTGTGCGCCTTCCTCTCAGTAACAAATTAAACAAAATTTAGAAATTAGCAAGGACTTTTTAATAAAGCATAAGAAAAGCATCTGATCATGGCAACATGGATATGTTTGTTTGCACAAGCTCTGTCGATTGCTTAAACAGCTTTCTCATATTAAACACAAAAAACAGTGTCAGTCTCTTTTCTACTATAAAGCAGCTTTCTAGTGTTCATGTTTTCACTCGCAGACGTCTGACTTCTATGGACTCGAGAGGAGAAATGAACTGGAAAAGATTTTCAGAGTGAAAGAAGGAGTAGCCTCAGCGCACACCTAACTTACGTAATGGCCACGGACCAATGATAGTACGAAGGTGTTTACCTTTCTGGAAAAGTTTGCTTTCGGCCTGATTTTGTTCGAAATGTCACATCAGTTCGTTCTTCGATTTTGTTTGAAGTATATTGGGGCCTTAATCCTTTA